>OX411557.1:18100325-18675675 GCA_948146395.1 Fragum whitleyi
TTCTTCCAAAACATTGGCAGATAACTGAATGATTTTCATTTGAGTCCAATCCCCTTTATATTGAGCCAAGTTAGCGCAGTTGGTAAGACATTTGACTGTCGATTGTGGAATTATAAGATTGGCATCTGGATTGGTCTACATTTTTTCCGATATTTGACCAAAGTCATCTATTATGACAAACATTTTTCCCATCAATGGGCAAATGATCTAGGTACTAGTATGTCTAAGCACATATTGCTAACACAGGTGGAGATTAACCACAAAAAAAGTATTATACTAATTTTTTTTTAGCACAATGTATAATACAGTCTATAATATACATTGTGATAAATAAAAAAACAAGTATGATAATTTTTTGTGGTTAATTTTTGGTAAAATTACACTATCCCCACCTGTGTTGGCTACCTGTGTTGCAAACCCTCCACTCACAGAGTTAGAGCTGGGACAAGTATTCAACTACTTGGATATCAGGTAGAGTAATGATCATAACCAGGTCCTGAAAAATTACCCATTACCTTACTCAGGGGTCTGGTATTTCTGTTTAAAAGGGATGGGTTTTATAAGAGGCTGCAGTTGTTATAAATGTGAAAAAATGGCCAAATACCAGAGATTTACTATGGATGCAAAGTCCAGATCAAACCAAAGGTGATTCATGAATAAATACAATAAACGATAGATTAGGAATGAGGTTTACAGGCCTTTTGGCACAATGTTTGAAATAGTACACTCAGAAAACAAGAAAAAAAAACAAAGGAAAACTTGAATCAAATCATTTATTAATAGAAAAGCTTAACATTTGGTCCGGGAAAGTTATATTGGCCCTCTGATGAAATAATCATGACACCCATTCGGTGGGAGTGGGGTTTATTAGAAAACTGAAAAACAGTTAAAAATGTCGGATTTTGATGCTCAAAGAAGGTGATGGGGTTATATAAGAGCATGGGGTTCTAATTCAATTTTTACAGTATATTGTAAGTTACAAGTATCATCAAAGCAAGCTGAATAGTGCAATATTTAAACTCTAACTCTCAGTTAATTTCTCTGAGTGAGGACTTTATGGTATCCTAGTCTCTCATGCAGAAATTTAGTAATGTGTTTTTAGCTCACCTGAGCACTAAGTGCTCAAGATGAGCTATTGTGATCATCCAATGTCCGTCGTCCAATGTCCATCCTCTGATGTCTGTTGTCAGTTGTCCCTCGTGTGTCATCCACAATTTCTTTCAACATCTTCTCTTCCTAAACCAGTGGGCCAATCTTGATGAAACTTGGCAGGGATGTTCCTTGGGTTAAGCTCTACCAAAGTTATTGAAATAATTTGAAATCCACCCTTAACTTTCCCTTTACCCTTAACAAAAAGGGTGAATTAGGAAAATCTTCAAAAAAAATTTTCTCTGCAACCAAAAGGCAGACAGCTTTCATATTTGGTATGTAGCATCATCTAATGGACCTCTACCAAGTTTGTTCATATCAACCCTGGGGTCTTATTTGGGCTCCACCCGGGCGAATCTCTTTTAGCTTTTCTGAGCACAAAGGTTATAAAAAGAAAAATATTCAAAAATCTTCTTCTCTGAAACCAGAAGGCAGACAGCTTTCATATTTGGTATGTAGCATCATCTAGTGGACCTCTACCAAGTTTGTTCATATCTAGACCCTGGGGTCTTATTTTGGCTCTACCCTTGCCCAACCCTTTTTACATAGATTCAAAGAGCGGAAATCTTTAAAAATCTTCTTTTCTGAAACCTGATGGCAGACAGCTTTCATATTTGGTATGTAGTATCATCTAGTGGACCTCTATACCAAGTTTGTTCATATCAAGACCCTGGGGTCATATTTGGGCTCCACCTTGCGCATTCCTCTGAAACCAGAAGGCAGACAGCTTTCATATTTAGTATGTAGCATCATCTAATGGACCTCTACCAAGTTTGTTCATATCAACCCTGGGGTCACATTTGGGCTCCACCTTGGAGCATCCCTTTTTACATAGAATCAAAGAGTGAAAAGGCATATCCTTCTTGCTCTTGGCTGAAAACATACCATGGTATTGATCATATGTAGAAATTATCTCCTTGTTGACATCTGCCTATTTAATTAATGTGATGTCCCAGGGGTCAAAGATACTCAGGTGAGTCTTCTAGGACCATCATGGTCCTCTTGTTTATGTCCTCCCATTTATAGATCGCAGGCATAATTGCTCTTGACATGACTGTCTGTTGGTCCCTGCAAAACTTAATGAAAACTTAACTTAATGATCATTGGTACGGCTTTCAAGGTCATCCCTCAAGGTAATTTTTCAAGGTCCAATTTTGAAGCTTTCAGAAAAATGGCAGTACTCGGGGCATTGGTGTGCAACATTAAAACATTGGTGTTTTCTCTTGTTTTCTCTGGTGTCATTTAATCCTGTTACTTTTAGTTAAGATTATACAAAATAAACCTCACAGATCATAACTTTTTCTTTATTGGCCTTTTGTTAGAATGAGTAATGCCAATAATAAAACAGTCATGTCTATATTTAGAAATATAGTTGCTTGTTTATCTTTCCTTGTGTGTATTTATGTTTCAGACTGTATTCTGTGTAATTAATGAACTGGCAGGGCAGGGCTTAACCGTGACAAAAATTGCCGAGTTTACTTTTTAAAAGTTTGGGTACTTTCGAATTTTAGTCTGTAATCATCGTGTACACGTGCAAATAACTGTATCCTAAAACCTTAAGAATTCACGTGCTTTGAGAGAGTGAACACATTTCACTGTTTGGTTACCAAGGCCTCGTAACTTCAACTTGATTAAGCTGAAGTTACGAGGATTTGGTTTCCATTCTACGATTTATTGTCTCGAGTTATTTATGTCGACTCTCTTTAGCAGTAGGTTATATTAGCTAAAATCTGATTTCCCTTAACCTTAATTGCAACGACCCATTACTTAGGCTCCGCCCTGCCAGGGCATTAATCATAGATAATATCAATTGACAAAATATACATAAATAGCTGAATGGGATTTATACCACTTTCAACATTTTTTCAGTTAAATTTCAGCGGCTGGAGCACCTAACAATGGATTCCTGGTGTTTCTACTACCAGTACTACCATTAAATCTTTTCCTAGCCTCCAGCTGCCATCCCACATAGGTCTACAATTATGGACCCATTGATGGGGACAAATTGTTGGAAAGAATGAGTGCCGCCTTCCGGGATCAGACCCGGGACCTCTAGATTGACAGTCCAAGGCGCTACCAACTGTGCTTTGAATTAGGCTAGCTTATATTGTTACATGAGCAGTTGAAATTTTAAAAGGCTATGATTAACCACCTGTAGAAAACAAAATAATGGCAAAAATTTCATTTCTCACAGTTAACCCTAGTCTGGCCACCAGAGTCCTCTTAAAACAGTATTATTTTCAAAGGGAATTAAATGCTAAAGTCATTACAAAACTCAATTAAGTCCCCTGTCTGTTCAGCACTCCTTAATATGAATTTGGATTAAAGAGGCTTGTAATGGCACTAAAACAAAATATATTTTCTGAAAATGCGAACAAAAAGACTGAGGCCAGACTAAGTTAGCCCCTGTCCTGCAAAATAAACATTTTATAGTCCGTTTGACTTCTATGTGGACCAACTTTTTCATCAATTACATAAAATTGATGATAATTATAATACTTAATTATATTCAATGAAGGATTTGTAAGTAGTAAAATCTTAATTTCAGCTTTATACCATTCCAAAAAATATTTTTTGAAAATAAAATGTTTTCAAATAATGATTTTGTCTATCTAGTTAATGTTAATATTTTCGCATTTTTTGCTCTTAAACACGAGGGGTGATGAAGGCTGTTTAGGAGTAAGAAATTGTAAACATTTATAGTAAAAACACGTGGTTCTATACTAAACATTTGACAGATACAATGTCCATTATTCCTTATTTGGACATGCTAATTAGCATATCGACAGTCATGTCATCTTAAACTTAAATAGCACATGATTTTTACCAATATTACTTGCCTTCTCATCAAGTTTTCCCCGAGAAATTCCCAACTACTTTGTTTAAAAATGCTTTTCGATTGGTCTTTACATGTAAATATAGGGTTCATTTCAGAATAGATAAAAACAATAATCAATTATCTGGTCAAACGGTTTCTGAAGAAAGAAGGAATATACTCAGATTTGATATCCAATGGTTGCATAAATGTTCAACAAACTTAATTATATTGAAATACTCGATTTTATACTAAAACAATTCTCTTAAAATCTGGCACATTTGACTCGGCCCCTTTGCAAATCAGTACTATTTTTGGTTATAAAATTTGCTGTTCTGTTTAATACAGTCACGT
Source organism: Fragum whitleyi (assembly GCA_948146395.1). Classification (NCBI taxonomy): domain Eukaryota; kingdom Metazoa; phylum Mollusca; class Bivalvia; order Cardiida; family Cardiidae; genus Fragum; species Fragum whitleyi. The sequence continues at coordinate 18,104,644 of OX411557.1, forward strand.
GAGGTATGAAAGGTTGGAAGTTAGCATGTAGACGGACAGACAAAATCATTGTCTTACATTCAAAAATTCTGAAAAACAAAATTCGTCAAGGTATTAGCTGGAAAATATGATATGTCAAGAAAAATGTGCATTTCATCAATTAATTTCTGAGATTGTCGGCAAATTGTGGATCCACATAGAAGTCAAACAGACTATAACAAAATTACACCAAACTCAAAGTGCTGAAGGCTCTGAAAGACAAAATAGTATGCCAATACTTCTCTCATAAAATAAGTCTATACACCTTCTTTGGCCATGTTACTTATGAATTGTCCTCACCCGAAGCAAAACTTAAAAATATTCGATGTAAGCCGCTGTCAAAACTAACGCTGACAAGTAGTATTTAATTTTTGGGTTTACAAGTCCAATGTGCTAACCACTGAGCAAAAGAAGATCTTCTTTGGCTCAGTGGTTAGCACATTGGACTTTTAAATCAAATATTTGAATATTGTTGTCCCTGTGGGTTCTACACCGGGCTCATGTCAGATATTTTTCAGCTATGCTTAGGTTGCGGACAGTTTGTTTGTAATAGTCATACAAGACAAACATGTGGTGTTGACTAAGATCAGACTTAACAAATGTGCAGATTGATCTTTGTCTACCTCCTCACAGTTAAAGTAGGAATATTCTGGGTTCAGCATTAAGAGGGTTAATATACTGGTTTGGTCTGAATGACATCTTTAACAATACCAGGAAATATATTTAGGATAATATCTGTAGCCCTTTAACTTTCATTTACACAATTTACAATTTTCATTCAAGTATAAGAATAATGTAACCAAAGATTCATTACAGAAAAGAAGCTTGCATCATTGTAGCTTTCAAATATTTTCAGATGTTTATGTATATCTCGGTATTATTTAAAGATCTATTGTGAAGAATAAATCTTGCTTGTATTGAGCTATTAGAATGTTGTAGAATAAGATGAGATTGTATTAATTATGGATAAGGTAATAGAATTTGAGTCAACAAATCCCATTCAGGGTTTGTTAAGACATTGAAAATTTGGTGCTTATTAGAGCTGAATGCTCAGGAAAGATCAGCTGTATTTTCCAATCAGTTTTAATTTCATCATGAATGGAAAGCAAGTTCTGTGTGAAGGATGAATTTCTTCTTCTTTACTGACAATCCGGATCAATACTCTATATTTGTAGTTTGGTTCCAAGATTTCTCCAATATCAGATCTTCCTGTAGACTGGTTCTGTACTGTTTGTCAATGGAGCTCTAGACAGTCTAAACATAGAACCAGACTGGTTATATTGCAAGTAAGAGACATCCATTTCATTTACTGGAATTTTTCAAAACCAGTCTAAACAGAACATTACATTGCATTAATGAATTAGGACTTGAACATGTTTTTTCCCATAAATGGAGTTTTACAAAATTGGAGATTGTTGTGTGACCTTCATTAAACTTGACCTTTTTGTGTTAAGGAATTACAAGGTTTGGTGCCGTTTGTGTAGTTCTGAAGAAAAAAATTCAAATTTGAGGGCTAGGACTTTAACTTATATGAATAATAAATTAATTTTGTTGTAACCTGTTGGTTTAATTTGTGATATTTCACAGGATGATAAATGATGAATGTCAGGGCTTGTGCTTGCTTTTACAATATAGGAGTCATTGACCGCTTTCATGTGAATTTTTAGGAATTTTAAAAAACTTATAATTGCGATAACAGGTTCAAAACAACAAAATGAGGAGAAATAAAAAAAAAATAAAGAAAATTCTTAGTTATGATGGTTGACTTCTTCAACTTTCTCCTCCATTCATTGAGATTAATATTATATATCAATGGCTCACAGCGGAACAGTTGTAACTGCCTATGTGTTTATAGGCAGTTACAACTGTTTTGCACTGAGCTATCAATATAGATTTGCAGTATCACAATGTATCAAGATGCAAAACTGATAATTTAACTGAAAATTTAAAGGGTCAATATGATCCAATGACATAAGATTTAAGGGATCTTGTCAAACTGGGATTCTTTCACAGGTTTTAGGGTCAAGACCCTTTGTTAAGTTTTACTTAATTGGTAATCAAATGTTGCTTTTTTGGAAATTAGTGTGTGGATTTTCAAATAATGGCTTTTGGTGATGGTGACAGGTTTATTACACTGCATGGATTTGAACATTCTGCTAACATGGACAAATCAGCTTTGTCTTAAAATTAATAACAAAAAATCTCAAGTAGAACACTTGTAAACCGCTTTATACATGCACTTGCATGCAAAGAGTGGTATTATTTGTAAACAGTTTGCCAAGTCTAATTATCCCAGACACAGGGCAATAATTCTCTAAAGATTTAACGTCATTATGAACTAGAATAAAATCGTCTATTAGAATTATTCCAAAGATTGGAAATCACAGGGAGTGGGAGGCATTGTTGTAATTCAATTTGAAAAAAGGTCTTGTTACTAACTTTTCCTTAATAATAGAAACAGGTAGTTAAATAAATAGAGGATATCGAATGAGTGATCATTGAATACCGAATTTATTAAACGAGTCGTCTATAAACAGATAAAAACTAGGCTGCGCCGAGTTTTTATCTGTTTAAGATGACAATTTAATAAATTCGGTATTTTATGAGCACAGATTTGATATTCTATTTATAATTTGACCCGAAATTTTGTGAACAATTCTTAAAATTCAACATATCAGTTTTCCCCGAAACTTATAACGCCGTTTAAAACTGACGTCACAATATATACATTATGACTTCATTTTCGCGGTTACAAAATAGCGTTGCGATTCGCTCTGAGCTCATTTGCATAGTTATTCCACTATTTTAATAACACCCGTGTAATATCAAAAATATTCAATGTGATTATTTCACTCCGGCGACGTAGGTCATATTATAATGATTCATAATGCTTATACATGTATTTAAATGTTGGACGTCAAGTGATCTTCCTCAATGAGTAGATGATACATTTGATTTTTTTTCCTCTCTATCTGAACAAATCAATCTAAGAGATAGATTGATCCCATGTTTGTATCAGAAGGTACAATACAATGTTTTTTGAATGGAGATAATGCTGGGTTCCAGCATTTTCTTTCAAATCAATGGGTTTTTTATCAAAATTGATTATACTCTTTTTACAGGCAAACCCATTTTGACCCTGGACAAGAAGAAAATCATCTTGCACTTGTCCAGGAACAATTGGAGAATATATATATTTCCATACGCCTACACTTTTTCAGAAGTTTAACATAAGCTATGGTTGAAACTGATTCAAATAATTTTAAGTCATTCATATGGCGATCTATTTTCAAGGGAAATGTTTTTCTTTGAAAAGTTAATTTTCTTTTAAAACATATCCTTTGAGAAAATCAAAGAATCTCTTATGATTTTTCCCATTTCTAGAAAATGTCTGGTAAATAGTAGATCAAAGTCATGTCTGCCTCACTAAGGTTGGATTGGTTTTCCCTGTGAGACATGTTTATTATATAATAAATCTAGAATTGCTTCACTGCTCCCTAGATTGATTTCTACAGGATGATCGAAGATAGATATTGGCTCTCTCTGATGTTTCGGAGGTCTATATATGTAATAGTGAAATTCATTTAGCTAAATTAACCTTTGTCATGCTGAACCTGGAATATTCCTGCTTTGGCAGTAGCTATATACAAACATCAGCCTGCACATAATGTGCAGTCTGATGTTGGTCTACATCACCTGTTTTTCACCTTCAAACCAGAATCGTACATAGATTTAGTTATTCAAATAAAAATTGACCTACAGTTGGTACTTTCAGTGCTTTTTGATCTTTTAATTTGATGCAAATTTGTAGCCAAAATTTATTCAGCATGACAAGGGTTAATTGAATCTTTTGATTGGACTTTAAACATTAGGGATTTGAAACCTTTAAGATTGTTCTTGTCCAACAGGATTTACCAGTAAGTAAATGCATAGTTGTTTTTAGCCCATCTCTGCCAGGAACATGATGGAAATTACACGGAAAAGAGAATCAAGTTGGTAGTCAGCTAACTCAATGGAAAAATGTCTGGCTCCTTTGCCCAAGCTCAGCTTGCCCTTTCAATATAGCTCTGATCAGTGGCTTTGTAATAATTCTAAGTCTGCGCCTTATTACACTAATCATATAATTTATACATTGAGTAAATAATAAAGAGATAAGAAAAAAACACACATGTATTTCAATTTTTTATTAAGCACTCTTCTATTTTTTGCTTTTATTTCTGTTGCCAAAATATTTATTGTGGGCTTCCTATCTTTATCAAAGTTTAAAACCTGCAACAAGGATGCTTTAGAAAAAAACTAGTTGACAGGGAAAACTGAGTCTTGAAAATAAAATATTAATATAGAGGATATTGAATGAGTGGTCATGAAATACTGAATTTATTAAACAAGTGATCTATAAACAGATAAAAACGAGGCTGCGCCGAGTTTTAATCTGTTTATAGATGACAAGTTTAATAAGTTTGGTATTTTATGAGCACAAATTTTATATTCTATGCGAAAAATCAGCAAAATCCTTGAAATTCAACATTTCAATTTTTCCGAGAAACTTATAACAACGTTTAAAACTGATGTCACAATATATTCATTATTATGTCATTTTCACGGTTAAAGATGGCATTGCAATCCGCTCTGAGCTCATTTGCATAGTTATTCCACTAGTGTTATAACACCTGTGTAATATCAAAAATATTTTACAGGGTTATTTCACTCCCACGGCTTAGGTCATACTATAAATCATTTTACATGCTTATTAAGGGAATGTTAGCCAGTTGAGTAAAATTTATTCCCCTGCATCAATCAAACCTGAGAACTGTTTTTTTATGGTCCATCAATCCATTTGTCCATCTTTCAAAAGTTTCAGGTGCTTTACTTTGAAATTTAGAACCTAACCCTTGTCATGCCGAATTAAATTTGGCTCAAAATTTTTTCATCAAAATCAAAGGGCAAAAAGCACTGAAAGTACCAACTGTAGGTCAATTTTTCTTTGAAAAATTAAATCTATTGACAATTCTGGTTTGAAAGTGAGAAACAGGTGGTGTAGACTTACATCAGACTGCACATATGTGCAGGCTGATGTTTGTCTATAGCTCCTGCCAAAGTAGGAATATTCTGGGTTGAGCATGACCAAGGGTTAAGAATGCTTACATGAATTTATAGACAAAATTGCACATAATTCAAGAAAGATTAAGCTGTAATATCCCAAATATACATCTAAGAAAAAAAGATTATAGTTCAGACTTCTTTTTTGTGTGTCTCTGCATTTATATATTTTGTTTCTTGTAAAACTGAAGTTTTCATAACAGAGAATTACATGTATCCAATAAATGCACCTTAGAAAAAGTATTGAGTTCACAGACAGATTAAGTTCCAGGTAAAAGGTAACACAAATCTAAAATTATTATTTCTCGATGAAATCCAATGTTGTTGGTACTCATTGGAATCGTCTCGTAGAGACGATTCCAGTTAGTACCAACAGTATAGGATTTTATAAAAGATCAGTCAAAATATTTTAATCTAAAATCACAAATACCTCCAGTTAACTGTAGCTCTGCTCAGACATTAAGGAGTGCCACCATACATGCAAAAGCAGATTAAAACCGTCATTGATCGACAACAAAATTCAGGTCTCAATATGCATGTACTATTAAGCATGCTGCTAATTGATTTTTGCCTCATGAATTTTTTATCTTGTGGAAAAAAATCTAATGCCAGAAGGGATTTTATAGATATCTCGCAATAATCTTTTTTCACACCAAATGAACTTGAAATTTATTTCTTGATAATTATATCAAACTGTGCAGTTTTGCTTCAAATTCCAGTTAGAAACAATGGCAGTTAATTGGCAATTTGGTTAAACAACCTGAAACATTCAATCAACTGTTCAGAAAATGTTTTACATTGGCATTAATGCAAATGCCATTTTATTGGTTACATAACATTCATTCATGTCATTATAATTTCTAAATTGTTGTTACTTTTACACTCAAGTTCGCCTAAATGCAAATCTGCTAAATATTAATTATCTTGCTGCATAGAAGCAACTGACAATTTGCACAAATAATAGATTCTAAGGAACAAATTATCCTTTAATTTGCAACTTTTGGGTAATAGCAAGAAAGACTTGACTATTTGGTGTTCCCATTTACCAGATTGTATTGTATCAACCTATTAAATGGAACATGGAATTAATTGATAAAATTCATTTAGATCGTAAATTTTTATGATCTTAGCTCTCTTATTTTGCTTAGATATATTTTAAGGAATAGAGGAAAACAAGTTCATTGAAAATCATTTTTCAGCTTCTCTGGTCTATATGATTAAAGAAGATGAAGCAGAATTTTGTTCCTATATCAACTTTTCAAACATTTCCTTGTACCATTGGAATCCTATATCAGACGTCCTTTGACTTTATCTGACTCGATATATGAGAAAAGATTTCCAACAGTTTCCAAATTTGGTATTGATTTTATCACGCCTACACAGAATCGGAAATGCTGACTTAAGAAACTGATTAAAATGCCCTCTCGTAGTAGGGTGGGGAAATGGGCAGATTGAGTTGATTTGTATTCTATGGTTCAAATCACATTTTCATGACCCTTTATGACCCTACATAGCACAACAAGGCAAGAAATGATTTGAAACAGATTTCATCAATTCCTGTGGATTTCCTCCATGTTTTCAGAAGTATATTTCCGATTATACATGTTATGATTGCAATATATGTCATTTTGCAATCTTAAGGACCTATTGTGAAAAATAGGTAAATATGAGAGTTCTAGGTGTAACATCCTTAAACCCCTCATTTCATTTCCAGGGTACCTTAATTGTCAAAGACATGAATACTTTAATAAACATGAAAACAATGTTTACCTTGGATACTTGGGTTTTTGGTTTTACTAATTATGACTTCACTGTGTACCTGGACAGATATATTTGGGCTTTGAGGCCTGTAAAATCAAGTGGAGACAATGAAAACTTTTTAAGACTTTTACTTCTCTTATTTGATTTAACTTTCCTCTAAACAATCATGTAAACTAACCTCAAATCGTGTAAATGATTGTTTAGAAGAAATTAACAAGGAAAAATGCCTAAAAGACATTGATTGATTGAAATTTCATCAGAAAATAGGAACTAATTAAAAGCTCCCTGTCTATATGTGACCTGTCACGCAAAAAGGGACCATCTGGGAACTTTTTGAAATGAATATTTGAAAAGAGATTGGGTTGAGCATTGGTTTACCAGGCTGCATTTCAAAAATTCTTTCCCTGGAAGTTAGATTGATTATTCTAGATTATGAAAATAAGCCAAATGCGAAAAGTTTCAACCCTAGTCAGTCTGTGCAAACCGCGCAGTCTGACTAGGGTCGACACTTTACACACTACCAAGATGGTCCCTTTTTGCGTGACAGGTCACATATATGTTTTCTATAGCTCCCATGAGCTTAATTGGGATAAATATGGTGTTCTGCAAAAAATTCTTAATGTGACTCTTGACTCTCATACAGTTTGAAAATAAATATTGGCTAAGAACAATGTTTAGCTTGGATACCAGGGTTGTTGGTTTTTACCATTTACATGTGTCATAATGTGTACAAGTGGGACACGACCTCATCGTGTACGTGGACAGAGATATTCGGGGCTCGAAGCCTGTAAAATTGAGAGAGACATTGAAAACTTTGTTGAGAATTTCAAGAAAAAGGAATCATATTTAGATAGTCCACAGGTGATTCAACGACCTCCAAGTTTAGAATCATGCAGTTCATCCCAGTCAAGGTCGTCACGACCTTCGAGTTCCATGTACTCGTCAGATTTAACGGACGAGAGTCCAGAAAAGACGACATATTTGTTACCAGAAATAGTTCGCCGTTATCGATACTGTAGTACAACAACAACAAGTGATTCAGAAGGTGGTGAGGAGGATTTTCGTAGACTTTTGTTAGCGTACAAGGATAGTAAAAAACATAGTAATGCAAATAATCCATCTGATACGGTGGATAATCCAGGAACGGTTGGTACGTCAACAAGTTCTGTTACAGAAGGTCCTGATTATGCTCCAGGTAAATATTTTGTACTGATTGTATTTGAAAAGGTGTAAAATTTTTTCATCAAGATTTCTTTCAGTTAAGAGATGAAGGGAGTTTTTGTTGATTTCATTGAGGCATGAAATTAGATTCTTATCACATTGTATGAATATGCAAGGCATAACAAATTTTTAGTTGCAAATACCAGTATTTAAATGATTAAGGAAGTTAAACAGCTGTTAAATTCTTAACCAACTTTTATCAAACCAACCCAAGATTTTCATACCCTGAATGTCATGTATGTTGGCTTTCAATCTAAGAAAGATATAAATTATGTGATTATGATCATCTTATTTCTCAAAATTTGTCTCTATAAAGTAAATCTAATTTTCTTAAGCGTAGGATCCTTCTTGTTATAATTACTTTTAAAGAATGTGCAAGTTCATTATATTTACTCTTGCATAAATTTCAATAATTCTATTTCAAGATTGAAGATTCTAGAAGTAAATTTTCCTTGAGACATCCTTTACTTCCTTAAGTTTATACATTCTATCTTATAACTGTACAAATATCCGTGTGATAATATCCCATTATGATATTTTTTAATGTTATCACATAGATATATTTAGAACAATGAAATAATGTGCTTATTTTTAGAAACTTGCATATCTGTTAGAAACAGATAATACATAATAAATACTTAGTGTATTGTATGAAAAAATATCTAACTGGGTTGTGGCAGAGTCTTGACAATAATAAATTCACCCAACCTGGACAGATATTTTTTTTCATACAAGACACTATAAGTATGTTTTATATGTTACTTAAGTATTTCTAATCTGCACTTGTTGCCTTGATATTTTCAGTATTATCATAAAATTTATGACATTTGGGAAGAGAGCTCAAGCTTTGTATTTATAGAGCATGACTCAATAATGTGTTATAGATTGATAAAACATCTGCTGCATGTGTCTGTCCTCAAAACAATGAAATATCTATATCTTATTGATGCTTAATGTATACAGATTGGGCAAATATTCGTTTAAATATATTTGAGAGGAATCATACATGTTCAGAATTACGTGTATAATGATAGTTACAATATTGTGATTTAAATTGGAATATGTGAGAGATGGCTTGCATCTAAAAGTCCTTTTCAGAAACAGTTCAAATGGTTAAATTTACAACATATGTGATATATTATTTACAACATACATGAAATATTGGATCTTTGGATTTTGTTTGAGATAAGGTGACATCTTCATATCGCCTAGAATTGAAAAGTTATAAAGCAAGCCTTGAAGCAAGCCTTGGCGAGCTTTATAACTTTTCTACTCTATACAAGGTTTAGATTTTGGTACGCTCAAATGACCGAAATGACAGATTAATAATCCACAAGAACATGTGTTGGATGACATAGAAATGTATCTTACACATACATAAGACAAATATATATCTTATGGCTATCCTAAGCAAAGACAAGGTTTACTTTTTTAGAAGTTTTGTGCCTTAATTTTATAGTTTTAAAAGGAAAATGCCAATGTGTTGTATTATTGAGACATTTTACGTTTTTAGAGAGTATAAAGCTGCTTTATGAAAAGAGCAAATATATTGAGTAGATGATGTTTGACAATATTCAATGTATCAAAACACATTAAGTAAAGGTTGAATTTTCAAATAAGATTAAGTTCACTACCAAATATAGCATACATTGACAAAGAGAAAGCAAGAAATTGATGGAATTGGTAGTGATAATATTCAGATTTAGAGCTTGTCATAGTGAGAGTCGTAATTCTCCCAACTTTGACTTATATCAATATCATGAACATCTAGAATGTGTGTGACTGATATAATAGCCATGTATTTAAAGAGAAGTAGTTGTTTGCGGAGAAAGAAATTTAGAACTCCAAGCAAACTTGTCCTTGTACATATGATAGAATCTTCCACAGATTCAGGGACTAGCACTAGCAGTAAAGCGGAGGAAATCTTTAGTATTTGGACAAGCTCAACAACAGGTGATTTCTTCAGTCTTTGATGCTTCTATTTTTAAATCAGAGGTACAGATAAGAGGGGGTATTTCCAGTTGAAAACCTTTTTTTCTCATATAAAATAAACTTTTTTGTGGGTACTCCTTTGCATTGTCTTGATGAGACAATTCAAATGAGTTCCAACAATGTATAATTTGTGCAACTATTGTTGGAAAAGAGGATATTGAATGAGGGGTCATTGAATACCAAATTTATTAAACGAGTAATCTATATAAACAGATGAAGATGAGGCTTTGCTGAGTTTTTTATTGTTTTGAGATGACAAGTTTAATAAATTCGGTATTTTATGAGCACAAATTGGATTATTCTATTTATAATTTGACCCTAATTATTGTGATAACTCAAGGAAATTCCAGAAATTTGGGATTCAAGTTATTCTGCGCAACATATAACTAATTGAAGTCAGCAAATGCATTTTGACATCATTTTCACAATGAAAATAAAATGTTGCTTTATGTTCTTAGCTCATTTGCAAGTTCTTGCACTAGTTATTTAACTCCTGCGCTGTAGGTCATATTATAAATTTTTAAATTATTTTATTTGGAATAGAAAATACCTGTCTATCTGTGGTCCAGTAAAATCTGGTTATTAAAATGTGCAGGGAGCATGAAACATTCCCATTTAGTGTCATTGCATATTGTAGTTAGATCTATCATATATGTTGACACTAAATCATTAGTCAAACTGTTATGATAATTTTGATTTGACTCTATCCCCACAAAGATTTTTTAGCTCATCTGAGCACATCGTGCTCAAGGTGAGCTTTTGTGATCATTGAATGTCCGTAGTCCGTCGTGCGTCGTGCGTTGTCCTCCATCAACAATTTTCTTGTTTACACTCTACAGGCCAAAAATATGGCCCAATCTTCATGAAACTTGGTCAGAATGTTGGCCAGGTCACAAGGATGAACCCTATTGAAAATGGAAAGGATCTATGCCATATCACAGGAAAAGGGGCCTTAATGACAATTTTCTTGTTTACATTCTAGAGGCCAAAAATATGGCAAAATCTTCATGAAAATTGGTCAGAATGTTGGCCAGGTCACAAGGATGAACCCTATTGAAAATTGAAAGGATCTATGCCATATCACAGGGAAAGGGGCCTTAATGACAATTTTCTTGTTTACATTCTAGAGGCCACAAATATGGCCCAATCTTCATGAAACTTGGTCAGAATGTTGGTTAGGTCACAAGGATGAACCCTATTGAAAATGGAAAGGATCCATGCCATATCACGGGAAAAGGGGCCTTAATGACAATTTTCTTGTTTACACTCTAGAGGCCACAAATATGGCCCAATCTTCATGAAACTTGGTCAGAATGTTGGTCAGGTCACAAGGATGAACCCTATTGAAAATGGAAAGGAACCATGCCATTTCAAGGGAAAAGGGGCCTTAATGACAATTTTCTTGTTTACACTCTAGAGGCCACAAATATGGCCCAATCTTCATGAAACTTTGTCAGATTGATGGCCAGGACACAAGGATGGTCCCTATTGAAAATGGGAAGGATCCAAACCAAATCAAGGGAAAAGGGGCCTTTATGACATTTTTTTTTGTTTACACCCTAAACGTCACAAACATGATTCAATCTTCATGAAACTTGATCAGAATGTTTGTCAGGTCACAAGGATGAACCCTATTGAAAATGGAAAGATCCATGTTATATCATGGGAAAAGGGACCTTAGTGAAAATTGTCTTGTTTACAGCCTTAGAGGCCTCAAATCATAAAAGTATAACTTGAAAATTTGATGTATTTAATGAGACAAAGAGACGAAGGTGAGCAATATAGGACCATCATGGTCCTCTTGTTTTATTCCTTCTAATTTTACTCACTCAATTGACCAAGTCTTTTTAGCGACAGTTTTCAAAATCCGGTTCTTTGATACAAAATATCTGAAAAGTAGACATTACTGGTCTGAAAATATTGGAAATCAATCCTATGTTGATAAAACAATAATAATAATAATAACAATAATAAATGTCTTTATTTAAAGAGGCTACACATTTGGTTTCCCAATCTTCCATGTGGGCCTCTGTAACAGTAAGTTACAAAACAATGCATTTACAATGAACATTTACATAAAGAACAAAATTTACAAAAGAACAAGCTAACAAACAATAGAACAAACACATTGAAAATATTGATATAAATTGAAATTACTACTTAAAGTATACTTTAAGCAATAATAGTTAAAGCTTGCTGATGAAACAATTTAGCCAGTGTTGAACACTTCCAACAATTGAGATGTTTCTTTTGAATTTTATCACCTTTGGATTATCAGAAACTAGTAATGGCATACATATTCAATAAAAAAATGTAAATAATTTGGAAACAAAATGGTATTGAGCAACCATTCTCTTTAACAACCACTTTTTGTTGGTCCCATTAGTGGTGCTTAATACAAGTTTACTGTACATATTGATGGCTCAGTGTGAAAAAGTTTTAATATCTTATATTTAACATAAGTGTTTGCTACTACAGCTGTTTGGCGCGGACCTATTTATATCTATTAACTGTTAATATGTAGATTTAGAAAGTGATCGTTTATAGAAAGAAGATAACATAAATATATCAAGCTCAAAGACTTTGCAAAAAAATGAATACAGTAAGCTTTCTTCCTACATTGTTTATGGTGTAATTTAGCTAATTTATGCATGGATTTAATTTTATCTTATAATTAAACAAATATCCGTATGATAACATCCCGTATGATATTTTTTTTGATATCACATAGTTATTTTTAGAACATGATATAATGCGGTTATTTTTAGAAACTTGCATTTCAGTTAGAAACAACGACGAAAACAAGACAAATAGAGGTTATAAGATAAATATAATACGTTCTTAGTGTATTGTATGAAAAAAAATATCAAACTTGGTTGTGAGAATTGATAATTGTCTCGGCAGAGCCTCGACAATGATCAACTCTCCCAACCTCGTTAGATATTTTTTTTCATATAATACACTAAGTACGTATTATATATATATGAATTCATTGATGCCAGTATTGTTAATGAATAAATATATAATACGTACTTAGTGTTTTGTATGGAAAAAAATATCTAACGAGGTTGGGAGAATTGATCATTGTCGAGGCTCTGCCGAGACAATTACCAATTCTCACAACCGAGTTAGATATTTTTTCATACAATACACTTAGTACGTATTATATTTATCTTATAACCTCTTTTTGTCTTGTTTTAGTCGATGTTTCTAACTTAAATGCTAGTTTCTAAAAATAACTGTATGATATTATTGTTCTAAAAATAACTATGTGATATCATAAAAAATATCATACGGGATGTTATCATACGGATATTTGTTTAGTTATAAGATAAATCCTGTTTCCTGTGATTTGACCTTTTCATAGTTGTATGTGACTTTTACTTTCTAACAAACATTTTGGTGCTTTGTTAGCTCGGCTGTTTTCAGAAAAAACCTGAGGTATTGCTATAGCCTTGGTGTCGTTGTTGTTGTTCTCGTCATTGTCGTGCAAAAACTTTTACATTTTGTGATATCTCTGGTTCTACTGAAGACATTCACTTGAAACTTGGCACACATGTTCACAATCAAAAGAGCAACCTGTATCAAGGGTGATAACTCGAGATGCATTTTGTGCAAATTATGCCCTTTTTTCAGCTTAGATTTTTTTCCACCATCCACCACTCAACAGCCGAGCGTAGGCACCTGTAGGGGGTTCACTTGTTTTTTTAAGTTTATATCTACATCATAAATATAGTTATAATGTCTACTGAAGAAAAAAACATTCTGAGAAAGGAGGAATAAATTTTGATAGTGGATTTAATTTTTTACCCTGAATATTTCAAGGATGGTCAGTGCAAAACTATTGTAAGTGGCTATTTATACATTTATTTAGGCACTTACAGTGGTATTGTACTGTCCCCTCAAATTTGTTGAACTTATTGCTACAAGTACCCTGTATTTCAACTTTTGTTAACTTTCTGTATGCCTTCTGTAACTTCCTATGTTAGCACTGTTATCAGAAAACTAATTGTATCCTTTTGAGAAGACTTAAAAGGCTTAGACTAGCTGCGCAATAAATGCACTTTTGTTTATGCTTTAATTTTTCCTATCTTGATAATTCTTAACCTTATTTATGTATTGCTAACATTCAAAATCTGTGACTCTTCCCCTTTAATATGTGTTGATCATGATAAAAAATCCTTTACCTGTTCCTACAGAATCCTGCCTAGCGTTCAGGATGATGATATATGGCCAATTGTTTTGCATGTGCACTTAATTGTGTGCACAGTTAGGTATAATTTTGCAAATATTCAGCCACATTTTGTCATCCTGAGCGCCTGGTTTGCTTTTCGACACCCTGAAATTTTGGGGAAAAAATGAATAGAGTTTACGGTTGGCTTTCTTATAGTGGCACCAGTGCAAAGCTGATTAAGTTACAGGAAATAAATTATCTGGCTTAACAAAGACTTTCACTGCCTTCAGTGCTTTGATATATACCTTCAAGTGATAATAGGGTCATGAAGATATTTCCCCACAGTGCTCTGGATGTCCTGTTTTTGAAAAGTCCAATTTTTAAAAATGTATTAGAGAAAAAGATATGTATTCAATCAAAACTCATGGAACCTTCAGTACTTTGTTTGTTCTTTCAGAAGATGCTATGAAGAGATATATCCCTACAGAATAGTTGATGTGATGTTTTAATTGATATCTTATTGAACAAAATCTTTCAGAACCTGCAATACTTTGATTGATACTTTCAGGAGATGCTATGGGCATGGAGATATGTCCCTAAAGTGTACAGGATGTCTTTTTCGAATTTGATCTCTAATCAAATCTTTCAGAACCTTCAGTGTTTTGATTTATATTTTCAGGACATGCTTTGGGCATGAAGATATGTCCCTAGAGTATACTTGATGTGATGTTTTAATTCATATCCTATAGAACAAAATCTTTCAGAGCTTCAGTACTTTGATTTATACTTTCAGAAGATGCTATGAAGAGATATGTCCCTACAGTGTACTGGATGTCTTGTTTCCATTTGATCTCTCATCTAACCAAATCTTTCAGAACCTGCAGTACTTTGATTTATACTTTCAGGAGATGCTATGGACATGAAGATATGTCCCTACAGTATACTTGATGTGATGTTTTGATTGATATCTTATTGAACAAAATCTTTAAGAGCCTGCAGTACTTTGATTTATACTTTCAGGAGATGCTATGGGCTTGGAGATATGTCCCTACAGTGTACTGGATGTCTTGTTTCCATTTGATCTCTAATCAAATCCTTCAGAGCCTTCAGTGCTTTGATTTATTTTTTCAGGACATGTTTTGGGCATGAAGATATGTTCCTAGAGTTTACTTGATGTCATGTTTTAATTCATATCCTATAGAACAAAATCTTTCAAAGCTTTCAGTACTTTGCTATATACTTTCAGGAGATGCTATGGGCATGGATATATGTCCCCACAGTATACTGGACATCTTGTTCGAATTTGATCTCTTATCTATCCAAATATTTCAGAGCCTTCAGTACTTTGATGTTTACTTTCAGGAGATGCTATGGGCATGGAGATATGTCCCTAGAGTTTACTTGATGTGATGTTTTAACCCTTGTCATGCTGAATGGATTTTAGCTAAAAATGTCCATCAAAATCAAAGGGCAAAAAGCACTGAAAGTCTGAACTGTTGTTAAATTTTTATCTGAAAAACTAAATCTATTGACAATTCTGGTTTGAAAGTGAGAAACAGGTGGTGTAGACTAACATCAGACTGCACATATGTGCAGGCCGATGTTTGTCTATAGCTCCTACCAAAGCAGGAATATTCCGGGTTCAGCATGACAAGGGTTAATTGATATCTTATTGAACAAAATCTTTCTGAGCCTGCAGCACTTTGCTTTATACTTTCAGGAGATGCTATGGGCATGGAGATATGTCCCTACAGTGTTCTGGATGTTGCTCAACTTTTACAGACCAAGTTTGCATTCATATCAGGTGAGACAATAGTATCAATTCAGAGGTACAGATAAGAGGGGGTTGAGCCAGTCTTAAATCTTTATTTCTCAATGAAACCCTATGTTGTGGGTACTCATTTGAATTGTCTCGAAGAGACGATTTCAAATAAGCACCAACAACATTTGATTTATGCCATTGTAATTGAAATACTTTTATAAAATCTAAAATATCCCTCTATCTTTAGCACTGCAATTTTAATGTAGATTCTAGTCCAATATAATGAAAAATAATAAATTTGGCTTGACTGAGTTCTTGGAATATCTTCAAACTTGTGGGTTGATACCCCTGCTTGTGAATTTTAGATCTGAAAATTTTCTGATCAATAATTTTTGGAATGGTCAAAAAAAATTGTATGTAGATTCCTCTTATCAATATCTCAAACGAGTTTGACCTTTTGTGTGTAAAAAGTATTCATAATTTTAGAAAATGGATGCTATAGCATTGAAATCAGTGTGCTTGAATATTGACTTTGTCCTTAAAGTCAATTGTGAGAACCCTGGCTATGCTCCAACATTTTTAGCTCGGCTGTTTTCGGAGAAAATCGAGGTATTGCTATAGCCTCTGTGTCATCGTTGTCGTCGTCATAGTGCGAAAACTTTGACATTTTGTGATATTATTTCTGGTTCTACTGAAAGCATTTACTTGAAACTTGGCACAAATGTTCACCATCAAAAGAGCAACCCATACTATCAACTATAACTCTAGATGCATTTTGAAGAAATTATGCCCCTTTTTGGACCTAGATTTTTCCCACCATCCAGCACTCAACAGCTGAGCGTAGGCACCCATAAGCGGTGCTCTTGTTCAACTTCCCATTGTTGGTTGGAGCTGGGACAAATAAAAAAAATAAGGACCTGGGTACTCAGTACTTGATAATCACTGTGCATATATTTACCTAATCAACTAAATAAAAAAGCGGATCCAGAAGTTCTGTAAAAGAGGTACGAACATACAAATTCTGACATGGTGCTAAATTTAGGGACGCAGGAGTTGCATATTTATGACTCGAATAAGTAGCCGGGACACTCAAAGCTATCTGATGTAAGTCTGCAGGACCATTCTGGAAATCAACTTTAGAAAATGATTGAAGACTGTTTTAAACAGTCTTTAATTCATTCTGAAGTTGATCCCGAAGGTAGCCACCGTCAAAGCGCAGTTGGAAGCATGTCAGACTGTCAATCTAGAGGTCCCGGGTTTAAACCCCAACAGCGGCACTCATTCTTTCCAACTGTTTGTCTCTTAGAATGGGTTGATAATCGTACACCTAAGTGAGATAGCAGCTGGAGGCCAGGAAAGGATATGATGGTTGTACTGGTGAGAGAAATGCCAGGAATCCATTGTTAGGTGCTCCAGCCGTCACAATGAAAAAAAATGTTGAAAGCGAAGTTAAACCCCATTCAATCAGTCAATGATCCCAAAGGTAGATAGTGCTTATACAATAGTCAGGTAAAAGGTAATGATTCATAACCAGGGTAGGAACATTACCCTACCAACTACCTGGGTAATCTTGTACTTTTCCCCGCTCTATTGATGGATAATCTAAGTTGGGTTAGCTACCTGGGGGAAGGAAGTATTCTGGGTTGTACTGGTGGGAGAAAGACAAGAAATCAATTAATATTCGAAGAAGTTAATGCAGCTGCTTCTATTATTACTGTAAGAAGTGGTGTTAGGCCCAATTCAAAGTTTATCTTTAAAATTGGAACGATTTATATTAACACTTTCCTGTTCTACAAAATTTTGGACCTGTCCAAATTCAAAGGTTTTGCAGACGAAAATTTAAAGTGGATTTAATTTGAAAAATTGCCATTCAGTAGGGTACAAAATAGTGTGGAAAAAGAAGAAATTGCTTGTCAGAAGTAATTTCTTCTTTTTTCACAATGTTTTCTCAATCATAAAATCACAGGCACATAAAAAGTAGGGATAAAACAGCAAAGGGTTAAAATTGAAATGTGCATACTGTTTCACATAACTACTCCATTAGGTCTTCGCTAAAAAAACCTCTGAAGTTGACTGATTTGAGTGACCTTCAACCAAAATGATTTTATGCATCCTTTGTGTGCATTTGTCTATTTTATCCTAGATGAACCCTTATAAGAAATACTGCATCATATCATATAAAAGATATCAAACTTGAAGCTCAAAATTGGTTCACTTCCAAGCTGTAGAGAGCCACTCTGTCTGGTTAATGAGAATATTTCCCTAACATCTATAGGGAATATAAATATTCTGTTATAGGCAAAAGTGATTTCCATATATGACAGGGCATCTAATGTGGGACATCTTGGTTTCAGTTTCAAGACTGCATGATGATATTTACTTTTATGGATGGCTCAGTGTGAAATAGTTGTAAACTGCCTTTAAACATATAGGCAGTAACAACTGTTTCATGCTAAGCCAACAAAATATGATTTTGAAAAAAATTGCTCGTAACACAAGCAAATTCGCCTTTCCAAGGGCTTGTGCTAGCTTTTTAAATTTGGGAGTCATTGACCCCTTGACCATGAAATTCTTGGGGTCAAAACTGGTTTTAAAGGGGGAAAAAAAGCAAAACACGAAAACTTATCAATCTTTAAAGTAATCTATATAACTGAGACAACAAAAACAATAAAGTGTAAACACACTTTATTGTTTATGTGGTTTCATTTATATAGATCGTTTTAATTGAATCAGGGAAACAATTGATATAATATATAATCTTTTATATTGCGTAGGTTGCACCATGGAAATTCAGTGGGTCAAAATGACCCACTGCATTAAATTTTTGAATGATTGAAATTTTTAGAAATTTTTGAGGGTAAAAATGGGATTTTCAGGGGTCAAAACCCTGGTTTAAGGGTCAAACACGTGCCCTGCTTTCCTGCTTTTTTTTACCACAAAGAATGGTTACATATTGGAATTCCAGTCTGTGACTACTCATTGTTGTCTGCAACCTTTTTGAATTTAGACCATTCTTATATTTTGAAAAAAATAGCAAAAGGTTAAGATTCCAGAAAAACAAGACCCAAAAATGAAAGGTTCAAAGCTTGTAATTATGATGGAAAGCATAAATTTCCCCTAAATAGGAGTATTAGCATATTATGTTTTGTGATAATGTGAATTTATGCCATGAATTCTGGTTCCGTTATAAAGAAAGATGAAGCGATATGACTCTGTTATTAACTATGCTAATTAGCCTTGAGTTTTTTGCTGCAAGATTAGGATCCTTGTCTTATTTTTTCTCTTGGCAAACCTGTCTTAATCCATTTTCTTCAAGCATTGCTTAAATGGCCTGAGCCATGGTGCAGTTAGAAGTGTATTAGACTCTCAATTATGAGGTATTGAGTTTAATCTACAGCTGTGGCAAATATACTTTCTGACATTAATCATAGGCGTAACTAGGATTGTGAAATTTATATGTTATCAAAAGGCAAACCAACATAGTATACATAGGATAGAGGCAATATGTGGACTCTGGCAAAAGATGAATGATCTCTGTCTGCTCCCCTTTTCTATGATTTGAGCGTTGGTGAATAATCAAAATATCATGACTACAGCTCGAATAAGCCATAGTTTCATTGTTATGATCATTCTCAACAACATTTTTCCAAAGAGGATTTAGTTCTTTTACGCACTTGTGTAATGTGTGTAATGATAGCTAAGCCCTTGTTTATTTTTCCCCATTAGGCGAATAATTATAAACCTTAGTGGGATGAGCAGTTGGAAGTTGGATAGAATGTTGTAGTGTTCAGGGGCCTGTTTTACTAAATTTCTTACAAAAACTAATCATAAATCAAAACCACAAATCGTACCTGGTGTTTTTCTTCCTTGTTAGATCCTGCCTTGCAATATCCCATTGGAATCGTCTTTGCAATGCAATGGTTTGATGCATGGCAGAATTTTGCATTTAGAAAGCTTTTTAAAGCTAAACTAATTTTTGACTTAGGCAGAAATTAATCGTAAAATGTTTAATAAAACAGGCCGCAGGTGTGAAAAATACAAGGATTTCATAGTTAGCTACCCCACCCTACTATTAGGTCTGAAAACTGTTCAAAGTAGCATTAAATTCAAACAGCATTTTCTGAGCACCCAATTCAAGATTGTCTGTTGAAATTAAGGTCAAATTAATGAGAAAAAATGGCAATTTAAATGATGTGCACTTACTTATCTAATTTTGAGTTTTGGTCCTTTCCAAGTTAATTAGCTAGAAAGTACGCACTATAAGCCAATGACCTCTTGTTGTAGTACAGAAAGACATAAAGACGTCATTGCATCAAATGATATAGCCATCAAAGGAGATTGTGATCCCCTAATAATTCTAAAATGGCAGAGATCTTAATTAGATACGATAATTTAAAAAGAGGACAAAGCTTCCAAGAAGTTGCTGATGTCAATCTAAAGTATGTGCACTTTAAAAAAGATCTTGGTCATATTGTTTTACCAATGTCCCTCTATCTGCCTGCAAAAGTTAACCATAGAACTTATTGTCTGTAGGTGATCATAACTTCGTAACTCCAGGTTATTCAAGCTGTAGTTACGAGTTTTTGACTCCCCACAAAGATTTAACATTGCTAACTACTTCTTAAGACACAAAGCTCTAATTTGGGATGGGGATAGTTTCAAATGTACATGTATCTGCTGATACGATGATTAAGGTCATGTGCAAAGGTCATTGTCATCTAAAAAAAGTCAAGTTTCTGCAAAATTTAACCAAAAATTCAGCATTTCCAATAACTTCAAGCCTATTCACTATACATTTGTCATAATTTGTCATTACCATATATTGCTGAATGTCAAGGTGATGTGACTTGTTAAGTCAAGGTCATCTCTCAGTGTCAAGGTTTTTAAAAATTTGCTGTTTCAAGGAAATAATAAGTTGGATCATATTTACTTCTCAATTTCAGGTGCAAAAGCAAAGAATGGTGCTCCAATTATGACATTTCCTGATCGTCCAAACCAGCCTGAACCCAGTGATGATGAGTACAGAAAGGTGGTCACTTATCTCTGCAGTATACCGGAGTATGTTAACTCATTCTTTATAAATTCATATATCCCTGTTAATCAGCCCTGCATTCAGGATGAAAAATGTTTGCAAACATTCGGATATTGTACCTTTTGGATATTGTACCTTTCGGATATTGTACCTTTCAGATATTGTACCTGATTTGCTTATGAGTTCATTATAAAAGCAGGTTATAATTTATCAAATGTTTTCAAAAGTTTTGATCTAGTATGCAGAGCAGGCTTTGAGTCAAATTGATTAATAATATTGGTTTAAACCTATTTAATTTACATCCATTGGGAAACAAGCTCTTACAACTTAGATTAATCCTTCTCAATTCTGCTTACTGGAAAATTCATTGGTACTCACGCCAAAGCTAAAATATATAAAATGATATATTGATGGCTCCGCATGAAACAGTTGTAACTGCCTATGAAATATAGTCAGTGCCTATATTTCATAGGCAGTTACAACTGTCAGGACAACTGTTTGGACTGAGCTGTCTCCATGTTAATATTGTACTGTTATCAGGAATGGCTAAAAATTGTAATAGACAGATTTTAACAGAGATGCATCCTAATTCAAGTAGTGGAACTGTAATAGTTCCGCAACATTTCGAAACTCATAAATGAAAATCAGTAGGAATCCTTGGTTAACACTGTTAAAGTTTATCACTTCCAAAGCGTTGAGGAACTATTACATGTCCACTACTTTAATTGGTGAGCAAGATTGGAAACTTGATTTTGTCTTACAATCAATGAATCCATCAGGTTTCTAATTACTAAATAAGGCAAGGGCCTATATAATCATTTGCACTGACTCCTCAATATTCTGTCGATTATCAGAGATTCCTTCAAAAAAATGAAGAAATATGTAGTGTAACTCTTTACACTTTTCCATACATCTTAGAAAGGAGTTACCTCCCTTGAGCATAAGGTTGACCCTTCAGAATTCAGTATTGTTAAACACCTTGTGGATTTTAGTATTTTTATGCCCCCGTATCCAGAGATCGAGGGCATATTGTTTTACTCATGTCCGTCTGTCTGTCTGTCTGTCCATCTGACTGTCTGTCTATCCGTCCGTCTGTCCGTCCGGTTGTCCGAAAACTTAACCGTAAAACTTAACCTTGCCAATATCTTCAAGCCTATTCAAGATACAAAGCTAATATTTGGCATGATGATAGATCTCAATGATCCGCATCCGCTGGTACCAAAGTCAAGGTCATGTGACAAGGTCAAGGTCATCTGTCAAGGTCAAACTTTGAAAAACTTAACCCGGAAAACTTAACCTTGCCAATATCTTCAAGCCTATTCAAGATACAAAGCTAATATTTGGCATGATGATAGATCTCAATGATCCGCATCCGCTGGTACCAAAGTCAAGGTCATGTGACAAGGTCAAGGTCATCTGTCAAGGTCAAACTTTGAAAAATAATGCTGTTACGGAGGCATTCGTGTTTCACAAACACATCTTGTTAAAAATGGCTCAATCATGAAACAAAGATTATTTTTCTTCACCTTAATCAGTGATTTACTTAACCCATTATTTGCCCTAATGCAGATCCATCCAAGTTGAAAAAAGTTGCAAGCAGCATTTCAAATTTCAAATTTACAAAAAAAACATGATTAGAAAAAATGTAATAATCAAGAGGCTAAAGAGAATTATTAACTATGGATATTATTAATATTTATATTGAATTTTATTTTTGTCTTTTTTACTTTTTGGTGAATTATCCAGAAATAACGGTAGTTTATCATTTGATAAACTCACAATTAACCAGTAAAGTTATCAAAAACTTACCCTGCTTTTGTTCATTTCACCCTATCTGACATTATCCTAGCAAAGCCTAATAAGTGCGGTCAACATGATCATTGCATGACAATCACATGCAAAATGGCATGCATTAAGAAAAATAGTTCTTGAATTTTCACAATTTATCCTATTTTCTTGCTAGCTCCAATGGCCAAAGGCCACTTACTAGGGCTAATTTCATGGCGCTGTGTCCATCCTGTGTCAGTTCATCTGTGTCTCCGTGAGTCCCGTCCAAATCTTTTTCTTTAAAAATCTTCTCCTCAGAAACTACTGGATGAATTTTAACCAAACTTCACAGAAATGATCCTTGGGTCTATCAAAGTTGTTCAAAGATTTTTTGATCCAATGAAAAAACAAGGATTTATTAGGCGTGGCTAGTTTCCATATATGGTAATATCTGACTATTCTCAGAATCTTATGGATGGATATCAACCAAATTTCACTGGAATGATCCTTTAGTGATCCTTTGATAATATACAAAAAAAATATTGTGATTGGATGAAAAAATATGTCTTTTATGGGCATAGGTCATTTCTCTATAATGCCTATGGTGGAAACTCTGAAAATCCTTTTCTCAGAA
This sequence comes from Fragum whitleyi, assembly GCA_948146395.1. Taxonomy (NCBI): domain Eukaryota; kingdom Metazoa; phylum Mollusca; class Bivalvia; order Cardiida; family Cardiidae; genus Fragum; species Fragum whitleyi. The sequence goes on from OX411557.1 coordinate 18,128,105, forward strand.
TCCAACCGATGGATGTCAACCAAATTTCACTGGAATGTTCCTTTGGTGACCCATTATCAGGCTGCATGTCTATATGTTGTTCATCAATCTTGAATTTTTCTTTACAGAAATATTTCGGCATGTGACACTTAAAAACACTTATTTACTTGAATTAAAAATTCATTCATTCACTTAAATTCTCATCTAAGCATATCAGTAGATTCAGGCCTGCAGAGCAAATCAGCTCCTCAAGCAGCTCTAGTTTATTATTCAAGTAAGATTGTTAGATATTTCATTTGGTAAACAACAAAAGCTATATTTTCTCTCATAACTCCGCCAATCATGAAAGTATAGCTTTTGTTTTTCACTCAATGAAATATAAATTGATCTTACACTGAAACAAACAATTATCCTCTATGTATGGCCACACACAAACAATGATATTGTCAATTTTAAAGAATTGACAATATCATTGAAAGTTTGTGAGTCATATTTATGACTTTTGATTGTTTGAGGACTGCTCAAGTTCACTCTGTTTGCTTTTTCAGTTTACATGAAACACAGATGGGGTTTGTTCTTGTTGTTGATAGAAGACAGAGTGGATGGGGCTCTGTTAAAACCATTCTTATGAGATTCTCTGTAAGTATTCTTAGTTTTGACAGTAACTAGTTTCACTTGGAACCTTCTTTATCAAGTTTTCATTCTACATCAAGAGTAGATTTACCTTTCAACAAACAGTTTTCAGTAGGTAAGCTGTTGAAATCACTTTTCAAGGTCAAATATCAAAATTTTGGTTATACAGGGTTTAGCTCTGACAATTATGGTTAAATTTCGGACCAATTTTGGACAACTTATATCTTTAATGAGAGTATGTACCATTTCAATTAAATTTTGGGGCAATTAGGTTCAAGATAAAATATTTGTCCCAGTCCAACCATTTAGCTTTGGAATTGAGCTGATACTGATTTGTGAAGGTCAAGAGTTTTTTAGCTCCACTGGCTGAAAGCCACTGGGGCTATTGTCATGGCGTTGTGTCCGTCGTGCGTCTGTCCGTCCGTGCGTCAGTGCGTCCGTGCGTGCGTCCGTAAACTTTTTCTTTAAAAATCTTCTCCTCAGAAACTACTGGATAAATTTCAACCAAACTTCACAGGAATGATCCTTGGGTGACCCTCTTTCAAAGTTGTTCAAGAAATTTTGATCCAATGAAAAACATAGATTTAATGGGCGTGGCTAATTCCAAATATGGTAAAAAGTGAATTTTCTCAGAATCTAATTGATGGATACCAATTAAATTTTACATGAATGATCCTTGTGTGACCCTTTATCAGTCTACCAAAAGATATTGTGATCGGATGAAAAATATGCATTTTATGGGCGGAGGTCATTTCTCTATATGTTATATAGTGGAAACTTTGAAAAACATTTTCTCAGAATGTAAGAGATTGATATAAACCAAATTTCACTAGAATGATCCTTGAGTGACCCTTTATCAGTCTACCAAAAAATATTGTGATCGGATGAAAAATATGCATTTTATGGGCGGAGGTCATTTCTCTATATGTTATATAGTGGAAACTTTGAAAATCATTTTCTCAGAATGTAATTGATGGGTATCAACAAAATTTCACTGGAATGATTCTTGGGTGAAGCTTTATCAGTCTGCCAAAAATTATTGTGGTCAGATGAAAAATATGCATTTTATGGGGGGAGGTCATTTCTCTATATGTTATATAGTGGAAACTTTGAAAATCATTTTCTCAGAATGTAATTGATGGGTATCAACAAAATTTCACTGGAATGATTCCTGAGTGAAGCTTTATCAGTCTGCCAAAAATTATTGTGATCAGATGAAAAATATGTATTTTATGGGCGGAGGTCATTTCTCTATATGTTATATAGTTGCTTTTTTGAAAATCATTTCAACATCAGTAGAACCCAAAATATCTTAAAATCAAGTCAAACCATAGATTTGCTATTTCAAGAATTTCAAGCCTGTGGAGCGACTCAAGCCATTCATGGCTTTCTAGTTGTTTCAATGATGTTTAACACTGCACTCAACAATCTTTTTTGTATATACCTGTTGCTAGAGCACCTAACAATGGATTCCTGGAATAAGTACTACCCTTACAACCTTTCCTAGCCTCCAGCTTCTATCCCATATAGGTATATATTTATTAAACCATTGGTGGGAGACAAATTGTCAGAAAGGAAGTTTACTGCTGTTGGGGATCGAACTTGTGACCTCCTGATTGAAAGGCTGATGCGCCTATGATGGCAGCTAAGAGACCATCTAGGTAAACTGCAAATCCTTATAACCCCGTGGGTGGGGTCCAAGGGATGAAGGAGCGGAACAAATGGAGTTATTATGCTATAATGCTGTTCCATGCCTCCTGTTCAGCATTTGAGATTGAGACTGGATTCAACAGATGTCAAATGGAGATATCATTTAAAAAAATAAAATAAAAATATGGTAGCATGAACATGGAAGATTCAGAAAATCTGCTTAAAAAAAACTAAAAAGGAAAATATTTGATTCACTGTAGTCTGACCTCTTACTAGATGTTCTCTATTTGTTTGAAGGGTTACATAATATCGTGTTACGTATGTTGATTGAAATGAAGAAAGCTTCTTGTTGGTTTTGCTTCTTTATTCTCAAAGAATTTGTTAACACTGAATCAAAAGAATAACATTAGTAAATATGAGGTTACGTCATGTGTTGTGTTGGCACCGTGGCACCACAAACACGTTCCTGAACACATACTAAAGTGTCAACACAAAACTATTGTAAGTGCCTATAAATATATAGGCACTTACAATAGTTTAGTGCTGATCAATTGATATCTTATTCTAAGCTATGTTGATAATTTCAGGGTTATTTTCCATCCCATATCCAAGTGGTTTTCCTATTACAACCACATGGGTTTTTCCAGCGGGCTTTCTCGGACTACAGGTCAAAGTTCAAGGAAGATCTGGAATACAAGGTATGTGATACTTTTTGACTGTTTATGATTAAACTCTATATCATAATCTTCAAATGCTACTAGGCTTTGAACTTACTGGTTTTTATCAAAGGTTGAGTAAAACTCTGCTGTTGACAAAATAATTGAGAATGACAGTTATGATAAGGCTTAAAAAAGACTGCTTATGATAATGTCAATGAATCATTTGACCAATACGATTGTTTGTTTTGAGGTAAAGTTTGCCTGTTTGAATTAATTAATGAGAGCTGTTTAAAACTTCAATAAATGGCAATTTATTGTGATATATTAACCCTTGTCATGCTGAATAAATTTTGGCTAAAAATTTGCATCAAAATCAAAGGGCAAAAAGCACTGAATCTACCAACTGTAGGTCATTCTTCATTTGAAAAAAAAAATTAAATCTATTGACAATTCTGATATGAAGGTGAGAAACAGGTGGTGTAGACCAACATCTGACTGCACGTATGTGCAGGCTGATGATTTTCTATACCTCCTGCCAAAGCAGAAATATTCTGGGTTCAGCATGACAAGGGTTTAACCAATTCAACCCTACATTTTAGGTATCGTAGTTTTTGTATGTATAAGAAATGATATTTTTTTTAAAACAAAAATTCCTATTTTAGGTTGTATCTATAGACAACCCAGATGAGATGTTTGACTATGTAGACAGAGATAGTATAACTGTAGATATGGGCGGACAACTGGAATTTGATGCGGATGAATGGACACAGAATAGGGCTGTAGGTTATTTAATATCCCTAGTTTTAGGTCCTACATTTATGTTTATACTTCTGGGGCATATTGTTTTACCCTTGTCTACCTGTCTGTCTGTGAATACTTAACCTGCTAACTTACATTTTTCGATTACATCCCCTTCAATTGAGTTACAATCAATATATTTGGCTTGACACCCCCTTTTCAAACACACGGCTTTGAGGGTCAGGGTCACCTGACAAGATTCAAGGTAAATTATCAAGGTAAAACTTAAAAAAAAAACCAAGGGGTGTTTTACCTTGGGTCTAGTATGACAAAATTTAACCTCAAGCATAGCTTTATTACATGAGATATTTACTTGAAATCTGGCTTGTGTGTTAACCTTTAAAATGGAAATCATGAGTTTCAAGATGAAACCTCTTGTAAACATTGTTGTAAGGAAAATATTTTCTTTATTTGTCCTTGCATCAAGGCATCAGATCCTATTTCAAATTGGATATCAATGACTGGTAAGATTGACTAAGATTGAATATGCAATATTGAGACTTTCATCACCACAAAACTAAAGCCATTAAAGAACATAAATCAAGATTTGAGAAAGCTTGAAATTTAGGCAGCTTTTTCAGTCTTAGGACCTTAATTAATTATAAAACCATTTCTAAATGTGTGACAGTGATAAAAAGATCATAAATACTTAAAGGTATGATCACACTTAAAAAGATCTTAAAAGCACTATAGGACATTGATTTATCATCTTAGGCTGTGGAGAAATTCAACACTAACACAGAAAAGATTGCTGTTTCACTAACTACATTGATTAAAAAGTTTGAACAAGCCTGTACTCCTAATGATGTTGATGCTACAGAACGGCAGATACATGAACATTCGGCACAAAGACGGGAGTTACTGGAGGATCTTGAATCAGCGACATTTCATGGTCAAACATTGTTAAGCTGTATTAAGGGAAACAATAACAGAACTCCAATGGTCCAGATTGCCCATGTTCTGGAGGTGGAAAAGTAAGTTAATGTTATTTGTACTTAAACTTTTTGTACTAAAAATTATGAAAAGAGAAAAGTAATCAAATTAAAGCTAAACTGATTAAATAATAGAATATTAGTGAAAATGAAGACACATGTTTGTTGACCAAGTTTCCAAGTCATTCATGTATTAATTATAGATGTAATTAGCTTTTAAAATTTCTTTGTTACTCTGTTTGTCTGCCAGAGACTTTAACATTGACTATTAAACTTTTGAATGGTAAATGTTAGATCTATTTCATATAATTATTGCTTGGGTCAAGACCATCTTCAAGGTTATCAGTGAAGGTCAATGTCATTTTTCAAGGTCAAATATGTTGAAAATTTTAACTTATACATTGCTTTTACTACTTCAAAAAATGTTTTACTATTGATTTCTGTATTCTATCAAGGTACTGTTTAAGTTTAACAAACACATCTTGTTTTAATTTTCAGATTACTTGTTCAGTTAGAAGAAACTAAGAAAAAGTTTGATGAATATTGGGACTCTCATCATAGAAAGCTACAACAGTCTTTACAGCTGAGAGAATTTGAGGACAACTTTAAATTGGTAAGTAACAACCGCCAGTAAACAAAGGACAATATTCTTACAAATGAATAAACTATTAATTGAAAAAACTTTCACAGTAAAGGGGTATGAATCATACAAGTGATACAACCTTTTTTAACCCTTTCCTGTTTTACAAAATTTTGGACCTGTCCAAATTCAAAGGTTTTGCAGACGAAAATTTAAAGTGGATTTAATTTGAAAAATAACCATTCAGTAGGGTAGAAAAAAGTGTGGAAAAAGAAGAAATTGCTTGTCAGAAGCAATTTCTTCTTTTTTCACAATGTTTTCTCAATCATAAAATCACAGGCACGTAAAAAGCAGGGATTAAACAGCAAAGGGTTAAAAGGATCTTAGTAATATTAGAATCAAAGTACTATCAATACTATATACACAGTGGCGGACAAGTGCGAAATAGAAACGCAATGAAAAGAAATGAATCTGTACTTTAAAAAACAAATATATATTCACCAAATCTACTTCTGGGAAAAATCATATTGCAGGAAGAAATGAACAGTTTTATACATATTGATCTAAGAATACTGTAAGACAACTCAGCAAATGTTAGATACAAACGCAGAAATTGTCTGGAAAATACAACAAAAAGGACGCAAAGAATTGTAAATATGTTCATATTATCACCCTAAAACAGCAGATGATTTGGGACAATTTGAAACCTTGGTGAACAGAGCAATGACTGGAAACTCACAAGTTTCAATTGGAGGAGACTTCAACCTCCCGGGTTGGAACTGGAAAGATAAATGTCTCAAACCCAATACCCAGCACCCAAACAATCATTATTGCCTTACAGAAATCATGGATAGCAACAGTATGACCCAAATAGTGGAGACACCAATCAGAAATGAATCAATTCTTGACCTTTTTATAACAATTATGCCCAAAGTAGAAACAACACCTGGAATCTGAGATCATGATATTGTATATTAAGAGTATGAAGCAAACGTAAAAGCTACTAAGCAAAAGCCAAGAATCATACCTTTGTATAAGAAAGCGAACTGGAATAGCATATCAGAAGAATTGAAAGAACTGGATTAAGAAATTGAAAACCACATCGAATCCTCTACAGTAGAGGAAATCTGGAACAGATTCAAACAACAAATAGAAAGACGTACTTCAAAACACATACCAACCAAAACTGCAAAATCTAAAGACAAACTACCTTGGATATCGAAAGAAATTCAATCACTTATGAAAAAAAGGGTCAGGGCATACAAAAAGAAGAAAAAATCAAATAACACTGATGATATAAAAACCTACAAACATATCAAACAAGAAATACAAACACACACTAGAAGGGCATACTGGAACTACATAAACGACATCCTCTCAACAGAAAACAACACAAAAGAAGACGGTGCAGGAAACAATGGAATAAGCAAACCCTTTTGGACATACATAAAGCACAAAAAATCAGACAAATGTGGCATTGCTCCCCTGAAAAGAAATGGAATCCTTGAAACCGACCCAAAAAGTAAGGCTAATATACTCAACGACCAATTCAAGCGGTCTTCACAATCTCAGAGGAAATATTCAAAGAAGAATTCAAGTCCAGAAATTACAGTCAAATCTGTGTAAGCGGCCAACTATGCACAGCGGCCAATCTGCCGACAGCGGTCATTCGATTTCCCCCCGTGCAAATTCCTTCTTTAATTGCACTATGAATAGCGTGATCTCCTGAAATGCGGCCGGCGGTCACCTTAATTGGTCTAATTCCAACTGTATATCACACCTATACAACGGTCATCTGACAAAACACGCGACTTAATGTGTCGTGTTTGAAAAAATCGATAATCACTACTATAGTAAACAACCGAAGTCGCTTTATCGTAATGTACAAGTTATAAACAAGCAATTATCGATTTAATCCCGTGTTGTCGATTAAATGATGTGTAATTGGCCATAAATATTTATTTGATCTACTTATATGATGATAATTGATTAAAGGATATGGAATTTCTCAGTTGTCTGGTCTCGTTAAATAAAATGATCTTGAGCATTACAGGTTGTTTAGACATTTAGCAAACCGATTTCTCGAGGTCTTTAAAATGGACGAAAACCTGCTTTGATATCAATTCTAGCCATTATGTTGCTCTCTAAACGTAACTTCCTCTCTCTAGAAGATCGTGAGAAAAAGGTGATCTACGCATGCATGAATCAGGACGATCTTCCAGGATATTTGATGAGTTCGGTGTAGGTCGTACGCAGGTCAAAACTGGCTAAACGCGAACGAGAAATTCTCGATGAATATGAATCTGGTTTACTTGTTTTCACAATGTTTTTTATATTAAATGGTATAATTCCTTATTCTTTTAATGACTAACACGAACAAGAAACTTTGGGATTGCTTAGAATTTGGAGAAGTCTAAAGTTTTGGGATCTGGTAATGACTTAAACAAAAGTGGTGCGACAAAATGGCCGCCCGAAGGATACTGTGAACAGCAGCCAATCTGCGTACAGCAGCCAATTTGGCCCTCTCCCTTGACTGGCTGCTGTACACAGATTCGACTGTACACCCAGAAGCAAGTGAGATTCATATAACAGTAAATGGAGTTGAAAAACTACTAAAAATCCTAAATGTACATAAAGCCTGTGGACCTGACAATATTAAACCTGTCATCTTAAAAGAAACATTGGCAGCTATAGCCCCAATCCTAACAAAAATATTCCAAAAATTACCTAATACAGGAAGCATACCAGAAGATTGGAGGAAAGCCAGAATAACACCAGCCCATTAAAAAGGACAAAAATACCTACCGGTAGCACCAAATTAAAGACCAATATCACTTACCTCTATCTGTTGTAAACTGATGGAACATATAGTAACCAGCCACATAATGAAATATGCAGAGTCAAACAACATATTTTACTCACTCCAGCATGGATTCAGAAGCAAAAGGACATGTGAAACACAACTAATTGAATGCACTGACGACCTTAGCAAAAATATGGCCAAAAAAACAAACAGATCTTCTCATTCTTGATTTTTCTAAAGCATTTGACAAAGTCTCTCACAACCTTCTTATACATAAATTAGACCATTATGGAATCAAAGGCAAGACACTAAATTGGATAAAAGCATTCTTATCAAACCGCACACAGGTAGTAGCAGTGGAAGGCGAAGAATCTGACCAAGGAAATGTAGAATCAGGATTACCACAAGGATTAGTGCTTGGACCAAGCTTATTCCTGTTCTGCATAAATGACATCCCAGATAACTTTAGCCTGGGATTCAGGCCCTGTTTTTAGAAGTTTGTAACAAGGTAGATAACTAAGTTGAACCATTCAGACCTTAAAATGAGTTAACTTCTCTTCAAAGAAACAGTCTTAAATCAGGCTTTCAGAAACTAGACATTGCTTTTATATTACATATTTTCAATAATTAACCTCTATTTAAGAGACGGCTACCAGTCTAAGATAACTTGAAATCCACTGTTCGCCTGTTTGCTGATGACACCATTGTGTACCTGACAATAACATCAAAATCAGATTGCAAAACATTACAACAAGATTTAGACAAACTAGCTGAGTGGGAAAACAGATGGAAAATGGAGTTCCACCCCAACAAATGTTCAGTACTATCCGTCACAACTAAAAAAGAACCTTTCATCGCTGATTATACCCTACATGGACACAAACTGGCACATGAAAAAGAATGAAATATCTCCGATGTACCATCACTCACGATCTCAACTGGGGCAAGCATATTACCAACATCACAAGCAAAGCAAATCAGACCCTTAGATTCCTATAACGAAATCTGAATGTCTCAACAAAACACAATAAAAGAAAAAGCATATAAAGCACTAGTAAGACCACAAATAGAATACACCTGTACAGTCTGGGATCCCTACAAACAAAACCAAATAAATCAATTAGAGAAGGTACAAAGGAGGGCCGCCAGATTTGTGATGGGTAAATACAGAAATAGATCCAGCGTCGGCAATATGATAAATGAATTAAAATGCTAGACTATGTATGCTATACAAAATAACAAACAATAGAGTATAAATAAATCCAGATAAATACCTAACAAGGCCGACTTGTAGAAACAAACATAACGAAAATGGTCCTTCTTTATCAGAACTGTAAAAGACTGTAATTGCCTCCCTCCAGTTAGCCGAGGCTGAGACATTCCAGATACTTAAATCTCAAATGAGCACTCAAGACAAAGAATAATCAAGAGAGTGGGAGGGGTGGGCAATTAGGGAGGGGGAGGATATCAAATGCATCAAAAAATTTTCAAAAAAGAAATCCGCTCGTCATAAGCGCTTAAAACTGGCATTATCTTCGACAAGACAAAGGAGGCCAGATAATGTAAGAAGATTAAGAAGAACAATATCCAAACAATAGTGCTAAAAGGGATAACAAAGTTGACAACATGTTACATAACTTTCTGTCTCTTTCACAGGGTTTTCGTTTGACCCCGGACCCCGGGTTTTGACGCTTGAGAAATCAAAATGATGCAATTTTGACTTTTGGAAATTCGAGCTTGTGCGTCATTTTGACTCTTGAAAATAAGCAACCATGCGTCAAGGGTTATAAGAAGTTTGTCAAATTATTGGAAGATAGTTAATTGATGGTCTGATGATTAACACCTAGCTTGATTGGCAATTAACACATTCCAGTGATCGATATGCGTCGGCGATCGTAGGTAACAGTTTGTTGACACCTGTTAAATTTCAGCTCAAACACCTTTGCTTTAACTCAGATTTCACTCATCCCACCTCATTACTGACAAAATTCATCATAATGCAAAGAAATTGTAAATAGGAAGTCAATAAATTTAAAAGGAGGATCATTTGTGAATTGTCATTGGTTTTCGTGGTTTAACTCAACTTCTTTTGAGGAGAAATAAAAATATTTAGAATCTCATACTGGCATTTGCAACCTTAAAACCCTTTCCCGTTAACAGAAGCTAAGACAATACTAACCTTTTGTCAGAAAAAAAGCCCCTTAGTAATTATTCTATGATGAGAAACTAATGAACTGTGAGAGTGAAAAAATTGACAGTTTATTTTAAGGCACCCTTGGACAAAAGTGTTATGATAATGGAAAAGTATTCAATACATTTATTAATAATTTTTTCTTATTTTAAATTTGAAACTGTTTAAAAATTTTATTTTTTTTTGGGGGGGGGGGGGGGGGAGGAGGAGAGAGGGGGGCGTTATTAACTTTTCAGACACAGTTTGACTCTTGAGATTTTCATTTTGACTCTTGGAAATTTTGACTCAAGGGTCATTGACTCTTGGCTTTTTGATGCTAGTGAAAACCCTGTTTCACTTTAAGACTTAAATAGATAAAGATTGGTTGAAAAATATAACTGAATGTTATACATGAGTTGACGGATGACGTCACGGGTAACGTGATGTTTACATCCGGGGACTCGCTGTAGGCAGAAAGATCTACCAGTTGCAAACACAAATAGTAAAATATCCAATATTCAAGTTATTGGATTGTACATTTCTAATGATTATTCCCTGTTGACAAAGGTGTCAAAATTTAGATAAATCATCCAACCTTTTGATTATGCAGTTGTCATCACATGACATTGTCTGTGAAAAGAATATTTCTCGTCGAAAGATAACCACCCAGAAATGCAAATGAATGCAAACAAATCGCTGTTCAGGAACAAATATATCGCGCATTCGACATTAATCTACGTTTTTTTGTTCACTCATAAACAAAATATAGTATATTTCTTACCTATACTGAGCTGATTCGAGTTTCAATGCCGATTTTTCTTTATCCCATTTCCGTTATTCATCCTGGCACAGAAATTTCAAACATTGGGAAAGGTTTTTATGGCTCTTTTCCCTTATTTGTCTAAAAATTATTAATCCAATTATAAGTTTAATCTGTAAATTTTGAGAACATCATCTACTGTTGAAAACCGATTTTCTTCCGTAATAAGTCCCCCGCACATTTAGAAAATTGGTTAATTTAAGATAATAAACGAATGTCGCCAAACACACGATCTGCCGACTAAACAGCTTTTCTAGTTTAGATTGTAAAATCCTATCAAAGAATTTTCATTATGCGACATAAAAATGTTAGCTGCCATTAACACAAACATGTGTCATAAAATTCGCTGTTTCTAACGCAATGATCCATACTAAACGGCCGTGGAATCTCTTTCATCTGACCGTAACCGAATGCGCTTATCGATATTGCCCATGTCATAAAACAGTAGCCGCTACAGTGCTCCAGCTAGGCCCTTTCAGAAGGGCGCCCCGCCCTGCCCTGCCCTGCCTTCGAAAATCGGCGCCCTACCTTTTTTTCCATCGCCCAGGCCAAAATTAATCCCTTAATTTTAGCTTTACATGTCAAATCAGCGATTATCTAAATTTAACGCCTTTTTCTCGATCGATTTGCAAACTTTGACGTGATCGCCGATGCATATAATCAACCTGAAGGCCATGACTAATTACAGCCAGTAGAGAAGAAGGGCGGGACTTAAATCGGCAAGTCAACCAATCACAACGCGCGATTCTTTATCGAGGAAGCAGTATCCGATAATTTGTGGATTGAAATTAGCACGTGCCCGTAAACAAATTTGACAGTCAAAAACAAACAGCGATTATCGAGTAAATGCCTACGATAAGCTATTAACAGGGTTAAAAAGGGGTAATGATCAACCTTTACACCCTTCACAAGGAAAATTTAGAATCGTTGAAGGTCTCGGAAGCATATATTTCAATCCTCGAAACCCGTTGTTTGCCCCTCCGTAATGTGTTTTTGTTTTGTGATCGAAAATGCAAGTTTTCTTGAGCATGTCTCATTAAAAAAAAGAAAATACCGAAAAAAAAATTAAAAAAAAATGCAAAAAGGAAAAAAAAAAAAAAGACTGTAGTGGGGCAGTATCTGCAGTATTTCTATCTAATTATTCTACTGCCACCTGCCTGATGAGACCCATGAAGGGGTTGAAACAGTCACCCTTTTTTAATACCAAAACCCTTTTTTTAACTCACCAGAGCCCATCTTTAAGCCCTTAAGAATCAAAATTTTCTTGGGGGAGACCCTCTCGTCCCTTTCAGGACACTTGGCATCCTGCCCTTTTGGAAACCTAGCTGGAGCACTGCGCTAATCACACACTTGCATGTGTCATATAGTCAAACTTCTATAATACGTGCCAAATTTTAATTGATCTGACCGTGAAGATGCATACGCCACTGATTGACTGCTTTCAGCTGGACATAACTTTTACCCATTGATTAGGTATTAAGAATGAAGTTTCATTTGACACAAATCTTTTAATGCCTTATCAGTCATAGATTAAATCAAGCTTTTGATAAAATATATCATTTAAAATTCCATTTCAGCGGCGATAAACAAGGCCCACATGATTTTTCAATTCTGAGTCGCGTTCATTTAGTAGATTGATCTTCCGTGTTTTGAACTAGCTGTCAATACTAGTAGTTCTTCCTCAAATTTGAAAAGAAAGGCCGGGATAATTTTCAATCAAATATAAGTTAGGCCTACTGCATATCTGAAACGCAGCATTTGCTCCAGTGGGATGTGGAAGCCGCAAAAAACGAAAATGTACTTCGAACAATTTTTCTATTTTGCTTTATGTAGTTCCCAATAAATAATAAGAGGGTAAAAAAAATCGCATTTTAACGGGTAGGAAAGAAATTGAAGCATACTTAATTTCTTTATTTGTTAAAGATGAAACAATGTGATCATTCTTTTGTAAATCTTCGTTTTTTACCGCGACCAGGCGACAAAAAATAATCATGAAATTGAAAGCGTTGGTGGCGAACGAAACATCGCAATACAGCCTAATTGAAATGGATTTGCGATGTTCTATTGCTCAACGACGACTAACTACATTTCAAAAACAAAAATATAAAATGAATGTGAGGAAAAATAAGTAGAAAGATCTGAAATTTTGGCGAGTGAACGAATTAACGTTACAAGTCACTTTTTCCCCAAACTTATTTAACCCGAGTCATCTTAAACTAGGTAAAATTACTTTATTGGAAAGGGTTAATGAATTTTACTTATCCATCTTACGTTTTCCCCAATAACATTCAACACGTATGACCATATCGTCTGATTTTGCAACAGATCTCGATCGGCTGTAGTTACGAAGTTTTATTCTACTTGACGCCGTGAACCGAATAATCTGAGTCATACTTTTTTATTTAGTTCATGTCATACAAATTCATTACGTTATGGAAGCGGTAAAGAAAGTTAACTTGTTAAAGTGGCGGATGCAAAAAGGGGTTCAAGGGCTTCAAACGAACCCCCATCTGTAGCCTAGTTGTTTCATTTTTACACAGAAATTCAAACAAAACTTTGTAGCACTAGGAAAACGAATCTTCTCCCCATTTAATGTACATTAGTACCCCTTTTAAAGGAATCCTTCATCCACCGTTGTTTTCATCCAACTTTCTATGAATATCTTAAAATAGAACCATTTCTGGGTTTGTTAACAGAAACGGTGCAACTACAGCTTTGTCAGAACTTTCATGAGTGCTGTAGACTGAGTTACGAATGTTTGAAAACCTAAACACTTACTATGTTTCATACATAATTTTCAACTTTCTTTATGAATAACATGAAAATATTTACAAAAAAGAAAACATCAAGTTAACAAAGGAAGAATATTTGCGCTAAACCACGGACACGTGTTTTAGAGTTCCTCGAGCTAAATTGCGCAACTCGAGCTTCTATATAAGACAGACCCTAGGCTATGTTTAAGATTCTAGGTTACAATCTTTCTATAACAAATACATTATTTAAAGAGACAAAAAACTAATTCTAAATAGCTAAAAGATCTATTGATGATGGCAACTTCGTCCAATAAGTCGGACGAAATAGTCTAATCTCGGGATGCTAATAAAGGGCTATTACGTAAGAGATTCTTTAAATATCGATTGATCATTAACGGGAAACATTCGGACAAATAATATTTAATTTTCTTTTTATCTTAAATTTAAAAGAACGGTTGATTTTGAACCAGTTTTAATTGTCTTCTCGCATAGAGATTTGACTCTTTCTGCCTACCAGTAATGCGCATGCGCGGGAAATTCTCAACATAAACAATAACAATCAACTCTCCTATAGGTCCCATTATAAACAAAAAACACAACTTGTTAAGCCCCCACATAGATAGATTGGGGGCACATTGTTTTACCAGTGATGGGGGCATATTGTTTTACCTTAGTTGGGGACATATTATTTAACCAGTGTATGTTTGTCTGTCTGTGTGTGAAAAAATTAAGTACAAAGTAAACACTTTCCTGTAAATTCAACAAAATATGATTGGCAATTCTTACATATGGAACAGAGGTTCCTCTCAGCAATACACATCACTCTATATCAAGGTTAACCCTTTCCTGTTTTACAAAATTTTGGACCTGTCCAAATTCAAAGGTTTTGCAGACGAAAATTTAAAGTGAATTTAATTTGAAAAATAACCATTCAGTAGGGTAGAAAATAGTGTGGAAAAAGAAGAAATTGCTTGTCAGAAGCATTTTTTTCTTTTTTCACAATGTTTTCTCAAGCATAAAATCACAGACATGTAAAAAGCAGGAATTAAACAGGAAAGTGTTAAGTCCAAAGTCGAAGGTCATAAGTGGTTAACAAACAAACCTTGTTTTGACTCTAGTTTCAGTTTAAGGCAGACAAAGATGTGGAGTGGCTGGAAACAAGAATGAAGGATATAGGAGACAGCGTGAAAAAGGTTGAAGAACTGATAGCACAACTAGATGAATTCGAAGAGAGGGCCAAGGTAGGTGACCATAAACTTATATTGACTGGAGGAGAAATATATCTAGTTTTGAAAAAAAAAATCCAAACTGAAATTATTGCAGATATAGTCAAACCATACATGTCATATTTAAAAGATACCCTAAAAACTTGAGGAAAATGGTTCATTAGACAAAGGATGTCACCAAAATAATTTCAGCATCTAACTTCCAAATACAGAGGAATCCGCTTAATAGCAACACCTATTTGTCAGAAGAAAAGTTGCTATTAAGCGGATGTTTCTATTATCTGATAATCACATTTAAGTCAGTATCCCAATCTCAGAAGTGTACGAGTACATCGTCGGCATTAGAATCAACGCATACATGTATAAATACATGTACAATTGGCCAGTTCCGATCGATTGCTTATTTTTTGTCCCCTTTGAAGTGTATGAATTTTGAAAAAAAGGTAGTTTTGATATTTATTTACGTCTTTACAATCAATCTTCCAGAGGACTAACGGCTTTCAAATCTAAAGGTTGCCGATCGGTAAGAATTAAAAGTGTCCAACATGAATATGGAATGTGAAAACAATTTACCTTTTTGAAGAAGGCCAGCTCTATGTTTTATTCCACTATTTATGCGATTTAACAAGGCTGTCAAGTACAAACGTGAGAAAAGCGTGTCGTTGTGAAAACACAGATGCCTTCGACCAGGCCAGGTGTTTGGCGGGGTGTTTGAAGTCGGGTCATTCCCTGAGAAATTTATAAAGTGACGTCATATTGAAAATGGATTCAACAAGAAAGCTAATGATTTTCTTACATCTTTTTCACTCGCATATTTTGAAAAGGAATACAATTTTAAATTTGAAGTAAGTAATTTTGCCTATGAAATGACTTAATGATATTTTTTTCTAATTGCGGCGATATTTGCTTTTATCCAAAAGATTGAAAAATGGAAAAAGAAAACAGGCTGGATGCAATCGGTCATCCGAATGACTGTCGGTAACACTCGGAAAAATTAAAGAAAATGCAAAGCAGAGCATTAGTTTAAACACTAAATCAACATGGTCAAATAATTACGAATCGGGTAAAGGTGCAACCAACAACTTGACACGTTGACACGTCTTTGTGTACTTTCGGAATCACAGCGACGCCGGGAAATTAAAGTCAAACTCGTTAATTGGCATGTTAATACTATTTTGTCCCTATGTAAACTCCCTATTGTTTCTTATATCCGATAAAAAAGAGTCCTGGTGCAAATAATTTGTTTCTTTTATCCAGGAGTTTCTATTATCAGAGTTCTGATTATCCGACAAATTTTACATAGGCTAAAGAACAAATGGTTTTGTGCTGGAGGAAAAGTTGCTTATAACCAAAATCCCTATTATCCGAGTTGCTTATAAAGGGATTCTAATGTATATGCATTGGGATTTGCTTCATCCATAGTTTTAGGTTTGAATATACAGACAAATACACCTCTGTTCTTTTGATGCTGATATTTGAAAATAACAAGTGTTTCGACAGCTAAAAAGCTACTTGTAAAACATGTTAGACATTGTGCATTGTAAATCTTTGGACAAAGATTTATGATGCCACATTTATTTTGAATCGAACTGAAACAAAATACATATGCATATCAAAAAAACCCCAACGAAATACATTAAAAGCAATTCACATACACGTCAACATGCTCAGCAGGCACTATGATGAATCTTATTGAAAAGGGAAAAGATTTATATGATATCACCGGAAAAGGGACCTTAATGACAATTTTCTTATTTACACTCTAGAGGCCACAAATATGGTCCAATCTTCATCAAACTTGGTCAGAATATTTTGTCAGGTCACTATGATGAATCCTTTTGAAAAGGGGAAGGATTTATATGATATCACAGGAAAACATACCTAAATAACAATTTTCTTGTTTACACTCAGAGGCCACAATATGGTCCAATCTTCATGAAATTTGGGTAGACTATTTTGTTATGTCACAAGGATGAAAGCTATTGAAAACAGGAAGGATTCTCATGATTTCACCGGAAAAGGGGCCTTAGTGACAATTTCATGTTTACACTCTAGAGGCCACAAATTATAAAGGTATAATTATGACTTTTGCTGGAAAAATTTGATAATAATTAATTGAGACAAAGATACGTAGGTGGGCAATATAGGACCATCAGGGTCCTCTTGTTTCCAAGATAAAACCATTTACACCAACCTCTTCTCTTACATAAATATCGCTAGGGCCCCTGCTCAGTTTCTCTGTGAAAATATTTTAATAAGATAGAGTAAAGGATTAATAAAGAAGTTATATTCTTGTTAAGATCGTTGTCAGACATACAATAACCATTATCTTTATAATCTTAGTTAACAATCAGACATATTTGAAATAATTGACGGTATCAGTGAACTATGTGTTACCTAAGGTAAAGAAATAATAAAAAGAGCATGAAGGTTAAATGGTTTTGTACAAAAGACTGATAAGATTTTTTAAGGCAATAATTGAGCTAATAACAAATTCCAAAAAAATTGTGAAACTTTGTCTTCAAAAAGATGGCTCAGAGTGAGACAGATGTAACTGCCTATAAATAAATAGGCAGTTACAACTGTTTCCTACTGAGCAGTCTAAATATTTACCATAAATATTATGTTGTTTAGCAGGCAGCATTATTTGAAAGGGAGATTGTTCTTAACAATTCTTTATTCCTTTAAGAAGATGCTATGCTCCCAAATCTACATTTCTGTCTGGTTGAATTTATAATCAGTTGGAAAATTCTTCAATTTCTTTATTAGTCCCCCACCGGTTACCGGTTGGGGGACTATAGGTTTGCTCGATTCCGTCCGTCCGTCCGTCCGTCTGTCCGTCTGTCAGTCACACTTTTGTCCGAGCTATATCTTCTAAACCATATGTGCTAGCAACTTCAAACTTGGTACACTTATAGATCTCATTGAGGAAAAGTGTCATGTTCAAGAACAGTTACTCTGCCACACCCACTTTTTGAGTTATTGCCCTTTGTTGTTTTTACCCTTACATTCTTGTCCGGAACATATCTTCTAAACTATGAGTGCTAGCAACTTCAAACTTTGTACACTTATAGATCTCATTAAGGACAAGTGTCATGTTCAAGAACCATAACACTGCCATGTCCACTTTTTGAGTTACTGCCCTTTGTTGTTTTTACCCTTACATTATTGTCAGGATCATATCTCCTAAACCATAAGTACCAGCAACTCAATAGTTCTCATTGAGGACAAGTGTCATGTTCAAGAACCATAACTCTGCCACACCCACTTTGTGAGTTATTACCCTTTGTTGTTTTTAGCCTTACATTCTTGTCCGGATCATATCTCCTAAACTATAAGTGCTAGCAACTTCAAACTTTGTACACTTATAGATCTCATTAAGGACAAGTGTCATGTTCAAGAACCATAACACTGCCATGTCCACTTTTTGAGTTATTGCCCTTTGTTGTTTTTACCCTTACATTATTGTCGGGATCATATCTCCTAAACTATGTGTGCTAGCAACTTCAAATTTGGTACACTTAAATATCTCATTGAGGACAAGTGTCATGTTGAAGAACCATAACTCTGCCACACCCACTTTTTGAGTTATTACTCTTTGTTGTTTTTAGCCTTACATTCTTGTCCGGATCATATCTCCTAAACTATAAGTTCTAGCAACTTCAAACTTGATACACTTATAGATCTCATTAAGGACAAGAGTCATGTTCAAGAACTGTTATTCTGCCACGCCCACTTTCTGAGTTATTGCCCTTTGTTGTTTTTACCCTTACATTTTTGTCCGGATCATATCTCCTAAACCATAAGTGCTTGCAACTTCAAACTTTGTACACTGAAAGATCTTATCGAAGACAAGTGTCATGTACAAGAACTGTTACTCTGCCATGTCCACTTTTTTGAGTTATTGCCCTTTGTTGTTGTTTTTAGTCTTACATTTTTGTCCGGATCATATCTCCTAAACTATAAGTGCTAGCAACTTTAAACTTTGTACACTTATAGATCTTATTGTGGACAAGTGTCATGTACAAGAACTGTTACTCTGTCACACACACTTTTTGAGTTATTGCCCTTTGTTGTTTTTACCATTACATTTTTGTCCAGAACATATCTTCTAAACCCTAAGCGCTAGAAACTTAAATTTTGCTATACTTATAGATATCATTGAGGACAAGTGTCATGTACAAGAACTGTCATTTTGCCATGTCCACTTTTTGAGTTATTGCCTTTGTTGTTTCTATCCTAACATTTTTGTCCCGTACTTATCTCCTAAACCATAAGCCCTAGCAACTTCGAACTTTGTACACTGGTAGATCTCATTGAGAAGAAGTGTAATGCACAAGAACTGTTACTCTGCCACATCCACTTTTTTAGTTATTGTCCGTTGTTGTTTTTTATCCTGACATTTTTGTCCGGACCATATCTCATGAGCCATCAGTGCTAGCAACTTCAAACTTGGTACACATATAGATCTCATTGAGGACAAGTGGCATGTACAAGAATCATTCTTCTTCGCCCACTTTTGGAGTTTTTGCCATTGGTTGTTATTACTCTTATATTTTTGTTTGGAACATTTTGTTCAAAACCTAATGTGCTAGCAACTTTAAATTTTGTATACAGATATAGATCTAGTAAGTAGGAGATATATTATAAGAAAGGATTTTTTGTTATCCGGTGGGGGACTCCTGTATTGCATCGCAATACGACATGCACTTGTTGTAAAGTAGTTTAGAATTGCATTGTCTAGTTAAAGTCAGGAAAGCTGATATGACCTGCATGCTGTAAAATGATGGCTTAACGCAGAGCACAAAACTGCCTACCGGTATATGTTCAAAGGCAGTTAATCTTTTATTCTATTGCATTTGTGTTTCTTTTTCCTGAACTGAATGTTTTTGATAGGAAAAGCTTATCGATGGCTCAGTGCAAAACAGTTGTAACTGCCTATAAATATATAGTCATCATTCTGTAGAATTGAATGATAAAAAGTTTTTGAAGTTGACTTGTCCTTTGACTAGCCAGACCCAATATAAATGATAACAGAAAGTATTGGTATGCTTTCTGTCAATATAGGTATATACAGGAATTTCAACTATTCTTATTTAGAGAAGATTATGGAAATAAATTGCCTCCACTTAAATATTTTATTGGTCTTTCAAGGACAATTTTCTTTAACCTCAGGATAATTTCTCTATTTTGGTGACTTGTTGAAGCTAGCATGTTTTTGCAATCATTATATTGATTGCTATACAAAAACAGTTGTAATTGTCTATAAATATAGGCAGTCACAGCTGTTTTGGGTAGACCCACTGATATGCAAGGTTTCTACCAAGCAATTTCTTCATTTTCTACAATGTTTTCAGTGACTTTGGTAACTTTTTTCTCCAGGGGTTCAAGAATGGGTTTGTGTGGAAATGAGTTTAAGTTTCGGTTTAGTAACTTGTGATGCATGTGATTTTTAACGAAAAATCCAGGCAAAGCAATCATGCTCCTGGTTTCTTATTTTATATGCACAAGTTTGAAGTTCAGATAAATGATTATTCAGAAAACAAAGAGATTAAGATTTAAAAGCTGGACAATGATTTGTTTCAAATAGACAAACAAGGAACCTTCAAGAAAGTATTATATTGGAATATATGGTAACCATGGTATCCATGATATAGAGGTAGTGTCAGTCTGCCTCTTTACAAAGAGATCCCAAGTTTGATTCCCAGGAGTGACTATCATTATTGATACTTTCGATGGCCAACACATTTAAAGCAAGTACTGTTGAATTTTCCAGGAAAGAGAAACAGAAGGGATAAATCTAAGTTGTAAGAAATTCTTTCCCAAATCAATGTAAAATAAATAGGTTTAAACCAAGTGTTTGGAATGAAAAGTAATTCTAAATGAGGAATAGAAGGTAAATTATCTAATTAACCATTAAAATCATTTTCAATGTCTGACACAATTATTTTAAATGTACTTTAACTTAGATTTGATTGGTTATACATAAAGGTGAATGAAATTCGATATGTAGGGTTCTTTAGTCCATTAACGTGAAATAGTGATTTTATCTATGTTAGCCCTTTGTCCTGATATTAACCTATTTTTGTTGTTCATAACATAGGCACTTGGATGCTGTATTTAATAACAACTTACCGATATCACTAGTCTATAATAAATAATACACAAGGGAGTGCAGCCACCATGTTTAAGAGAATGGTTGTTTTTACAAGCATCTTTGGCTTCCATCACAGGACTTGTTAGCTCATGAGAATCAAGTACCAAATAGCTTGTAAAAACATCCGTTCTCTTAGAAAATGGCGACTGCACTACCTTGTGTATATTTATTAAAGTGATATAGGTATAAGTTCTTACAAAATCCTGAATCCAAATGCCTATGGTTCACAACATACTTACCTGTTTTGTTCAACACTTATACAGACAGAACAGACTGAACCCAGCCCTGCCTGCAGGATGAAAACGTTAGCGAAGCACTTTCGGAATGATACCTTGTGCACATGCAAAGCGGGGTATCATCTCTAAGAACCCGCAAAATGATTTTACATTCTGAACATAGGGCTGCATGCATAGATGTGCAGTCAATCCCAAGTTTAGGAAAACAAAATGGTGCAAACTGTTTGCATATTATACTCCGCTTTGCATACATGCAAAGCAGGTTATAATATGCAAACAGTTTGCACCATTTTGTCATCTAGACGCAGGTCTGATCCTTACCTACACTGCCTGTTTTCTACTGCAGTATCGTAGTATGAAAAACTTATGCTAGATTATGCTCAAAATGACCCCCACCCCACACCCACCTCCCACCCCCTAAAAAATAAAAATAAAGAATAATAATAACTAAATGAAAATAAATAAATGAATATTGGAAATTTAGTTGAAACTAAATTATTAGATTCAGCAGCATTTCTACTGCTTCAAAATTTTGTCATTTTTGAAAAATATGGTGTAGGTAAAGGGTAAATTTACCTTGATTGTTACTCTGATTAGGCCTGATAGGGTCCTTTACTGTTCGGTCACAGTTTTTGCAGCAAGATTAAACATAAATCAGAATTGTGATAAAGCTTAATCTATGTTTTTAGGGGTATTTTCCTTTTCTAACTTTGAACAGACAGTCTGTAAACAGTCATTAATTTCATAAATTATTATGCTTAATGAGTTTTTAATTTTATGAATGATTTTTTTTTTTATAATCTGAAATACAATGTTCATGTTTACCTCTGTAAGCTTATTTTTTAATTATTCAATATTTATGGTATATTTATATGTGCCTATCAAATGAACAAAAAAAATAGAATAAATGAAAACACTGAGAAAAGGAAAAGGAGTTATTTGTGTTTTTCAAACAATTTCTTCTTATTTCCCAATGCTTAAAATTTCGTCCATTGTAGTGAGTGTTTTTCTATTCATGCACTTAACCATTTGCTACTTTTTCCAGTAAGGATGAATTATATTTTACTTTCTTTAACCCTGTCATGCTAAATAAAAACATTGGCAAAATTGCACTGAAATCAAAGTTCTGAGAACACCTTTTGTATTTCAGTATGTATTTTGAAAATACAAGTTTTTTTTTAAACTTTTCTTATTTAAAAGGTGACATCAGGTGGTATATACTAAGAACAGACTGCACATATGTGCAGGCTGATCTTTGTCAATACATCCTACCACAGCAGGAATATTCCAAGTTCAACATGACAAAGGGTAATATTCAAATGGTTCATATGAATAAGAGATATGCTTTGATTTAAAATATCATGTTAGAAAAAGATTATCAATTTGTCTGAAGCTAATTTTGCACAATTGAAAAAAGAAATTATAGAAACAGGGAGACACACAGTGCGAGAGAAAGAGAATAGAGTCAATCATTTGTCAAGAAATTTTATTATTCTTCAAACGGTCATTTGAGTTAGAAATTTGATGGACACAAACAAATTGATTTCCGTGTTCAATTTGAGCTAACTGACAATATTTGACAACTGTTTGTTTGCTTAAAATGTTTGTTTAATGAGTTTTGAAAGTTTTTGAATTATAAAAAGGTGATTTAATCTAGTGTGCCTAATTGTTGATTTTGATGCTGAAAGTACAGTGATTTTAAAAGGATTTAAGGGAATA
Source organism: Fragum whitleyi (assembly GCA_948146395.1). Taxonomy (NCBI): domain Eukaryota; kingdom Metazoa; phylum Mollusca; class Bivalvia; order Cardiida; family Cardiidae; genus Fragum; species Fragum whitleyi. The sequence goes on from OX411557.1 coordinate 18,151,220, forward strand.
TTCGAGTGTTCTTTAAAAAACCTTTTTGTACTGTGACTGATTTCAATCAACCAAACTGATTTAGAATACATAATAATTATTAATGCAATAGAAACAACAATTATATTGAATGAATAATTCTTTGGTCTCGCTCATAGACAATCAATCATTAATATTATCAATCCCATAGAGGAAAATAAGATCAATTCTTTTAAGAGCAATTCAGAATGTTGATTCAATAGTATTATCAATCATATTGTAATATACATTCAATAATATTGTAAATCCCATTGAGGGAAAATCTTATTGATTCTTTTAAGAACAATACTGAATGTGGATTCAATATTATTATCAATTATATTGGCCGCCACCATAGCGTAGTTGGTTATAAGGCATAAGACTTCAAATCTGGAAGTCGTGGGTTCGATCCCCGGTGGCGGCAAATATCCTTTCCGACGTTTGTCTCTCACCAATGGGTACATAATCGTAAACCTATGTGAGATAGCAGTTGGAGGCTAGGAAAGGGTGTGATGGTAGTACATGTGAAAGAAATACCAGGAATCCATTGTTAGGTGCTCCGACCTCCGCGATATAACTGCAAAATTGTTGAAAGCGGCGTAAAACCCATTCAAACAAACAAATCAATTATATTGCAATATGCATACAATATTGTATGTATATATTGTATCCCATAGAGGGAAAATATTGTTGTATCTTTTAAGAGTAATATTGAATGTGGATTCATAAGTTTTGAAAATTATATTACAATATACTTTCAATAGTATTCTCATTCTCATAGATTGAAAATATGATCAATTCTTTTAGGAGAATATAAAAAAGTGGATTCAATAGTATTATCAATTATATTGCTGTTTAATTAAATCATACATCTATTAATTCATGATTATTTTGATTTTCAACATCGACACTCTCATCTTTTATGTTTTTCTGCAAGTTTCATGTGAGAAGGAAATTGGGGACCTAAATGGTAGAATGAAATATGTGAAAACCATGTCAAGCTAAATGTAAAGGGTTTTATAGTTGCAGGAAATAATTTAAAGTTTTAAAAATTCACTGGATGGGTCAAATGGGCAATTGAGGGATATGAGAGGTGAATTTCGGTGTCATTATCTATATAAAAAGGCAATAAAAATTTTATGAACCAATATAAATAATTTGATTTTACCAAATTTGACATCAGCACTCTCCCCCACTATGTCAAATACCATCTTTTTATTTTATATCAAGTTGAACTGATTTTGATAGACAATACTAAAATCAAATCAAAATTTAGTCTAGATTGATTTTGAATACAAAACTATTGTAAATGCCTGTTTAAATTTATTGATAATAAGGATAGTTTTGCATAAGCCAACACATCATTCAATCTATAAATCGCAGCCAGGGGCTCGGGATCACCAAATGATGCAAACACTTTTCCAATTATACCCAACTTTGCACGCAGGTATACATGCAAAGCAGGGTACAATTGGAAAACTGTTTGCACAGTGTTTTGTGATCCTGAACGCAGGGCAGATCAACTGAAGTTTTCCTTAATATTAAAAGTGAAAATCATATTGCACCATCACTGAAATAATATTATGTCAGTAAATTATCAGTTATCATAATAAAGATGACATAGTAATATCTTGTCACAAACTGTTTTGTATGAAAAAGCAAAATAACAATGTACAATCTAATCTGAGTATTATGGTATAGGGATTCTTTGTTGGTGAACTATGCCTTTGTCACAGTGCAGTGATTCTAGTTGCTTGATACCGGTAACTGCTAAATGTAAAGCAGTAAAAAGTTAACAAGTACGGTAAAATGCTGGTAATAGTTCGTTAAATAGAGATGTTTACAGAAAAAAAGGAGAAATAGGCAACTAATTTTCAAATTTTTTTTCTTTCTGTCTTGATTTAAGGGATTCAATATTGTCTTTGTACATTACTTGTGAACAGTACTTAACTCTTGGCCTGAAAGCCAGGCGAGTCTGGATACTGCATGAAGACTACAAAGGAAACATTAGGCACTGAGGGGGGTATTTTTCAGAAAGATCCTGCATTTGATAGTTATACAGTTTTCTAAGAGTGTAACTGTCAAGCATTATATCTCGCAGTGTTGCATTGCTGTTGAAGTATTCAACTCATACAAAATCCATATTGATAATAGTGCATAATAATGAATCAATATTTTTAAGATTGATCAATGTATTGAATAGAAGACAATCATTCAGTGTAAGATTGATTTATATCTAATTAGTTGAGTAACAAAAGCTATATTTTCTCAAGTGGCAGAAGTGAATATTTATCAGCCTTGCTATTAAAAACTAATAATTATTTTTTTTCTTAAATGCAAAAATGAAACAAAATTTGAAAATTTTGGGACAAAACAAAGTCTTTTTGCATGTGACTACCGGGCATTGTACATCATGACAAGTCCTGGAGTCACTTGACTCATTTGTTTATTTGTCTCTGTTTAGATAACATTAAATAGGGTGAAATGAGTGAAATAAGCCCTGGTTCAGGATGAAAGATTTAGAGAAGCGTTTTTGAAATGATACCTCGCTTTGCATGTATGTGCACTTGCAAAGCAAGGTATCATCTCAAAGCACTCGCAAAACGTTTTTACATCCTGAACACAGGGCGCGGTGTGGGCCAATGAAAGAACCAAGATCGATAGCCGCTCCTGGGAATCGAACTCAGGACCTTTGGGTCGAGAGGCTGAGTATAAACGGAGTTCATTAAAAGATAAATCTAGAGCTATTTCCTGATATTCCACAAAAAGCATCTAAAGAATGAATATTATTGCCAATACTATAAATGGTCGAATTGCCACCCTATTTCTTGTTTTATTCAAAGATGAAAATTGTTTCTAGTAAATTTCAATTCTATTACATGTATAATTTTTTCACATGTTTACCATTTATTTCTGGTTTAATTACAAAGAAGAGGGGGTATATTGGTTTCACCATGTATGTCTGTCTGCCTGTCTGTCCATCCGTCCGTCCATAGACCTTTTTGTTTCCGTACTATAACTCAAGTACCAAGTGACCTGCAATCATGAAACTTTCTACAAATGTCCCTTATGACCCAAGGAAGTGCCCTATTGTTTTTGGGTCACATAGAATAAAGGTCAAGGTAACAGTCAGCCTTTGTTCAATTTTCGTATCCGGACTCTAACTTGAGAACAAAGTGACCTACAATCATGAAACTTTATGCAAATGTTGCTTATGACCCAAGGAAGTGCCCTATTGTTTTTAGGTCATATAGGTCAAAGGTCAAGGTCACAGTCAATTTTTGTTCAATTTTCGTTTCCGGACTCTAACTCAATAACAAAGCGACCTTGAATCATGAAACTTTATGCAAATGTTGCTTATGACTCAATGACCTGCCCTATTGTTTTTGGGTCACATAAGTCAAGGTCACAGTCAATCTATTTTTTTCAATTTTTTTTTTCTTGACTCTAACTCAAGAACCAAGCAACCTACAATCATGAAACTTCATGCAAATGCTGCATATGACCTCAATATTTCTTACAAACACATCCTGCACTAATAGCACTTGCATTGCTTGTGCTTGTAGGGGGTATAAGTCCGCTCTGCGACATTTCTAGTTCAAATATGTCAATTGTTTCTTGTAAATTCCAATTTCATTCAAATTCCTCCCAATTGTTTACATAAGGATTACAGTAGTCAGATAAGTTGTATAAGTCATGACAGTCTTAATAGATAGAATTCTACTTTATCATGGTGAGGGCTAGTCAGGGTTACAAATTTGTCATGTTTTTGTACCCTTATAAAGACTCTTTCAGGATACTCCACAGGAATGTTTCTACCGATCTTAGTTATCTTGACTTTCACTAAACTATTTCCATCATAATTCAAGTTTAAGGATTGGCTAGTTTGTTTTTGTATGTTCTACATAGTTATAACAGATATTACGACTCAAATCGATGGCTCAGTGTGAAACAGTTTTAACTGCCTATAAACATATAGGCAGTTACAACTGTTTTGTGCTGAGCCAAGGAAATATGGTCAAGTATTAAGCTTAGAGTAGGTACCTGCAGTCTTCGTACAGTTTAACAGCAGCTGTAGACTCTTGATTTGGTTTTTCAAGAAATTATGATAGCATAGCTTTACAGAGATTGTTAGTTTATATCAATTCATTTATTGGTTGATTGCAGTGAAAGCTTTAAGCTTTTACAGTCACCCTTGAACACTCAATCCAGATGTTTACATGTCAGAGAGATAGATAAGCAGTGGCTTAAACCCACAGCTTTACATTTCTATAGCTGGGTTTACTTGGGATGTCTATCTAGTGTTTTGCCCATAAACACCTCAGCAAGAGTGAGGCTCAAACCATGGACCTTAAAGGTCAAATGAAAAGCTCTTTTGACCCTACGTAAATACAAAGAGATGTATTAAAATAATCTGATGCGATATTCAAAATGAAAATAATATATACGATAATGGTAAAATCGACTATTTTCTCTGTACACACCTGTAGCCCGCTATTGAAACTGACCTGTGACGTCATTGCAGTTATGAATGTATTGACGGAATAAGCAGATCATATAAAATTACAGAATTTCGTTCAACCTATCACAGATTTTTCACAAATTTGTCGTAAAAACTATTGTCAATAAGATGTTGCGGCAAGATGCAAGGGTCTAATTCATTTAAAATGTCTTGATGTAGCATTATTAATAGTATTAATTATCCTAATTGAATTCAATCGGGACCCGAAACATTTACTATACACAAAGACATAGATATATCTTTCGGTGTACTGATTGGTTATTCTTGCGCATGAATTGTCCGATAACCACGCCCCGTCAAAAGGTAATGAACCAATTAAACGCCTTTTGAAATTTCCGGTGAACTGATTGGGTAAAATTTTGTCAAGTGTCAATTATAATCATGTATATCATTGGAAAACCACGCCCCGTCAATAAACCAGAGTGTAAACAGATGTCATAATTGCTGTAATTAGTAAAATAACTTATTTTGGTGTTTAATGATGAAAACATTTTGTTTTTGTAAAACCAAAATATCGCACTTACAGTTTAAAACGATATTATTGAATTTTGAAAATGTACCCAATATTTTCGTTTACGAAAAAGGCTTGTTGAGCAGCTTCTGATCAGCTATAAACAGATGTTTCAGTACCAAATTCTAAATCTTTCATCAAAGAACGTAAGGCTAGTGCGTAAAGAGTCGACCCTACTCTGATTGCGGACCGAGAAGGTTCGTAAATTGTCCAACTTTGATGATTTTCTTTTACAAGAGTAATTTAGCTATTTGTTCCTTCCCTTGAAAGAGTTTTTTATGCGACCTCTGACTGACCCGTACTTGAACCACTCCTTTCATCACATAATTATTTTAATTTTATGGAGTTCCCAGTCGGACCACTTTCGCGTGACGGGTCACATATAATGAAGCTGAAGTTTAATGAATGGTCTCTTCGAACTTTTGCTCTGAGAAATTATTTCTTGAGTTCGAAGTTAACGTATAAACTTGAACAGTATGAAAGCCGGGAAGACTTCTTCCTGTTATAATTTTGTCCAAGGGCGTAAAAACATGACACGCAGTACGCACACGCGTAATAAGTAATATATTATTCGTTGAACAATATCGTCGATGATTGATAAATTATCGAATCAACGCAAGTACAGCTTTTTAAAGCTACATTTGCGACATTTTGATCACCCGTCAACATTTTTATTTAGAACATTCTCTCTGGTTTGGCGCATTCTGTCTGTCCTCCTCGCTTTCCCTCTCCCTCATTTAGTCTTTTTTTCTCTCTTTATATCTTTTTTCTTGATATAAGACATTTAACACAACATTTAAACAGTTTTTCGATATTTACAATATTGTAAAAACTATTTTGTTGAAAAAAAAGAGAAGAAATTTTCTTGGTGTAAACGATATTGACACTTATTACAGCTTGAAATGGTGACCATTTTTTAATATATAAAAATGTTTTGTGTGCCGAAATAAAAAAAAAAAGTATAAATTTGAAAAATGTTTCAGAAATGATTTTGAAAATAATTGGCATATTAGAAGAATTATCGGTACACAGATTAGCACACGCAGAAAGGGTTACCTTCGGTAAATCATTTGTTATGTGCGCTGTTGTGTAATCGGCAAGATGTCACAATGCTTTCAATAAACAAAACCATCCAGCTACATATAATTTATAAAACTTTATGACTTCATTAAACACACATTTTATCCTTCAATGATTCAACTGACATGCCGCAAAAGACTAATTTTCAACCGGCGGTAGACCTAGACACAACCTTCAATCGACAACGGAATACCATCAAATTTGTGTTTAATTGAATTTATTTTTCTAATTATTTGTTCATGATATTCATTCGTTATATTTTTGACAAATTCAAAAAAAGGTGAAAACATGGGTGAACATTTGTGGATTAAAGAAAATGGAAAAATCGTGGAAAAGGAAATTTGTACCGACAAATAATTATAGTTTGGAGGAATTTCATACCATTTAATTGCCAAAGCCCTGTTGAGGTAGGGTTTTATTCAATATCTTGATTTAATTTTGCATAATATATTTGATTGACTTTGTAGTAATATGGTTTTGACCAACCATCAAATGTGTTATGTCATGCCTTTTGTATGTTTTCTTTTATATATCTGTATAATAAACAAAAGTTGAAGCTAAATGATTGGTCACTGTGAAATATTACTCTTAATTAGATCAAATTGGATTTCCTTCTGAAGTTTTTACCAAATTTACGAAGTGAACAGTCTGAAAAATGCCGATTTTAATTTGTGAGAGAAAAATGTTTTATTTTTAATAAGATTACTTCGTTACAACGGCGTGAAAACACTCTAACCATGCCATAGTTTCCGACTTACGTTTATCCGGACCTTGTTGTTAGACTCGTGACTAGATAGCTCAGATTTAGGGTTTAAAGTAAACATATCTGTAGTTTCCGCTTGCTTAGGTTTAAACTGTGCTGACTGCACAAGTTGATAGCGGTATAACAATATCGAACCTTCGTGTTGTTGTTCGATAACTGTGATAATAACAAGCGTTCGCATTGTTTACCTTCGAGAGGAATGACTACAATGACGTCACATCCTGTGCGCAAGTGCGAAAATCCGTTTTCGGCCAGGTCAAAATTTCCAATAAATCACGGTCGTTCTTTTGTTATTATTGTCCCTTTGGGTGTGTGTTTTTCGACGCGGATTTTTTATACCTTTTTATTTCAATTAAACTGATTGAAATATATATTTAGTTCTTGTTTGAAAAATAGCTTTTCATTTGATCTTTAAGGTCACAAATCAAAAACCTAACACAAGTATGCCATAGAGGTAGTCAGTGGTTTTTGTCATTAGACTCACCATAAAAGAATGTTACTCTTACTCCACATACATTGCAAGGTGAAAGTTTGATCAATAGTTTGCTTAGAAATCTTAAAATCATAAAAGCTCCTCCTGTCTTATGTGGCACTGTAATCTTCATGAATCCTCCTCCAGTCATATGTGGCACTACAGATGCACAAGTTTAAGTGATTGGTTAAAGGTCAATTTTGTCTATACTTGTATAGACAAAATTGACCTTTTACCAATCACTAATAAGCATGTACTTCTGTATCACTTAAAGAGTGTCAGCCAGATAAGATCAGTAAGTAGAGCACCTTACTTAATCAAAGCACTGAAAGTACTGATGGTGAACGATTCAGGTGACATTCTAGAGTGATGTGTTGAAAACTTCGTTCACCAAAAACAATGGAAGTTGGATATCTTGGGTACAATTCCCGGGCTAGCACACTAACAGACTAATTGTCTTAGGGATGAAATGTTAAACCGAAGCCCTGTGTGACTGTGCTATACATTGAGCATGTTTTAAAAGTTCCTTGGCAGATAAGGCTTGTCTTAAAACGTGAGGCTCACTCACACATGTACTTTCATGATTTCAGTGAAGGGATCAGGTTAAACTTGTATCATTTGTTTTTTATTATACCCGATTTACCTACGATAATGGACTCAGTGCCTACGTCAGAGCTCAGTTTTGAAAAAACACTTATAGTGATTCTAAATAAACGAAAATATACATACAGTGCATACTTTACAGAAAGACAACAACTGTATTGTCAACACTATAGGCCAGCAATTTCAAGTGAGTGATCAAAGATCATTTATACATTGAAAATGATAGGAGAAAACATTGTCTCTAACCTCACTCTTTCTTGTGGAACTATAGTGTTGAAAATCCCACCAGTCCTAGTGCTGTTTACAAATAATTTTAAAAAAAATCTTTGGGCAATGTACATATTTGAAATCACAAATGCTTTTTTGTACTACGATCAACATTGTGCTGCAGTGTCAAACATGTCACACACGCAAACACAAAATGCAGACTTTCTCAGCATACTTTCTCAAATGGTGACAGTGGCAAACAGTGGTGCACTCTGCTTGTAGAAGAATTAAGCATGGTTACTTGTATTATTTATAAGACATTTCTTTTTGGAGCAAAACCAAATTAAATTGCAAGGCTTATAGTAATCACAAATTTAAGTGCCACAAAAAATTTGATTTGATTTCTGAAGATTTTATTAATTATGTTGAGGTCAAGAATACAGGGTCAGAATGGGAGTAAATTAACCAAACATTTTTCACATAAATGGTTTACAATAATGTTAGACAAAATTATTGGAAAGTCAAGCGGAAAATCAATTACAGATCACTTGAAATTTTGTTAACAAGATAAAACATGAAGTTAATATGTTATTGACATACAACTGGTTTTTAAATTTGATGAAAAAATGTTCCTTATTGACAAGGCTACAGAAAAAGGGAATATTTCTGATTATAGATCAAATTATTTCAATGAATATTGCAGAACTCCTAAATTGAAGGTGCTCGTCGAAACAATTCAAATGATTACCAACAACAGGAGTTTTCATTGAGAAATAACGATTTTATTAGCTCCACTGGCCGAAGGCCAGCGAGCTATTGTCATGGCGGAGTGTCCGTCGTGCGTGCGTGCGTCCGTGCGTAAACTTTTTCTTTAAACATCTTCTCCTCCCAAACCAATGGGCAGATTTTAACCAAACTTGGTAGAAATGATCCTTGGGTGGCCCCCTTTTAAAATTGTTCAAAGAATTTTGATTGGCCCCCAAATATGGGCGTGGCAGGGCGTGGCATTTTTATACGCCCGTCGAAGACGGGACGTATTATGGGATCACCCGTGATGTCCGGCGTCCGGTGTCCGGGCGTCCGGGCGTCCGGCGGCGTCCACTTCTTTGTCCGGAGCATAACTCTGTCACTTGAAGTCCGATGGACTTCAAACTTGGCAATTGTATTCTTCTCATCATTGCGGAGTGCAGTGCACAAGAACCATAACTCTACCTGGCCTATTTTTTGAGTTATTGCCCTTTGTTGTTTTTCATACTAGAATCTTGTCCGGAGTATATCTCTTAAAGTATAATAGCTAGGATCATGAAACTTCATGGGTGTATAGATCTCACCAAGGGGGAGTGCAATGCACAAGAACCATAACTCTACCTGGCCTATTCTTTGAGTTATTGCCCTTTGTTGTTTTTCAGACTTGAATCTTGTCCGGAGTATATCTCTTAAAGTATAATAGCTAGGATCATGAAACTTCATGGGTGTATAGATCTCACCAAGGGGGAGTGCAGTGCACAAGAACCATAACTCTACCTGGCCTATTCTTTGAGTTATTGCCCTTTGTTGTTTTTCAGACTTGAATCTTGTCCGGAGTATATCTCTTAAAGTATAATAGCTAGGATCATGAAACTTCATGGGTGTATAGATCTTACCAAGGGGAAGTGCAGTGCACAAGAACCATAACTCTACCTGGCCTATTTTTTGAGTTATTGCCCTTTGTTGTATTTCATACTAGAATCTTGTCTGGAGTATATCTCTAAAAGTATAATAGCTAGGATCATGAAACTTCATGTGTGTATAGATCTCACCAAGGGGGAGTGCAGTGCACAAGAACCTTAACTCTACCTGGCCTATTTTTTTAGTTATTGCCCTTTGTTGTTTTTCAGACTTGAATCTTGTCCAGAGTATATCTCTTAAAGTATAATAGCTAGGATAATGAAACTTCATGGATGTATAGATCTCACCAAGGGGGAGTGCAGTGCACAAGAACCATAACTCTACCTGGCCTATTTTTTGAGTTATTGCCCTTTGTTGTTTTTCAGACTTGAATCTTGTCCAGAGTATATCTCTTAAAGTTTAATAGCTAGGATCATGAAACTTCATGGGTGTATAGATCTCACCAAGGGGGAGTGCAGTGCACAAGAACCATAACTCAACCTGGCCTATTTTTTGAGTTATTGCCCTTTGTTGTTTTTCAGACTTGAATCTTGTCCGGAGTATATCTCTAAAAGTTTAATATCTAGGATCATGAAACTTCATGGGTGCAAAAAAAATTCATTCAAAATAACCTCAGTTCTATTCAAACTCCCAGTTAAAACTAAGCAGTGTGACGGGCGTATCTTGTGACAATTTGGCACCTTGTTTCACTTTGAAATCTTTAAAAATCTTCTCCTCCCAAACCATTGGGCGGATTTCAATGAAACTTGGCATGGATGTTCCTTTGGTGATTCTTTACTTAAATTGTTCAAGAAATTTTGATAAGCCCATAAATATGGGCGTGGCAGGGCGGGGCTTATTTTGAGCCCGAAATCTTTGAACGACATCTCCTTCTGAACCACTGGGCCGATTTCAATGAAACTTTAACAGAATGTTTCTTGGGTGACCCTTTACTGAAATTGTTCAAGAAATTTTGATTGGTCCATAAATATGGGCGTGGAAGGGCGGGGCTTATTTTGAGCCCGAAATCTTTGAATGACATCTCCCCCTGAATTACTGGGCCGATTTCAATGAAACTTTACCAGAATGTTCCTTGGGTGACCCTTTACTTAAATTGTTCAAGAAATTTTGATTGGTCCATAAATATGGGCGTGGCAGGGCGGGGCTATTTTGAGCCCGAAATCTTTTAACGACATCTCCTCCTGAACCACTGGGCCGATTTCAATGAAACTTTAATAGAATGTTCCTTGGGTGACCCTTTACTTAAATTGTTCAAGAAATTTTGATTGGCCTTAAAGTATGGATGTGGCAGGGCGGGGCCTATTTTGAGCCCGAAATTTTCAAATGACATTTTCTCCCGAACCACTTAGCTGATTTCAATGAAACTTTACCAGAATGTTCCTTGGGTGACCCTTTACTTAAATTGTTCAAGAAATTTTGATTGGCCTAAAAATATGGGCGTGGCAGGGCGGGGCCTATTTTGAGCCCCAAATTTTCAAATGACATTTTCTCCCGAACCACTTAGCTGATTTCAATGAAACTTTACCAGAATGTTCCTTGAGTGTCTCTTTTTAAAAATTATTTGCTTAATTTTGATAGGCCTATAAATTTGGGCGTGGCAGGGAGGAGCTTATATTGAGGCCAGAATCTTTGAACAATATCTCCTCCGGAACCAGTCAGCCAATTTCAATGAAACTTAACCAGAATGTTTCTTGGGTGACTATTTACTTAAATTGTTCAAGAAATTTTGTTTGGTCCATAAATATGGGCATGTCAGGTGGGGCCTATTTTGAGCCCGAAATCTTTGAACGACATCTTTTGAACCTTATGTTTTAATAAGATTGGTCAAGGGTTGCAGGTTCATTGTGATTGAGTATTTTGGTGCAATATGGACCAGAACCATTTAATCATTACTAAATAGGTCTTAGGAGATTTTGGAGTGTTAATGTTTTCATATAAAGTAATCTTTATTTAATGAAAGTCTAAAGATTTTTAAGCCAGTGGAGCGATACAGGCCCTCTTGGGCCTCTTGTTTTTTTTATAGGCTGGCCTTACTTGCTTTTATTGATTGATTGAAAACGGGTTTTATGCTGCTTTCAACATTTTTCATTTATATTGTGATAGCTGGAGCACCTAACAATAGATTCCTGGTATTTCTCTCACAAGTACTACCATTACATTCTTTCCTAGCCTCCAGCTGCTATCCCACATAGGTCTACGATTATCGACCGATCGGTGGGAGACAAATAGTCAGAAAGAACAGAAGCTGCTGTCGGGGATCAATGTGTACCTCTGATTGATTAATTATTTTAAAAAATACTTTGTTAAATTTTATAAAATATGGTGCTAAAGGCCACTGCCGGAAAACATGCTTTGCAGAAATGTTGCTGTGCCTATTTTGTCACTTCAGGCCAGAAATTACTAATTTTCCCATTACCATGCATTCCCAATGCTTTGATTCAATTAAATGGAATTCAGGCTTTAAAAATCTTGGTCACTATAAAGAGAGATGAAATTGCTTTATTTTAAACACTGTGTATGAACTCATTACCTTTTCTAAAAAACCCATCTTTTTATAGGCATGATCTTTGAATGATAAAGCATTCTGAATTATCATTCAGCAATACCTTTCATATACATGCCATCCTGCATGACTTGTGAATGGGAAACAGATATTGATGGCTCAGCGCAAACCAGTTGTAACTATATATATGTTTATAGGCAGTTACAACTGTTTTGCACAGAGCCATCAATATGCAATAATTGCTCTGTTTAAGAAAAATTACGTTCCTTTACATGATTAAGGGAGGTAACTCCTAATCTACAAAATACTTCATCAACATTTGAATTATTATCTGTTTGATACAAAAAATTCAACCCAATACAGCCTTAATTCTAAAACAATTCTTTGTTGTATTGCTAAAAATCTGGTTAAAGCTGCCCTGGCAACTTCAGATTTTGTTTTAAAAATTAGAAATTAATGATACTAATTTTCTGTACTGTTTTTGTCAAAACTGTTCTATAAAGAAATTCTTTTATATTTTGTTTACGATTTGTAATTTTAATTTGAATACTAGACTGTATAAAAGGAATTTTTTGGACTCTTAAACCACGACATTAACATTGGTTCAACGCAACATAAACTAAACAAAACAACCATATTGAACGGCCAATTTTAAGGTAAGGGTTTAATCGATTAATCCAAGTGGAACCGATCTAACATATAGGTGTTATCGGAGGACAATTATTAAAGAAGAGGTATATTTAAATCGAGTTTATTTGAACAATGAAAATTATAGTGTATAAGATACTGTATGAGCTATAGGACACGGCCATTGTATACCGTGTTATAATGATCTATTGAATTGTATTGTGAGGGATTTGATTGGATGAGAATATTCAGAAATTCAATGGTGTATTGAGAATATAAGTTTTAGACTAAAAGCTTGCAATTTTCGTCTTAAATGTTGGATATTTTTGAAAATATTAGAATGCTGGGTATTATTTTTGTAGATGGAAAAGATAGGTATGTTAATTTTGTCATGATAAGAAATATATTTGATTTTTATGGAGAAGTTTTATTTTGGATTTGTATAGCTTTCTCTCTTAGCCAAAAAATTAGAGTTATGTTGAATTATAAAATCATGATTTAGATTATGAAATTGAATATATAAATTATAATCATCATTTTCTAAGCTTTGAGATATTCTGATCACCTTGGTATCATTGATGTTGTCATTTGATTAGTAGTCGTATAATGACTTGACTAGCCTATTTATTGTGAGTGCAGTTCCTTAAAATTGGCTCAGTGTGAAACAGTTTTAACTGCCTATATATAGTTATGGGCAGATTAATCGATTATAATTAATAATGAGTTGGTTTGGGCTTCTGATTGTTATTATCAACTAAGAAATTTCATAATTGATTCATCAAGTCCTATCATATAAATGAAAAGCCTTATATTTTGATAATGGAACTGACATCAGTTTGATGGCTCAGCATGAAACAGTTGTAACTGCCTATATTTTTAGTTAATAGAAAAATCTGCAGGATGAGTCATTAGGGTTCAGTTTTAACTAAACAATCATATTCTAATTTTCAAAGGAATGATACTTGGAGTACTGTATTAATTTCTAAGAAAACAATTGTTCAATCGATCATTAGTTGATTAACGTTTTGAACTAAAAAACAATTATCGATTGTGATTTGCTTCCTGCTGAGCCATAATCTTATCATGATGACTGATATGAGTAACTTTGTTTGTAATGAAGTTAATTAAGGCGGAAAAGTTGTGCCCAAACCCAAGACCCCCTGAACACTAGCTTGGTGCTCTACCAACTGAGCTAGCATGGCACCTAGTTATGAGTCTATCCAATGATGATCACTTCACTCCTCCCCCTTTTAACTAATTGAAGCCTGTCATATACTGCTTCTAAATGGCTGAATCCAGTGTTCTCTGTTTATTTCTGACACTGTTGAAGTGAATTTAAAGGTCAAATGTTGTTCCTGACATGGGACTCTAACCCCGACATCCGGAACACTAGCAAGGCCCTCTACCAACAGAGCTAGCTGGGCAACTGGTCGTGAGTCTACCCACTGTAAATCACTACAGTATATTTGAACAAAGGCAAGCAAAAGGGGGAATATTCCAGGCTCATAAATAAAGCATCGATGCTAGTTATACTAAAATTTTACTGTTAAATGAATGGTTTGATTTCCATCATGGAATCATGAGAATGTGCTTTTTAGCTTTTTTCCAAGTGAAAGGGTTTAAGGTCACGGTCACATTCAAAGACAAACTCAACACAAGTTGTATTTGGACAATGCTTCTACTGTTATCTTAGTCTCTGGTTGGCAGACTTTTTAAGCTCCACTGGCCGAAGGCCAGCGAGCTATTGTCATGGCGAGGTGTCCGTCCGTTTGTGCGTGCGTGCGTCCGTTCGTGCATAAACTTTTCTTTAAACATCTTCTCCTCCTAAACAAATAGGTGGATTTTGCGAAACTTGGCCAGAATGTTCCGTAGGTGACCCTCTTTTAAAGTTGTTCAAGAAATTTGGATTGACCCCCAAATATGGGCGTGGCAGGGCGGGGCTTATTTTGACCCTGAAATCTTTGAATGACATCTCCTCCTGAACCATTGAGCCAGTTTTAATGAAACTTAACCAGAGTGTTTCTTGGGTGACCTTCTTCTAAAGTTGTTCAAGAAATTTGGATTGACCCCCAAATATGGGCGTGGCAGGGGGGGGGGCTTATTTTGACCCTGGAATCTTTAAACCTCAGCTCCTCCTGAACCATTGGGCCGATTTCAATGAAACTTTACTAGAATGTTCCTCAGGTGACCCTCTTCTAAAGTTGTTCAAGAAATTTGGATTGACCCCTAAATACTGGTGTGGCAGGGCAGGGCTTATTTTGACCCTGAAATCTCTGAACGACATCTCCTCCTGAACCACTGGGCCAATTTTAATGAAACTTTACCAGACTGTTCCTTGAATACCCTCTTCTTTAGTTGTTCAAGAAATTTGGATTGGATGAGATCCACTGGATCAACAAAATTCAGGTGAGCGGTTTAGGGCCATTCTGGTTCTCTTGTTTAAAAGTGATATCTAAATAGTTTTCTTCCTTGTAATTTTACATATTAGTTAAATAAGTTCATTCCTTCATAAGTCAGTTTCAACTTAAAAAAAGTCTGAATTTTCCTTCTGAATGTTGTTCACTTTCATTACCTTCTATTTTCAATATCTCTCTTTCAAATCTTGAGATTTTTAAGCCAGTGGAGCAATACAGGCCCTCTTGGGCCTCTTGTTATTGGGGGGGGGGGGGGGGGGGGATTTGATTTTTAGGGATTGCATTTTACCAATAAGTCTAGAACAGATTGTCAATTCAGTTCTCCAACATCTCATAAAAAGGAGCAACATTCAAATTTTATCTTGAATCATATCCAGTTATATTTTTGACATGTATGAGGTAATAAAACCTGTAATAAAAATTTAGAACAAAAACAAGTAAGGCTTAGATATCTTAAGTCTTGTTTAAGGCAGGTTGAGTCTTGCCCTTGAGCAATGTTCTTTATAACACCCAAGATTTTTTGTTGCAAAAATTGGATAAAAAATGATCACTGTCACAATGACACAAGATAAAGAGATATCATTCACACTTTTTAAGTTTAAGGTGTTCCATCTAAAAAACATGATAAAGCAAAAAATTGAGTAGAGATGAGATTCACCCCCTTTGAAAAGGGTAATATCATATTGTTGAGCATTTATGGGTTTTTAAAACATTAGCAGCTTGACCCATTCCTATATATTTTGAATTTTTCACAACCCTCAAGAAAATAGCAAACTTTTAAGGCAGTGGACTGGAAATAGTTCCGCAACATTTCGGAAGTTATGAACTTTAACAGTACTAACCGAGGTTTTCTAATGATTTCATTAGGAATCCTCAGTTAACATTGTGAAAGATCATGTGTTCCGAAATGTTGCAGAACTATAACAGGTCCACTACCTGAAAATGCAAAATGCTTCTCTCACATTATCACTCTTATCTTCTGTAATTAACAGCTGAGCTACAGATATATTAGGATTTAGATTACTATAGCATGAACCCTTTGTTGTTGGTAGTCATTGGAAACATCTCATCAAGACGATTCCAATGAGTACAAATAACATAAGGTTTCATTTGAAATAAAGATTATAGACTGGCTTTATCCCCTCTTATCTATATAATGTATTTCTTCTAATAAACACTCCCTGGAGCTATACATAAAATGGTCGGGGAGCTTGTATCTAAAAAAAGATTAATTTGATGTCTTTTATGCCCCTTTTCCCTTTAATTTGAGGTAAATTTCCTCTAAACAATCATATGAATAATGATTGTTTAGAGGAAATTCACATCAAATTAGAGAAGAAGTCTCAAAAAGTTCTTAAAATTTAGGTATTTGAAGTGGATTACTTTTAGTAAAAAATGTAGGGTCCTACTATTAGGGAGGGTGATATTATTAGAGGAAATACGGTACCTCTGAACAGCCATCAGAGACATAATTGACTTTCTCATTTATAAGGTCACAATTCTAAATAAGTCTTTCATGCGTTTTCACAGCATTTTCATCATCTGGGCATTCCAAATTAGGGTTTACTAACAAAGCTGGTGTTTATATGAGAAAAAAAATCTGTTACTCAAATTTGTTTGAGAAACACTATTGTTTACTTTAATGTCTAGAACCTGAATAGCTAATGTCTCACTTAATAACGTTTCTTTTCTAGATATGATTATCCCTTGTCATGCTGAATAAAAACCTTTGCACAATAAATGTTAAATCAAAGTGCTAAAAGCACTGGAAGATACCAAATGTGAGTGAGTATTGATTTCTGAAATGCGTTGTTTTACACCTTTTTGGTTTAAAGATGAAATTCAGGTGGTATGAACTAAGGTCAGACTGCACTTATGTGCAGGCTGATCTTTGTCCATACCTCCTGTCACAGCAGGAATATTGCGGGTTCAGTATAACAAGGATTACCTTTAGCTTGTCTCAAATAAGACAGCATGACAGATCTAGGAAATCGTTATACCCCCTTCATACGAAGTAGAGGGGTGTATATTGGTTTCACCATGTCTGTCTGTCTGTCCATCCATCCGTCTGTCAATTTTTGTTCAATTATGAGTCCCCTACCGGTGTTCACACCAGAGGGGACTATAGGTTTGCCCTCCGTCTGTCTGTCTGTCCATCCGTCCGTCCGTCCGTCTGTCCGTCCGTCTGTCCTCTCAAATCTGGATCCCGCGATAACTTAATAACTAAGCAAGCGTTTTTGATGAAAGTTGGTATATGACTAGATGGTAATGTGTAGATTATGCACATCATTTTATTTTTGTTTTTCGACTTAAATTGAGGTTGCTATGGTTACAGAAATAGTGAAAATATGGCCAAAAATGGGATCCTGCGATAAGATAATAACTAAGCAAGCTAGTTTGATGAGACTTGGTATATGACTATATGGCAATGTGTAGATTATGCACATCATTTTATTTTTGTTTTTAGACTAAAATTGCTGTTGCTATGGTTACGGAAATAGTGAAAATATGGCAAAAATATTGGATCCTGCGATAAGTTAATAAGTAAGCAAGCTAATTTGATGAGACTTGGTATATGACTAGATGGCAATGTGTAGATTATGCACATCATTTTATCTTTGTTCTTTGACAAAAGTGTGGTTGCTATGGTAACGGAAATAGTGAAAATATGGCAAAAAATGGATCCTGCAATAACTTAATAACTAAGCAAGCTAACTTGATGAAACCTGTTTTAAAATGTAAAAAAATTTATAAGCCATGTTAGTCAGGGTGGTGATGCAGCAGTATTAATCACCTCCATTGAAAGTTCTCATTTCTTACCAACAAGACTGAAGAAAAACATCTTGGATCAGACAAGGTAACTGTTATTGATACTATTTCTTGCATCTGTCTATTGCTTGCATGAATTGTATAGTGGGCACAGCAGAGACAACAACTCATGTAAGTCTTGTTTAACCCTTTCCAAAACAAGACCTGGTTTTGACGTCCCTGATAGAATTGGCGTGGGAAAACATTGAGACAAAAGAAGAAAATGCTGATAAACAGCATTTTCTCCGTTTGTCTCAATGTTTTCTGAGCTATGATATTGTCAAATTATACCTTAAGTAGCATCCAATTTGTCGTCTGCAGCAGCTTTCAAATGGGACAACCCTAAATTTTTGCCGTTTGGGAAAGGGTTAAGGTCTTTATAACTTATTAAGATCGCTGAAAACTTGCTTGCAAAAAATATCACTAAACATTTAGATTACCAGTTGTTCTTATTTTATAAAATTACACTTGCTATGGTAGCAATTACAAATCATTGATCTTTTAGTAACTTTATTCAAGTCATTTGAATTATATTTCCGAAATTTTGGGCATAACATTTCATATGTTTGACAATTATTCATCTTAATCTATTATTGATTACCATATTGAGTCAATGTGAAGCCGGTAGGGGACTTTATGTGTTGCATACAACACCAGATACTTGTCATTTCTGGACTCTAACTCAAAAACCAAGCGACCTAGAATCATGAAACTTCATGCAAATGCTGCATATGACCTCAATATTTGTTACAAACACATCCTGCACTAATAGCACTTGCATTCTGACAAAGGGGTATTAGGCCGCTCTGCGACAGTTCTAGTTTTATTTGCAACATAGTTATGTGACAGATTTACAGACAGACAACTGAAAGGGAAGGGGGCAGAAAGCCCATTGGCTGTAAGTTTGAATAGCCACAGGTACAAAATAAGACTGTAATTATACCAATTTTACAAATTAACTATGAATTATAGATGAGAAGTAATTTCTTCTGGGCAATCTGTTTACCTTATCTGCAATTCAAAATAAAATATGGCATACCAATACTCTTAATACGGAAATATAATTAACCCGTTCCTGTTTTACAAAATTTTGGACCTGTCCAAATTCAAAGGTGTTGCAGACGAAAATTAAAAGTGGATTTAATTTGAAAAATAAAGATTCAGTAGGGTAGAAAATAGTGTGGAAAAGGAAGAAATTGCTTGTCAGAAGCAATTTCTTCTTTTTTCACAATGTTTTCTCAATCATAAAATCACAGACACATAAAAAGCAGGGATTAAACAGCAAAGGGTAAGAGGGAAAAAATGGTATTGAAATTCTTTCCAATAAATTTAATTCTTTTAGAGTATGGATTGTTGTTTGCAATGATGAACACTCATGTCAAGTTTCAAGTAAATATCTTGAAAAGCCATTAAGGTTAAAGCCTGTCAAGCCTATGCAAGTGCAAACAAGGTCAGTAGATGAGAAAAGTTCATTTTTTTTCTCAAAACAGCCACCCTAAAAGCTGCTGTTGATCATAAGAAACACTGCGCTCATTGTTCTGACTAATCAAGAACAAAGTAGGTTACATACAACAAAAAAAGTCATGAGTTTAACCTCCTAATCTGCAGGCTATAGAGCCTTAATTGCTTAATTAATTGACTAATTAATCTAATTAATGTCAGCCTGACTGAGCACATTTTCAAGTTGAAACCAGAGGGAAACTTGGTGTAAGATGTTGAAAAACAAACCATAGAAGGCATGTGCCCAGATAAGAGGGGGTAAAACCAGTCTAAAACCCATATTTCTCAATTAAACTTATGTTGTTGGTACTCATTTGAATTGTCTCGATGAGACATTTCAAATGAGTACCCATAACATAAGGTTTAAGTAAGGACAAATGAAATATTAGTAGCTCTGGAAGTAAATTAAAAAAGAGGAAAAACAATTGCTGAAGAAATCATCGACATTGTCAATTTAATTAAATATCTTGAATCTTTTGTAAAGGAGCAAAACTAAAGCTTTTTAAAAGACTTTTTGGTGTTAACAACTTGTGTTAAAGTCTTAGATTTATCTCTGACTGTAACTTTTGAAATTAAGGTCTGATTTCACTTTTTTTTCAACTTTCAAGTCTTTCAATGCAAGTTTATGATTGTGACCTTTAAATCATTCATATTGGTCAGAGGTCAAGGTCACAGTTTTTGTCCGAGATAGCTATTATAAACCTCACTGATAAATTTTTAATCATTTTCTTGAGTAGATGAACATTTAAGGCGCAAGTTTTAAGAAAAGTCTGACTGCTAGACAACCCTTTACAGTATTTTGTTCAAAGGGAATAAAATGTGACAATGCTATAACAAAAAATTCAAAATTCATTCCCCTGTCTCTGAAGCTTGCTATTATGAACTTGGATTAAAGACGCTTGTGATGGAAATAAAACAAAAAAATATTTTCTGAAAATACAAATGAAAAAGACTTGTTTTAGGTATGCATGATACTTTAATTAGTAAAATCATCATAGCAGGGACAAAAAAAAAAGATATTTCATATTGTGTATTGTTCACAAACAAATATTTTAATCTACCTTAATGTCATTCTGACTGCCCGGTCAATTGGACATAAGGTGATTATCAATTTGCTTATCTTGGACATGCTTTATAATCTTCATGAACCAGTTACTACATGATTTGAAATTTAAACGAGAAAAAAAATGAATTAGATCTGGAAAATCTTATCAAAGGATCCTGAGTTTTTGTGATCACCTTGGCATTTTTCACTTTAGTGTTGTCAAAGGCATTGACGTTGGTGTGACAGATTTAAACCATGGTCATATACCTGCTGTTATTGAAAATATCTTCATTAAACTTGGCACTATCACACTGCAGAGTTATCCAGACAATCAAGGGGGATAACTCTGAAAGTATTTTTGTAGGAGTTATGCACCCTGACTTAAATTTTTTGCATTATCCATCACCTGCAGCCAAATGTTTGCAGCTGTGGCTCTTGTTGTAAGTCTGTGATTTGAATGGATTCTTTTGTCACTTTTGTTCCATTAGATTGTGGTGTCAGTGGAAGAGAGATAAGCACCAATCACTTGATCAAGAGGTTGATTTCTAGGGATGGCTATCATTCTTGACCAAGACATTTGTCATTGAAAATGAATCCTTTGTTGTTAAATCTCTTAAGAATCATCTCAACAGGACGGTTCTATTGAGTTTTAACAACAAAGGATTATTTAGAAATTAGCAATGACACACATATTCAATCGAAATTTTATTCATGATCTGTAAGCAATTTTTTTTACTAAGTGACCATTTTCTTTAACAACTTCTCTTTGGTTTTCCTGGAAGTAGTCCCTTTTTACTGTAGATACACCATATTGTTTGTCTAACAACAGATTTCCTCACTACTATTCTGGATACCAGGTAGGTATCTTGATAATTTTCACCATTATCGCTAAATTTTCTAGTTAATTATTGATATTCTGTTACAATCTCACAATAAAGGCTGTGTTATTAGTCTGTTGCCCTATTTAGAATGACATATGGTTTAATAATCTTCTGCCATATCAAGCATCTGTTGGAAATTTTTACCTTTACAAATATGGATCTTATACTATTGAAATAAAGCTTTGAAGATCATGTCATGTCATTTTTTCTGTGACAAAAAGTATACATATCTCTGAAAAAGTATTATAATAAATAAGTAGAATAGTAACTTTTAAAAGACACATTCCTTGAACAAATTTTGATAAGATGAAGAAATTTTAGCATTTGAGGGAGGTTATTATGCCTGATCTTTTTCTGGCTTGAATGAGATAACTCCCTCTGTTTAAAAAAAAAAGAGAGAAGAAATTGCTTTCCACAAAAGTTCTTGGCTATAACAAAATCTGGTTTTCCTTCTTTTAGCTTAAAATCCTTGATTTCATGAGTTTGGAGTTAGACCTTTTACTCACAGATATTATAGCAAACTCTTGAAATTTGAATCAGTGTCTTTTTATATCAATAAAATCTATTGTATGTAGCTTTTCTAAACCTTACAAACATTGATCTAAAGTTAAATGGAAACTGCTGTTATATTTAATTTCTTGTCCATTAATAAAATGCAGATTTTGTTTATTGTAGGGGCCCTCCTTTCTAGTGGTAGGACAATGTTTGATAATAGACAGGAAGTTTAGATTAACACTTTTCCATTTCACGTAGATGAGTCGGGGACCTTTCTACATTTTAAATATTATAAAGTTTGGTTTAGATCTCACATTGTATCCAATATTTTGGCATAATTAGCTTGAGAATTACCTTTAATTCCTTGAAATAGCAAACTGGTAATTTGTACATGTATTATCTAAGCCCTAAAGATCCGAGTTCTTTTTCAAAAAATCATGCAATCACAATATTGCTGCATTTCATTTCTTTTCAGCAGAAATGTACTATTTTTGTTGAAGTTGATTTGATTTGATAAAAGAAATGACTTTTGTTAAGTTTAATGCATGGATGATAAATCATATAGAAGTTCCAAATGAAAATTTATCAATTTCTTCCTTATTTTACTCATTTTGAAGACATTTTCCAGACTTAAAAGGTCATCTCACATTGGTTGTCTCCTTATTTAGGAAAAGGATCTGTTTCCTGTTACACCTGGTGATGTCACCTAGTGCTGACTCTACTCAAGTACTTTAATCCTAATGTGAGCAAGGCAATCTAATTTGTTGGATATACCTATGAATAAGTGAAAAAGAGAACAAAAAAAGCAGAGTTTTTTCGGCATCAATTAGTGTTGGCATGGATAAGTTTGCACAACTTGATCTTTGTCTGAAACGTAATTTAATGGATGGAACTATAATTTGTGAAAAAAAACACAATCTAATGGTTCAGCACAAAATATTTGAGCCTTTATATAAATAGGTAATTACAACAGTTTTGCATTAAGCCATTGAATTGTAAAGACTCAATGATCATTCAGCATCAATAAGAGTTTGCGTGGATCAGATTGCACAATTTGATCTTTGTCTGAAATGTAATTAAATGGATGGAACTATAATTTGTGAAAAAACAATCATTTTTTTTGTGCCTTTAATTGGCAATTACAATAGTTTTGCATCAAGCCCTCGAGTTGTAAAGACTAATGCAGTATCAATAAGAGTTTGCATGGAGCAGTTTGCACAACTTGATCTTTGCCTGAAATGTAATTTAATAGATGGAACTGCAGTATGTAAAAAGATACATAACACAACATAACAGAATTATTCAAAACAAAATCATGAAAAAATACAATTTGAGAGGTCAGTGAAAAACAATGGTAGGTGCCTAAAAATTTATAGGCACTCACAAGTGTTTCGCACTGACCCATTGAATTGTAATGGTTCATTCAGCATCAATAAGTGTTTGCAAGGATCAGTTTGCACAAATTGAACATGTTGGAAATGTTATTTTGCGACAAATAAAGGATAAGCCAGATAAGAAGGCATGCTCTTCTAATCTAACATGAAAGTCTGGATCATTTGAAAGTGATCTAGTTTTGGTCACAAGTTGTGTTAGGAAAAAGTGAATTAATTTACATTGGATTTATAAAGGAAAAGAAAAGACACAATGTGTAGAATTTTAAGTTTTGTATTCTTTGAAATCTATATTGTGATTGTTGATGAACTGTCATTGGCGGTTTGTCAAATTGCAGTATTTCCTCTAATAATAGCGGTCTCCCTAATAGTAGCACATCAACATTTTTTTACTCAGAAAAAACACTCCAATTGCCTAAAATATATTATCTTGTAGAAACTTCTTCTCTGACTTGAGTGAATTTCCTTGTTCAGAGGAAATTCACATCAAATTAAAGGAAAAAGGCCTTAAAGACATAAATTTAATGATTTTTTTATCAATCACACAATGCACACTAAATAAAAGCTCCCTAACCATGATATGTAAAGCTCCTGGGGGAATTTATTAGGAGAAATATGGTAGCTGAGTTAGCAATAAGAGCAGCAATGCTCAATGGCGCCCAGCCATCGAGGGATGACAGCACTAAGTTGGTTTAACATTGACTATTCTATATGCTTCAGTCTTGGAATTTTGATTAGTGTGTTTTAAGGAAAAAAAAAAATCTGTATCCATTATGTAAAACATTTGATAACTTTTATACTGGTAAGAGACCAATTCTTTCAGAGAACCAGATCTCACCTACAAACCCAGTTCACGGTAAAGACAGAAAGGAAACCCCTCTAAATTACAAGTTAAGCTGACAACAACTTCTTTTAACCCTTGTCATGCTGATCCCAGAATATTCCTGCTTTGGCAGGAGGCATAGCCAAAGACCAGTCTGCACAAATGTGCAGTCTGATCTCTGTCGATACCACCTGATTTTCCTTTATAAATCAGATAAGTTTGAAAAATTATAATTTCACAATGAAAACTGACTCACAATCAGGGAAACCAGTAATTTCAGCACTTTGATTTTTTGCATTTTTGCCAAGGATTTTTTTTCAGCATGACAAGGGTTAATCAGAAAATCATTTTGTTATAAATGAATATTGCATTTTTATTGTGAAAATGGCCAGGTGGTTAGAACTGTTACACAGTCACAATTGGTCTCCAACCAGTAGGGTACTTTGCTTTGCATGGGAGTGCTTGAGCAAAGCAAAGTATTATTTGAGCCTGTGCGAGACATTTCCAACAATTTCACCTGTGCACAATGTTGAGACTCAGATCAGTCTGTGCGGATGCACAGTCTGATCAGAGTCTTAACTATGCGCTACATAGATGGCTAACAACCTCAAAAGGTTATTCACAACCGAAAAATTAATTTCAATGCACTGTGTGAGTGTACAGGCTACTCAACATCTTTCCATCATGCACACATGAAATTGTTGGAAATGTCACTCACAGGCTCATTTATTAAAGGTTTCATGGATGCACAGGGCAGGGCTAGGCCAGTTTATATAACCACTGCAGCACAAAACCATTGATTTGCTTTTGGTTACAGCCATATGATCTGAATCACCTAAAAGTTCATATCAATATGCCTTCCTATATTGGATTTGTCCAGGAATATCAAATTTACATTACCTGAAATCAATGGTTTCACGTTATAATGGATCAATTGATATGTAAACAATAGGGTTTTCATCAATTTTGTATGTTCCTGCATTAAGCAACAGTTGTTTTGTGAAACTAGATAGTTTCGGAGGAAGGAACTTACTATATGGCATTCTGTTTCAGCAATTGGAATATACTGATAATAGGGGTATTTTGAAGTGAAATATTTCAATTACACTTGAACATATCCTGTATAATATACCTTGTTTTTCCTAACAAGACTGGAAATTACTTAAAATGAATGTGACTTTATCTAAGTAGATATTATGTATTTAAGCGAATAAAAGTGTGTTAGAGAAGGAATTATACAGAGTTCTATTAATTGATGTAGTTCAAACAGTATCTTGGAGCAAGTAATTAAACTACAGTATCTTTGATTTATGATTCATATTAGTTGTGAAATGGAAAAATGACACAATAGGTTCATATCTGGAGGATTATTATATAAAGCTGTTACATACATACTTCTTATCAATAAAGTTCTTGGAAATAACCAGAACTGTCTGAAAGGAATTAAAATCATT
The DNA here is from genome assembly GCA_948146395.1 of Fragum whitleyi. Classification (NCBI taxonomy): domain Eukaryota; kingdom Metazoa; phylum Mollusca; class Bivalvia; order Cardiida; family Cardiidae; genus Fragum; species Fragum whitleyi. Next base: position 18,176,984 of record OX411557.1, read on the forward strand.
AATTCATCAGAAAAGTTTAATTGGATTTTAAAATGCTGAAGTTTGCTGTTCAGGTGAAAAGGGTAAGTTAGAAAATGTTTAATTGTTTCAAAAGTTTTATTAAAACAGTTTAATGAGATATATTTAGCCAATATGATAGACATTTCTCAAATCATGTGTGTTAAGATAGAGTATGCAGTGTCTTCGGTTGTGGCTTTGTCCCCCACTCTCTCTTTGCCCCCGCTACCCACGCCACCTCATTAGGAATTATTCAGTCTTGATATATCTAAGTTCTTTCATTTGCCCTTTTTATTTAGCCTGCTTAAATACTAGTGCATTCTCGTAGAAATAAGAATAAAGAGGGAGCTTTAATCTAAGCTGTGGGAATTTTTTTCTAAATTCGATGGCTCAGTGTGAAACAGTTGTTACTTCCTTTATTCATAGGTAGTAAAACAAGTATTTGATGCTGAGCAACCAAATTGATAGTTGTTGGTTTAAGGTCATGAAACTTAGTAACTCGATCTTTATCGGGGGGGGGGGGGGGGGGGACTAATATGTTGTATGAAACAGCTTGAACGCATGTTAGGTTGTTTCTTATTCAGGGGTTTAGGATTGAGAATGTAAACCCTTGTCATGCTGTATTAATTTTTGCTAAAAATTTGCATTAAAATCAAAGGGCAAAAAGCACTGAAAGTTCCAACTGTAGGTCAATTTCTATTTGAAAAACTAAATCTTTTGTCAATTCTGGTTTGAAAGCGAGAAACAGGTGGTATAGACTAACATCAGCCTGCACATATGTGCATGCTGAAGTTTGTCTATAGCTCCTGCCAAAGCAGGAATAATCTTGGTTCAGCAGGACAAAGTTAAAGTTGATTCTTATTCAGGGGTTTAGGATTGAGAATGTTAAGTACAAAAATTATTATAATGTTTGTACCGGTATTATGATATGAATTTGTATAACAGTCATTACAGTCGGGAAGAGGGATGAGACTTTGGTTTGATGGTTGAGCTACTTTTGGTGCTTTGGTGAATAAAATAAATTGATACAAGGTTAACCCTTGTCATGCTAAATAAAAATCTTGTCAAAATTGCATTTAAATGAAAGTACTGAAAACATTAGATGCCTCATAATTATGAGTCTGCATTTGTTTTTTGATATTTGATTTTATATAGACTTTTCTGATTACAAAAGAAAAATCAGGTGATATAGACAAAGATCAGACTGCACATATTATGTGCAGCCTGATCTTTGTCTTTATCTCCTGCCAAAGAAGGATTAATCCAGGTTCAGTATGACAAGGGATTATTCAAATTTATGATATAAGTAAGGTTTTGGGATGATGCGATACAGTGGTTTGATGGGAAGTTGGTGGTTTATCATCATGGTTGAGTTACTGTTTGTACAAAAATTTCATTATTGTTACAACATCAGATTTGACTCATAATTTGCACCATCCATGGTAGCTGTGAAAACAAAGAAACCGTAACCTTGGCTACAAAACTGCCATGGTTACTGGTTGAAGTTATAAATGAATATTTGAAAATTGTCTTCACCTGTCATGTTAAAAGGGATGATAATAATTGCATGCCAGGGCGACTAAAATGCACTATCATTAGCTATATTTTAAAGCTGTAGTTACAACATTTTGATTGCGTATTGATAATATATGTATTAAATTATATAGATTTGAATATAGGAACACTGAGGTTTAGTTCTGTGTAAGCACACTGGGCTTCAGTGTCAGGGATACCTGCCTTGTGTTCAGTATGGCAAAATGGTGCAAACTCTTTGCCAATTATACCCTGCTTTGCATGGTATAAATTGTGAATAGTTTGCACTGTTTTGTCATCCAAAATGCAGGGCTGGTTTTATTAATTCTCTGCTTTTCCAGTCTTTTAGAAGAGACTTTAAACCAAGGTCCAGTCTCTGTATGACCTTGTTAGCTCCACTGGCCGAAGGCCAGCGAGCTATTGTCATGGCGGAGTGTCCGTCGTGCGTCCGTCCGTGCGTAAACTTTTTCTTTAAACATCTTCTCCTCCCAAACCAATGGGCGGATTTTAACCAAACTGGGTATAAATGATCCTTGGGTGGCCCCCTTCTAAAATTGTTCAAAGAATTTTGATTGGCCCCCAAATATGGGCGTGGCAGGGCGTGGCATTTTTTCACTTTGAAATCTTTAAAAATCTTCTCCTCCCAAACCATTGGGCCGATTTCAATGAAACTTGGCATGGATGTTCCTTGGGTGACCCTTTACTTAAATTGTTCAAGAAATTTTGATTAGCCCATAAATATGGGCGTGGCAGGGCGAGGCTTATTTTGAGCCCGAAATCTTTGAACGACATCTCCTCCTGAACCACTGGGCCGATTTCAATGAAACTTTAACAGAATGTCCTTGGGTGATCCTTTACTGAAATTCTTCAAAAAATTTTGATTGGTCCATAAATAAGGGCGTGGCAGGGCGGGGCTTATTTTGAGCCCGAAATCTTTGAATGACATATCTCCTCCTGAACTACTGGGCCGATTTCAATGAAACTTTTTCAGAATGTTCCTTGGGTGACCCTTTACTTAAATTGTTCAAGAAAGTTTGATTGGTCCATAAATATGGGCGTGGAAGGGCGGGCCTATTTTGAGCCCATAATCTTTTAACGACATCTCCTCCTGAATCACTGGACCAATTTCAATGAAACTTTAATAGAATGTTCCTTGGGTGACCCTTTACTTAAATTGTTCAAGAAATTTTGATTGGCCTAAAAATATGGGCGTGGCAGGGCGGGGCCTATTTTGAGCTCGAAATTTTCAAATGACATTTTCTCCCGAACCACTTGGCTGATTTCAATGAAACTTTACCAGAATGTCCTTGAGTGTCTCTTTTTAAACATTATTTGCTTAATTTTGATAGGCCTATAAATTTGGGCGTGGCAGGGCGGAGCTTATATTGAGGCCAGAATCTTTGAACAATATCTCCTCCGGAACAACTCCGCCAATTTCAATGAAACTTAACCAGAATGTTTCTTGGGTGACTATTTACTTAAATTGTTCAAGAAATTTTGTTTGGTCCATAAATATGGGCATGTCAGGTGGGGCCTATTTTGAGCCCGAAATCTTTGAACGACATCTTTTGAACCTTATGTTTTAATAAGATTGGTCAAGGGTTGCAGGTTCATTGTGATTGAGTATTTTGGTGCAATATGGACCAGAACCATTTAATCATTACTAAATAGGTCTTAGGAGATTTTGGAGTGTTAATGTATTCATATAAAGTAATCTTTATTTAATGAAAGTCTAAAGATTTTAAAGCCAGTGGAGCGATACAGGCCCTCTTGGGCCTCTTGTTTTTTAATTGGTACCTGAGACCCGTACAACAAACCAACCAAAGATTTGTTCTGTTTACAGCTCCATATTCATCATTTAGAATGTTACAATTTTAGTTCCATAATTCAATGAAAACAAATGGATTTATAGTCACTTGATCACTAGAATAGAACTTAATCCCGTTGCTAATTGGAAGTTTTACCAGTACTGTTTGCCATGAGAGATTCAGAAAACTTAAGGGAGTGAACCAGTAATAGTTCCGTAATGTTTTTAAAGTAATGAACTTTAACAGTGTTGACCGAGGTTTCCTAATGTTTTTTATTAGGAAACCTTGGTCAACATTGTGAAAGTTCATTTGTTCTGAAATGTTGCGGAACTATTACAGGTCTACTACTTTAATATGGTATCTTTCGAAAGATTGGGACATTTACATAAAAAGGTTAATGGGAAACGAATGGCTTAAGATCTATAATTGCATTTTAAAGGTACAGTGATTGTAAAGCTGTAAAAGATTTGAATGGGACCTGTAACCAGGTGATTCAAAAATGTTTGTGCATGTGGATAAACCTCAGTTTGAGGTCAAATGATTAATTTTCTCTCAAACAATCCCAAATTTTCATATGCGGATCAAGAGGCAGGCTAGGGGTCATGATGCCACATCCCCCATACCACCTTAGAATAATTTAGGGCAAAATTATTGTTGTTAGACCAAGAAACTATGAATATTTAAGTATTCAAGCTGTAGTGACAACAATTCTCACTCACTGACATAAAATGAGTATCAATTTGTATTAAACTTATAAGGCAGTCTAGCCCTAATGAAAAAGTACTGAAATTGGCTCAATGTTTGGAAGCTTCAGAAGACATCACATTATTTTGTATTAAGGTAGTTGACCGCAAGTAAAAGTTCCGCAACATTTCGGAAGCAATGTATTTTAACAGTGTTAACTGAGGTTTCCTTAATGATTTTCATTACATCATTATATTCCCCTAGCTATCAGTTAAAAGCTTCATCCCAGAATGTCATGCCCATCTCAAAAATTTCATTCAGGGTGGACTGCTTAAAACAATAAAATTAAATTGACTCAAAAAATATAAATGCTGATTTAGATTATAGAGATTAATGTATTTTAAGTATACTGTATACACATAATTATATTAATTGATTTGACCAGCAGATTTGGTACATGATAATCTGTGACTCATTTAATCCATGATTTAATGAATGAGTCAATAGATTAGTTAAATCATAGGATTAAATAATTATTGAAGTTTGGGTTAATGCCGGTTTGAGTTGGGCAACTAAAACCAATTTTAATCCCATGCCAGGGGCATTATTGTTCAACCTGAATGTGTTTGGCTGAGGTCAGACTCAACTCAAGATCAGAGTCAAGGTCATTTTGACAAGGTCAGTACGTGTCATGTAGGCTATTAACTTACAAGAACAAGTAACTTTGTGATTCAATTTTATATTCATACCTCATTGAATTCAAACAAGCCATTGATTGCCATCCCTCTATACCATTGGAATTGGGAAGAAAAAAAATGATTTTACTTAAGCTTACCAAAATAATGATTAGTGTAAAATTAACTAATACATGTTGCCTTTTAGTCCACTTTAAATTTAAATGAGGAATTAAGAAAAAATAAAAAGAACCTTTATTCTGGGATTTAATTTTCACAAAACTCTTTGTCCAAGACCATGATGATAAAATTTTCCTATCCTTCCCGAAATTCTGGTTTGTATCCTCTTGAAAAAAAAACAAGAAGAAACACACATATGTCCAAAAATAAAAGTGTTTAAGTAAAATTAAGTTGTGTTATAAGGGGTTACGATGTTGAATTTTTAAGATGTCAACATCAAACATAACTAAAGAGTAATAAAACATATTTGCTTTTTATACGCCCGAAGGGTCGTATTAAGTTATGGCCTCGGTCGTCCGTCCGTCTGTCCGTCCGTGTGCGCAACTCCTCCTAAACTATCCATGGGAATGAGCTGAAACTTGGCACAATTACTCTCTATCATGTTTAGTTGTGCATAAGACCTTTGAAATTCAAATTGCTTCAGTCATTCAGGAGAAATCTTGAATTATCTGCCCTTGAATTTAACCTTTACCATTGTTCACATTTAGTTTTTTACCAACTCGATATCAAGAAAAACAAATGTTTTAGCCCATGGAAATCTTGTTTGCTTGATCCCTGGTGGGGGCACATAGCCTTTTTGTGTCCCACCAATGTGCAGATAACCATAATTAGGATTGCAGTTAGAGGTTAGGAAAGGATGTCATGGTAGTATAGGTGCAAGAAATACCTTGAATCCAGTGTGAGGCGCTCCTGCCATCGCGATGTGACAGAAAAATTGTTGTACTAGCACTAAACCCCACAATATTCTCAGTCAGATTTTCAAAATTTCTCCAGCTTTAGATTGCTGTCTTCTATTTACTTCTCTGAAAATTTACTGGTCCAGCCTAAGGTTTGCCATCTTGTAATCGCTTAAAATCTATCAGAGCTGCAGATAGAAGGGGTATTTCGGATTTTGGATCAAAATGTTTTAATAGTTACATATATAATACGTACTTAGTGTATTATATGGAAAAAAATATCTAACGAGGTTGGGAGAATTGATCATTGTCGAGGCTCTGCCGAGACAATTGTCAATTCTCACAACCGAGTTAGATATTTTTTTCATACAATACACTAAGTATGTATTATATTTATCTTATAACCTCTTTTTGTCTTGTTTTCGTCGATGTTTCTTACTGAAATACAAGTTTCTAAAAATAACTGTATGATATTATTGTTCTAAAAATAACTATGTGATATCATAAAAAATATCATACGGGATGTTATCACTTGGATATTTGTATGGTTATAAGATAAAGCACAAACCCTATATTGTTGGTACTCATTTGAATCATCTCATCAAGAATATTCAAATGAGTACCCACAACATATGATTTCATTGAGAAATAAAGATTTTAGACTGACTAATCACCCCCTCTTATCTGTATGTGTATATTGCAAATTGATACAAGAAATTTCATCATTGTCCACAATGTTTTATACCCCCAAAAGAAAAGGATTTTCAAAATTTCATTATAGCGCGTCGGACTGTCAATCTAGAGGTCCTGGGTTCGATCATTGACGGCAGCACTCATTCTTTCCGACTATTTGTCTCTCACCAATAATAATATAATCGTATATCTATGTGAGATAGCAGTTGGAGGCTAGGAAAGGATGTGGTGGTTGTACTGGTGAGAGAAATACCAGGAAACCATTGTTAGGTGCTTCAGCTGCCGCAATATGTTGAAAGCGGCGTAAAACTCTATTCAATCAATCAATTAAAATTTCATCAACAGTTGATTGTGTCTGCAATTAACTTCTTTGTAATTGGACCAGTCTAAAGTTCTAGTCCTCTAGTAAAGGCTTAAAAAATCTATTGCAAATTGCTCTTATTTTCCAGAAAGAGGTAGAGCAGGGTGAGAAAATGCGCGCCAACGGTGAACAGTACATCATGGATGACCATTACGCAGTAGACAGCATTCGGCCAAAATGTATCGAACTACAGAGGATGTGCAACCAGTATAATGAATTGTTACGTAAACGAAGAGAAATTTTGAACAAGTCAAAAGACTTGCAAGAGAGAATTGAAAAGGTAAGATTATTTAAAAGAATGAAACTTATATTGATTAAGGTAGTGGACATGTAATAGTTCCGCAACATTTCAGAACATATGATCTTTAACAATGTTGTCCAAGGTTTCCTAATGAAAATCATTACGAAACCTTTGTTAACTCTATTAAAGTTCATTGCCTTTGAAATTTTGCAGAACTATTATGGGTCCACTGCCTTAAGTTAAATCTTCAGGTTATAATTGAAACTAACTACATCATGATTTTCCATATAAATCATGTGTATTTCTGTTTATTTATTGTCGCTACCGTAGCACATATGCCCGTATTAGTGACACCCCCAGAAGACGTTTAATTGTTACAGGGGATAGTGCAAGGATACATGATGAAACTACTGCTGAGATTTGCCATGGTTCTTTAATGTGCTCGATGTAAAGCATTGTCTTATGGGACCTTGATTTACCGTCTCATCCAACACAATTAATTTGTTAGTGTGCCAGCCCGGGAATCAAACCCATGTGGTCAAATTTCAATAGCCTTGAAGTTCTGTGTTCTGAAATTATGTTGAAAGGGGCGTAAAACCCCATTTCAACAAACAAATTCAAAAAGACGAAAAACAAACAGAAGATTTCATCAACATCATACTGTAATCTTCAGCTTCTTTCAATTTGGACCGGTATAAAATTATATTGTAATGGGTTTAACCTGCCCTACTTTCAGGGAAATAAAGGAAGTGTCCAAAGTTTGAAACATGCATAAAATATGCTTCATGTGGTTAAGCAGGGTACTTTAATTTCTGTTTCTAATGCTTGCTTTTGCTAGGTTATGCTGAATATGCAGGACTTAATCATGTTGTTTCAGGCAAACAAATGGTGTGCCAGTGGAGTTGATATGTTGGCCAATCAGCAGTTAGAAGGATATAGTTCACCTGACAGTGTCGTCAAGGCAATCGAAGACATTGACAAATTTGTCGCAACTGCGAAAGAGTTACGACTCAACAACCCTAAAGAGTTTCGACAGTTGTTTGAGAGCATGATTACTTCTGACACTAGGGTAAGAACTTCATGTTATAAAAGAGCCTACTACTCTTATCTGTAAACCTAGAAAAGTTCGCGGCTAGAAATGTTAACATTTTCTTAATATCAGACTTTTTCGTGGTGATTTAAATTTGCAGATTTTTACTTCTCCGCAAAAGCTGGGAAAGAAAAGTTGCTACAGAATATTGCATGTTTAGGACTTCTTAATAATTGTTCATCACAGGTGAAAAGACTTTGTCAACAAAACAAACTTACCAGAGCCATTGAAAGCTGTAGTCTCAATCTGATGTTCATCAACCAAAGAGTTTATATAATCAAACGATTTCAATAAAGCTATAGTTTAAGTTCATACATTATACTTATAAATTTCATCAGTTTGTGACCAATGTCTTGTAAAATTAACACCATTTTGCATGCATATTAATTAACATAAAATTGTCTTCCAAGTAATCATCTTAAGCAAAATTGATCATCTCAGCTTTAAAAAAACAACTTGGTATATTTAAAAAGACATTATTATAAGTGACTTGTCTCTCTGGGGTTGGCTAAATGAAACAGGTAATATCAGTGACATCCCATCAATAGTGCTTGTATTATATTATGTTGACTGAAGTCATCTGTCAGAGGTCGTAGAAATTCAACCTTGATTTAAAATTAGTCTGCTAGTAAGTTTCTCTGAGGAAAAAATGCAAAACGATTAAAGTACACATTTCATGATGAGTGGGCTATTCGTGGCAATTTAAGTTCACTTTTTCACCCCACCCATGAATCACGCAACAATCGCATGAAATTGTTTCTATGTTTACAGTACTTCCTTGTAATACAAGAAAAATAAATTTCAAAGTATCTTCGCTAATCTATTGTAAGTGCATATAGATATAAAGGCACATTCAATAGGTTTTGGGTTGACTCTTCATAATTTGCACTGAATAAATGCCAGCAAGACAAGCATATCATGCAACGTGTCAATATGTCGAAGGCTCAGCATGACACAGTTGTAACTGCCTATACTTTTATAGGCAGTTACTGCTGTTTCATGCTGAGCCATGATTGTATGTGCTTTAGGTGTCTCTGTAATAGCAAAAAGATTTTTAACGGTTCCACAAATGTTTACTGAAATAACAACATACTGCAGACCTATTTTCAAAATAATTTGTGTTAGGATAGTGACTGATCCTTAGTCACAGAAAAAGCCTTCAATAGTTTTAAAAACAAAGAATCAATTAATAAATTTAAATAAACAGGAGATGTTTGTAAAACATTTATTCCCCCCATGGTCCATGGCATGTTCTTTCTCAATTAACCAAGGGAAATAATTAAAACAATATGACAAGTAGAGCTACGATTCTTGTGCACTGTACTTCTCCTCAATTAGATCTATCCACCTGTGAAGTTTCTTGATTCCTACTTTTTTCCTACTTTTTGAGATATGCTCCCGACAAAAAAAACAATGAACCAACCAACAATTACCAAATAGACAATTAATCCTTTCATTTCTGTCTACAGGCCTCTGTTCAGAAGGTATTGAAGAAAGTAGAGGATGTCCAGTCTATGTGTGCCAAGAGAAAGGCTGATCTACAGTCCCAGTCTAAATCTCCGCCAGTCCAGCATCCAGTACAGGCTGACATGGTAACAAGGTCATCACGTGGACAGACGACGGTTCCAGAGTATGATCTGAAGAAAAAACAGGGTCATCGTGATAGAGATAAACATCACAGACCAGGGCATGAATCTCCTAAACGACTGAATCCATCTGTGGAAAAGTCAGCGAGGGTAGGTTGTTAATATGAAAATTATTTTGTATTTCTAGTCTAGATATCTTGTATCCTCGAAAATTACCTTGACTATTGTTCATAGCAGAACATTAAGCAGTTATTAAGGTAATGGACCTGTAATATTTCCATAACATTTTTAAAGCAATGAACTTTAACAGTGTTAACTGAGTTTTCCCATTGAATTACATTAAGAAACCTCGGTCAACATTGTGAAAGATCATGAGTTCCAAAATGTTGCAGAACTATTACAGGTCCACTACCTTAAGTTAGTTGATATGTCTTGGTAAATTTAACTATCATTCAATCCCAGAAGAAATCTCTTCCTGGTAAAAGGTATTGTGTCATGAAAAATTGAAGAAATGACCTTATAATTGAGATTAAGCATTGTAAATAAACATTCAGACTCAATGAATCATTTGATTGGTTGATTGATATTCAAATTGTCAAAACGGGTTTAGTTATGAATTATACCATATAACTGACCAGTACTTTGAGTGTTTATATTTTAAGATTAGCCTGTAAATAGTGGAATAGAATGCATTGTGCAGCTTTTGGCCCTCTTTATATCTGGACTAATATTTTAACAACTTTTCAGTCATTTTCAATATTTTTGCAGCAAGTTCGTCCAGAGATAGGGCATCCCCAACCTAATCGTCACCATGGTTCCACAAGTACGACCAGTAGTGTATCTACCGTCGACAGTATGGATGGTCATGCGCGTAATTCTGTAGCGTCCACTTCCACAACCTCAAGCACCCATTCTGATCATATTCTAGAGGGACTCAATGAGAAAAGGAGGTGAGTTGAATTTTGTCAGGCTTTATCTAGTATTCCTTTTTGAAACAGCTTTTCTTGACAAGCTTTGAAATTATTGCTTGAGAACTGGTTAATATACATTTACTACTTTGCTCAGCAGCGTTATTGATTTATTTGTGTAATGTATGTTTGGGCCTATAAGCTTCTTTGTCATGTCATATCTAAATAATTTGATATCAAACTGTATCTTTCAATTTGAATTATTTGAACAAGTGAATCCTAATTTTCCTTGTAGTAAAAGCTATATAAAATAATGTAAAATTTGTATTAAGTATACATTCAAAGGGAAACAAAAAGCAATCACTCAAGGTAATGGTTGCTTCATACTTCTTTTGTCATATCTAAATAATTTGATTTCAACCCTGTATATTTCAACTTGAATTATTTGAACAAGTGAATCCTAATTTTCCATGTGGTAAAAGCTATATTAAATACTGTAAAATTTGTATTAAGTATACATTCAAAGGGAAACAAAAAGCAATCACTCAAGGTTATGGTAGCTTCATACTACTTTTGTGACAAGAAAGATAGAAATTTTCATGAAATTTATATTCCATTACAGGCATGTGCTAAATGAGTTGATTGAGACAGAGAAAACCTATGTACATCAGCTTCATGATATATTACGGGTAAGCAATTGGTATTTACCTTTTTGTGTACTTTGATTTTAATACCTCTGGGAACTTTTTTTATTTGTTGAAAGAAAAAATAATTGAAGCTTGTGCTTGCTTTTGTAAATAATTAAATTTCACTTAACTTACGTTTTATTAACTCACTAGAATTGTCTCATTAAGATGATTCTTTTCAGTTTCAATGATGCAGGATTTAATTTTGATAATTTTTAGAACTCAAAACATACACCTTTTAAAAGGATTGCTGTTTGAAATGTAATTTTGAAAACAGTTAAATGGAGATGATCTTTGAATCAAGCTTTACTTTCCTTTACCAGGGTTACTATTGTGAGATGGATAACAGAACTATGCAACATTTAATACCAGAACAACTGCTCACTAAGAAAGATATACTGTTTGGTAACCTGGATCAAATCTACAACTTTCATCATGAGTATGTATAACTTTTACTACATAATCACTCAAACTAACCTGTGTTTAATTCGATGCATATATGTTTATAGGCAGTTACAACTGTTTGGCACTTTGTCTTATGTTTCAATTCATTAAAGTATTTTACATAAAACTTAAGGTGTTTGAAAAGTACTTCCAATAACTTAAAGCAGCCCTTTTAATTTAGTGCAGATATTGTCTTTAATATTTAAGTTGATTCTAATTTAGAAGGCTAGCTATGAGCTGTCTTGTCCATTTAACACATCCATTAACAGTAGTGCTTGGAACATTGACCTTCACGTCATATGTCAGCCAGATAAGCTTAGTGTGTAGAGCACCTGTCTTCAAAAGTATTCCAAGTCGATATTGTGGGTTCGATTTCTGGGCTGACATACTAACACACATCTTTATTTTGGATGAGACTTTGAACATGGTCTATGTGACATTGAACACATTAACCCTTTCCCGAACGACAAAACTTTAAGGCAATCCTCGTCAAAATCTGCCACAATTGACAAAATGGATGTTATTAAAGATAGGATTTGAGTAAAATATGACACATAAATACTGAGACAAAAGGAGAAACTGCTGGTTATCAGCAGTTTCTTCTTTTGTTTCAATGTTTTCCCAAGCCCTTTTTATCAGGGACTTCAAATCCAGGTCTTGTTTGGGAAAGGGTTAAAGAACCATGAGAGATCTCAGCAGTAGTTTTAACCTGTATTCTTGCACTATTCCCCATAACAACTAACGGTCTTCTGGGGGCATTGCTCATATGGGCATAATGCTACGGTAGCAACAATGAATGGATTTACATACACTTCATGTCATGACTTGAGTACCTGTGCCACTTTCCTGTAGACAAGGGCGTAGCACCCATTATGTACTTTACGCAATTGCAAAATACAAATAAATCATCTTTCGAAAAATCTCGTTGATGAATGATCATAACATCGAAACTACAGCTTATTCAAGCTGTAGTTACGATGTTTGATTATTCACCAACGCTCAAATCATATTAACGGGGAGCGGTTGGACGACATTGGTCTTAAGTCACAGTCGACATATCGCCTTTACCCTATATATTCTTTGGTGGTGGCCTTCAAAATGCGTAAAACATTCAAAATCCTAGCTCCACCTATGGTAGAGATAGTTCTCATAGGAAGATGTTGTTCAGTTTCTTAACCCTCTCCTGTTTTGCAAAATTTTGGACCTGTCCAAATTCAAAGGTTTTGCAGACAAAAATTTAAAGTGGATTTAATTCGAAAAATAACCATTCAGTAGGATAGAAAATAGTGTGGAAATTTCTTCTTTTTTCACAATGTTTTCTTGATCATAAAAGCACAGACACGTAAAAAGCAGGGATTAAACAGCAAAGGCTAAGTCATAAAACAATGGTTCCTCATACAAAATGTTATAATTAAAAGTATCTTTTTACTCAATATTTGTAAATATTTTTCACATTGTAAGCTTAGATCACAAGAATTTATCCTCATTGATCAATAGAGGTTGAAAACCAGAGTAGACTTGGGCATATTTTTTTCACTTAGACTAACATAAAGCCAGTGTCATGTTTTTGACATTTCTCTTTCTCCTTTCAGTGTGTTCCTCAAAGATCTACAAGGTTGCAAGGAAAATCCTGCAAAGCTTGGGAAATGTTTTGTAAATAGAGTAAGTTTTTCTGTGTTATTTCATTCAACATAATCTTATCGTCATTTTAATTTCAAAACCTCATGATTACAGCTGAATCACAGATGTAGTTATGAAGTTTTTGAATTTAAGCGACACAACAATATTTATCATTTGAATGACAAATTACTATTTAATCACTCATATAATATTATAAAATCATATTTCTAGCATTGCTGTTTGAAAAGATGATTTTAAAATTTTGAGACAAACAAATTCATGTTTTCCAACTTTTTTTCACCCTAAAGATATACAGTAAACTCTGGAATGAACAATGCTAATGGAACTAAAGAAACTACATCTATGTTTAGACCAAGTGTTAGATAAAGTTCAAAATTTAAAGTAAATGAATTTAATTACTAAGATTAACAAGTTTTAACTTCCATCATTATTTGTATTGTCTTTTCAGAAAGATCAATTCCAAATGTACAGTATTTATTGTCAAAACAAACCTCGTTCAGAAGAATTGCGGACTGAAGTAGGGGACAATAACCCCTTCTTTAAAGAATGTCAAAGAAAACTAGGGCATAAACTTCCCCTTGGTGCATACCTTTTAAAACCAGTACAAAGGATAACTAAATACCAGCTTTTATTGAAGGTTTGTACTGTAATTTCATGTTTTCTTTGTCCAATTTGATCTATTATTGCAAAAAAGTTTTGTCATGTCACCTTTCAAAGCCTGCTATGAAAGCAGATTGCATTTGAAAGAAAAGGAACTTTGGTTTGATTTCCTATTTTGCCTCAATTGTTCACATACTATTAAAAAGGATTATCAAAATGTTCTAAGTGGAAAGCCAATTATACATTAATAACATGGAGCAAATAATATTAGTAAGGTTATTTCACAGGTATACAAATGCAAATTCAGGGCTAAATGCAAAATGTTTATAAGTGGGTTTACAGACACTTTCATCATCATTGCATTGAGCCCTTGAAATATTATGTGAGCCAGTGTGTGACATTTCCAACAATTTTAAATGTGCCCAAAACAAAGACTCTGACCAGCCTGTGCACCTGCACAGTCTGTCAAGGGTCTTCACTTTGCACTTTTATAGAGATATAAGGTCTGGAGAGTATTTAGACAGACATCAAATCTTCTAACCGCACCTTTTGACTTACTAGGTTGTTTGTTATTTGTCATTTGCTAGCATGCTAGTATTTTCACATTTGTTGTTTATTCTATTGAAAAGTATTAAATGAACATGTATAATATTTTCAGGAAATGTTAAAATTTACCAAAGATGACAAGACCTGTCAACACCAGATAGAAGAAGCTCTAAACACAATGTTGGAAGTATTGAGAATTGTGAACAATAGTATGTACCAGGTCTCCATCACCGGATATACAGTGAGTATTATGTATTGTTGGCATTCTGCTAAAATCTCGTAACTGCAGCTTGTTTCAAGCGGTAGTTACGGGGTTTTGGTAGAAAATCAACAATATGAGCCTGTTAGTGACATTTCCAACAATTCGAAATGTTCATGAGGTGCAAACATTGAGTAGCGTAGACAGGCACATACTTTAAACATAAACTTACCTGATGGTGTACAGATACTTTGAGACCTTATTTATCTACTAAGTGCACAGTGAAGACACTGGATAGACTGTGCAGATGCACAGGCTGGTCAGAGTCTTTGCTTTGTGTATATTTGAAATTGTTGGAAATGTCACACACAGGCTAGTATAGAGAATAATCGTTTATTTCAGTGTTGAATTGGTTTATTTTTTGATTTATTGTTTAGTGACAAGAACTGTGCCTTTGACCTGCTCTCTTGTTGCTTTTCAAAATGTCATGATGGATTTGCTGACATCATTTTGCAAACATTGTTATAAGTTTTGGGGAATAATTTGAATTGATAAATATTGTAATCTCCTTGCTAAATATAAAGGTCATATTATGAATAGAATATTTAATTAGTGGTCATTGCTTACCAAATTTATCAAACTGGTCATCTAAAACAGATAAGAATGAGTTTATAGATGCCTTTTTTAAGAAATACTCATTAACTTTGCTCTAAATCTTTTTATGCCCCCTCATCGAAAGATCAGGGGCATATTGTTTTACTATTGTCCGTCTGTATGTCTGCAAAACTTAACAAAAAAAGTTAACATTGCCAATATTTTCAAGGCTATTCAAGGTACAATGCTCATATTTGGTATGATGATATATCTCAATGATACGAATCTTCTTGTACCAAACTCAAAGTCATCTGTCAAGGTCATCTGTCAAGGTCAATTTCTAAAAAATTGCCGTCTGGGGCTTTAGTGCTTCACAAACACATCTTGTTTTCAGGGAAATCTCTCAGAATTGGGCAAGTTACTGATGCAGGGAAGTTTTAGTGTATGGACGGAACACAAACATGAGAAAATACGGGATATTAGATTTAAGGCCATGCACAGACATTTGTTTTTATACGAGAAGGCCATTTTAATGTGTAAACGGAAAGACGACACACAAAATGGTGATAAAGATGCATTTAGCTTCAAAAATATGCTAAGGGTAAGTTAAATTTTATTTTAGTATTTGGTCATTTGTAAAGTACTAAGAATGTTGTCATTTGGGGAAAATGTAGTAGCTGCAGCTTGAATAAAGCTGTATTTAATTCAAAGCCTTCTGTGCCATTTCAGAGAGCCATGCTATGCAAAAAATGTGAAATATAAGTGTGAAATCAAGGGATTCACTTTTTCTTAAAATTCTATATTCACTATTAAAGTTTGGTAGTTTTAAACCTTGTTATGCTGAATAAAATTCTGCTCAAACTTTGAAAAAAAAATGCTTCAATTACTTGAGTACTTATTGTTTATCAATATTTCATTTGAAAATTAAATTCTTTATATTCACCTAGTTTTAAATAAAACTTAAAGATGTTTTAGACTAAGGTCCCACTGCATGTTTTGTAAATATTGATAATTGTCTATACAATCTTCCAAAACAGGATGACAATAGTGAAACTAATTGATGAACATGATTCACTTTGACAAATTATAATATCATGCAAAAATGTTTTTGTGATTTAATCATCAGAAATGAAATGTCAAAGATAATGTTAATTTATCTGACTTTCATATTGAAGACACACACATCAATAGAAGTTTAATTGTTGCTGTAATATTTCAGTGTAATCAAGTTGGATTAACAGAAAATATACGAGGTGATAAACGGAAGTTTGAGTTGTGGTTACGAGGAAGAGAAGAGGTGTATATAGTACAGGTAGGTAGAATGACATTGTGGATTTATTCATATTTTCAATGAATATTGTTATTACTAAAAATGGGATTGTATATTAAAACATAAAATTATCCAACTTTGGGGATTTGCTGTTCATTAGTGTATCAACTTTTTTTTAACTTTATTTGAAGTTTCTATCATGATGTTTCAGAACTATATGATTTTAAATCTGTCAATTAAGGAATAAGAATTGTTTAGAAAGGTCATATTAAGGAATAACATAAAGGCTCCTGTAAGAATATTTTCCTATGAGTATCTTTTGATTAGAATAAGTATGGTTGGTGTTTAAAAGTATGGATTGGTATGATAATTAATATGTGTTAACTTTATTTTCAGGCACCAAGTTTAGAAGTGAAAGATTTTTGGGTAAAAGAAATCAAAAAGGTTCTCATGGGACAGTTTGATGAAATCAAAAGTAAGTCAGTGTTAGTGACAGTTTTAGAGAGTATAGGTCACTAGAAATTCTCGAAGTGTGGAAAATGTTATAGCATAGTTTAGCCTTCAAGTTTTTATCACAATTAAACATTAGAGTAGAACAAATACATTGATTTTAGCATTTGGAACATCACTTGGCCATTTCTGTAAAATGCAACAGACCTCAGATGTATGTAAGGCAGATGGGTATGTAACAAAATCATGCCTTTTGTTAGGCGGAAACAGTGTAAGAAAAATTAGAACTGTAGATTTATATCTTTTACAGTAAAAAACGGCTGAAATCTTAATTTATGAGAATGACGAATCATTCTCAAAAATTAAGATTTTCAGCCGTTATTTAAGAATCCATAGATATTTATATGGTTTCACGTCAGTGACTTAAATGAGTAGCGTTGACGACATCGAATGTTTTCATTCAAAGTTTTGAGGGCTAACGCCATTTCAACTGACGCCATAGAGTTTTTCCAAGGGTTTCCCGGAATTTTTAAAAATAGTCCGTCTATGTACATCCCAGGTTGATCGTGAGATTGGCAGAGTGGTTTTCCGAATGTGATTTTAGAAGAAGATAGATGAATTGTTATCACCTTGGTATTGCTGGTGTGACCACTTGTACTTTGCTCATGTCTGAGTTTTTCTGTCTCAAAATATTTTCTTGAAACTTGGCATGTTTGTTCACTATAGTAATCATAAAGTATGTGAGCATCGCATCTTTATGCTTGTACTTTATCTCTGATGTGTTTGAATGCAGTTTAACACCACTTTTAACAATCTATCCATCAAATTGGTGGTGGCTAGAGCACCTAATAATGGACTTCTGTTATTTCTCACACCAGTACTTCCATTACATCCTGTCGTAGCTGCCAGCTACTATCCCACAAAGGTTAACAATTATCAACCCTTTATTTGGAGACAAATTTCTGAAAGGGTGAGTGACCCCATTGGGGATCAAACCTGGGACCTTATTAGTGCATTAATCCTTTAGTTTGTAGGTCCATCTGCCGCATCTCCTACAATGTGGGATGGATTTGTAAATAATTTCACATTACCCTTCCTCACATCTAGTAGATGCGCCTTGTCAAAGAATTTTTCTGTATCTCAAAGGTCAAGGTCACACTAAAGGTCAATGTCAAATTTTTGTATGTTTTATATCACCAATGAAATATCAAAATTATTCAATGTGACTATTTTACACTAGCTGCCTTAAGTCATATTTTAAATTAGTTTTTATTTTAGGGGTCAGTGCAACACTATTGTAAGTGCCTTAATATTCATAGGCACTTACAATAGTGTTGCACTCATCCCTCATATTACTAATTGCAAAAAAGGCTTACTGTAAGAGAATTCAATGGGTCAGTGTAATACTATCATAAGTACCTATATGATTACAGACACTTAGAATTCCATATTAATCCTTGTCATACTGAACCCGGAATATTCCTGCCTTGACAGGAGCTATAGACAAACATCAGCCTGCACATATGTGCAGTCTGATGTCAGTCTACAACACCTATTTCTCTCTTTTAAACCAGAATCATCAATGGATATAGTTTTTCAAATAAAAATTACTTACAGTTCTGATTTTCAGTGCTTTTTGCCCTTTGATTTTGATGAAAATTTTTAGACAAAATTTATTCAGCATGACAAGGGTTAATCCTTGTCATGCTGAATAAATTTTGGCTAAAAATTTTCATCAAAATCAAAGGGCAAAAAGCACTGAAAGTACAAACTGCAGGTAATCTTTTTTGGAAAACTAAATCTAATGACAATTCCAGTTTGAAAGTGAGAAACAGGTGGTGAAGACTAACATCAGACTGCACATACGTGCAGGCTGATGTTTGTCTATAGCTCTTGCCAAAGCAGGAATAGTTTGGGTTCAGCATGACAAGGGTTAAGTTACTACTGTAGAAGAAACTTATTTTTGACTTGCGTAAAATAAGATCGTACAATTTTTAATAAAACAGGCCCAAGGTCAATGCAAAACTATTATATGTACCTATATGATTACAGACACTTACAAGAGTTTGGAACTCAACCCTAGATATTTCGGTCAGTTAGTCAGTTAGGAGATCTATACCTATAACTTTATACTAATAAAAAATCACAATTATTACAGGATCAAGGAGCACTGAAGAATTAGATGGTAGAACATAATAATTGTACTCTATCTAACAAATTGTGGCATGTCATGCATAAAATAAATCATTTTTTGGTGTCGGAAAAGAGTGGCCTAAATAATATTTAAGAGTAATAAATAAATCTTCAACGAAAAATTCTTTAAAATTGATTTGTGTTTGGATTGTCATTATGAGAATAATCTTATGATTGCCTACTACATTAAGTTTACACATAAGTTTAGATCTTCAGCTATTCAATCTGTCTGTCTTCATAAGTTAAGTTTATACTCTATGTTACTTTTGGCTGTTTGTTGGAAAACTTTTAAGGCTTAAGGTCAGTCCTGAATGCTCAATCTAGATAAATTCATAAAATATGTTTTTTAGATGTTCTGTTTAATCTTATCATTCAAAAGAATACTAGAAAAACCTTGATTTCATCTGTCAAGAACCACAAATGATTTCATTATGTATGTCATGCCATTAATGTAATTGCTAGTACATTAAATTTCATGGAGCTGTAGATAAGAAGTTGTTTATTCAAGTAAATCTAATTCCTTGTTTCTTGTAGAAAAATGTCATTTTCTATTCATATCTAAATCAAATTGATAGAAAAAGAAATCAAATATATGTATATACATGTATTTATGTATAAAATTTCAATGATATGTAAAGTGTGGTCAATTATTTCTTGTATGCTTGTAATATTATGAACTATGAACCTCTTAAAGAACAGCTTCTGTGTGAAAATTACTAAACATATATGTATTTATTACTGTATATATATTTGATATTCCTTCTCTCTTTAATATAATAACATTGATTCTCTTCTATACAATCTAAATGTTAAATAATCCTGATGAATAATCAATATGGAAGTAAGGAATAACAAAAAGTTGTGTATAATTTTTTAAAATGAGCACTAATGTGGGAATTTAATCCTTAATTTTACTGCAAACACTTATCCTTTGTTAGCTTGGCTATTTTTATGCCCCCGTATCGAAAGATCGGGGGCATATTGTTGTACTGTTGTCCATCTGTCCGTTCGTCTGTCTGTCCATCCGTACGTCTGTCTGTCTGCAAAACTTAACCAAAAAACTTAACATTACTAAATATCTTCAAGCCTTTTCAAGATACAAGGCTCATATTTGGCATGATGAAAGATCTCAATGATCCACATCTGCTGATACCAAAGTCAAGGTCATGTGACAAGGTAAATGTCATCTGTCAATGTCAAATAACTCAAAAAATTTAACATTGCCAATATCTTCAAGCCTATTCAAGATACAAGGCTAATATTTGGCATGATGATAGATCTCAATGATATGCATTTGCATGTTCCAAAGTCAAGGTCATGTGATAAGGTCAAGGTCATCTGTCAATGTCAAACTTCTTAAAAACATAACCAAAAGACTTTCAATGTTCAGATTTTAAGCTCACCTGAGCATGAAGTGCTCATGTGAGCTATTGTGATCACCTTTTGTCCGGCTCCGTCCGTCATTCGTCGATCGTTGTCCGGCATCCGTCAACAATTTCTTTAAACTACATCTCCTCCTAAACTACTAGACCAATAAACACCAAATTTTACAGAAATGTTGCTTAGGTGGACCCCTTCAAAAATAGCTAAAAGAATTGAAATCCATGAAAAACTCTGGTTGCTATGGCAACAAAAGGTGAAATTTTAAGAAAATCTTTAAAATTCTTCTTCTTCTCAACCAGTAGTCCTACAGACTTAAAACTTGGCATGGATGATCAGTTCATAGACCTGAATTAAAATTGCTAAATTCATATCTTTTGGGCCACCAGGTGCGGAGCACCAGGGGGGGAGGGGGTAGTACTTTGGGTAAATTTTGTGATCTTTAAGCCTCTTCTTCTTTAGAACTAGGAGCCCTACAGACTTGAAAATTGGCATGGATGATCAGCTCAAAGACCTTAATGAAAATAGCTAAAATCATATCTGTAATGCCACCAGGTGCGGAGCACCAGGGGGGAGGGGGTAGTACTTTAGTGAAAATTTTGTAATCTTTAACCTTCTTCTTCTTCTGAACCAGGAGCCTGATAGATTTGAATATTGGTATGGATGATCAGCATATGGATCTTTATGAAAATTGCTAAAATCATGACTGTAGATTCATCAGGTGCGGAGCATCAGGGGGGAGAGGGTAGTACTTTTGTGAAAATTTTGTAATCTTTAACCTTCTTCTTCTTCTGAACCACAAGCCCTACAGACTTGAAAATTGGCATGGAGGATCAGCTCATAGACCTTAATAAAAATAGGTAAAACCATGACTGTAATGCCACCAGGTGCGGAGCACCAGGGGGGAGGGGGTAGTACTTTTGTGAAAATTTTGTAATCTTTAACCTTCTTCTTCTGATGAACCAGGAGCCTGATAGATTTGAATATTGGCATGGATGATCAGCATATGGACCTTTATGAAAATAGCTAAAATCATGACTGTAGATTCATCAGGTGCGGAGCATCAGGGGGGAGAGGGTAGTACTTTTGTGAAAATTTTGTAATCTTTAACCTATTTTCTTTTTCTGAACCACAAGCCCTACAGACTTGAAAATTGGCATGGAGGATCAGCTCATAGACCTTTATAAAAATAGGTAAAACCATGACTGTAATGCCACCAGGTGCGGAGCACCAGGGGGAGGGGGTAGTACTTTTGTGAAAATTTTGTAACTTTAACCTTCATCTTCTGATGAACCAAGAGCCCTACAGACTTCAATATTGGCATGGATGATAAGCATAATTATGGATCTAAAATAAATTATCGAAAATCATGAGTGTAGGGCCACCAGATTCGGAGCATAAGGGGAGAGGGGGTAATACTTTGGATCAATTTTGAAATCTTTAACCTTAATCTTCTCATGGATTAGGAACCCTACAGACTTGAAAATTGTCATGGGTGATCAATATATTGACATTAATAAAAATAGCTGAAATCATGACTGTAGGGTCACCAGGTGCTGAGTGTCTTGGGGAGGGGGTAGTACTTTGGATCATTTTTGAAATCTTTAAACTTCTTCTAATGAACCAGGAGTCCTACAGACTTGAAAATTGGTATGGATGATCAGCATATGGACATAAATTGAATTAGCTAAAATCATGACTGTATATTCACCAGGTGCAGAGCATCTTGGGGGAGGGGGAGTTCTTTGTTGAGAATTTTGAATCCCTACAGCCTTTATATTTGACATGGATTGATCAACTCATTAAAGAAAACTTTAAAAGTCTCAGACTCACCCTGTATATCTGGCATAGATTAGCTGATCACAGACCTTTTATGAAAAAAGCTTAAATAAATAATGACCAGGAGAGGAGCAGGGGGGGGGGAGGATTATTTCAAATGTTATCTGATTGAATAAGTGAAAATCTCTTTCTCTGTGGTTGCATGGACATACCTCGGTAATGAAGCTTTTTTCTCAGGTGAGCGACCCAGGCCCATTGGCCCTCTTGTTTAAGCATATTATAGATACCCTGTCTCATAATTGGCATGATGAAAGATCTCAGTGATGTACATTTATAGGTATCATGGTCAAGGTCATGTTAAAAGATCAAGGTCAATATTTTGAAAAAAAAAAAAAAAAATGCTGTTACGGGGGCATTTGTGTTTCACAAACCTATCTTGTTAATTTTATCTTTTTTTTGCTCACCTGGGATCAAAGTGAGCTTTTGTGGTTAGATGGATGCCCATCATCAGTCATCAGTCATGTGGTGTCAACATTTACCTTGTATGCACTTTAGAGGCCATTTTTTTTGCCCAATCAATCTGAAATTTGGTCAAAATGATTGTCTTGGAAGAGTTCGAAAATGGTCAAGTGGGTCAAAACTAGGTCAAGGGGTCAAATCCTAGAAAAACATTGTATGCATTCTTGTGGCCACATTTTTTGCCTGACCAACCTGAAATTTGGTCAGAATTATTTTTCTTTATAAAATGTCGGATGAGTTCAAAATTGTTCAAGTGGGGTCAAAAACTAGGTCATGTGGTGAAATCTTAGAAAAACATTGTATGCACTCTAGAGGTCACATGTATGCACTATAGTAGCTAGTCTGAGTGATTAACCTGAGGTTTGGTCAAAATGATTGTCTTGATGATATTCCAGATGAGTTCAAAAAAGGGTCATCTTGGGTCAAAAGGTCAAGGTCAAAGGATCATCCCTTAGAAAAACTTTATATTCACTCTAGTGGGCACATTTTAGGTTCAATAAACCTGAAAATTGTCTTAACCCTTTGCTGTTTAATCCCTGCTTTTTACATGCCTGTGATTTATGCTTGAGAAAACATTGTGAAAAAAAGAAGAAATTGCTTCTGACAAGCAATTTCTTCTTTTTCCACACTATTTTCTACCCTACTGAATGGTTATTTTTCAATTCAAATCCACTTTAAAATATTATTTACAAAACCTTTGAATTTGGACAGGTCTAAAATTTTGTAAAACAGGAAAGGGTTAAAGGATTGTCTTAATTGAACAGTATCAACAGCATTGTTTTAGCTTTGTTGTCATTCTTTTCAAAACCGATTTTTATCAAGTTTTGGAGAATTCACTCAAGTGAGGGATTAAGGGCCACTATGGTTCTCTTGTTTAGAAAATGTTGTTGATTGATTAACTTACATGTTATAATTATAAGCATCATTTGAGTCAGAAAAGCTACATTTTATTAGCTCGGCTGTTTTCAGAGAAAACCGGAGGTATTGCGATAGCCTCCGTGTCATTGTTGTCGTCGTCGTGCGAAAACATGTGACATTTGTTATATCTCTGGTTCTACTGAAGGCATTCACTTGAAACTTGGCGACATGTTTACCATTAAAAGAGCAACCTATACTATCAAGGGGGATAACTCTAGATGCATTTTGTGAAAATTATGCCCCTTTTTTCACTTGGATTTTTTCCCACAATCCAGCACTCGACAGCCTAGCGTAGGCACCCGTAGGCGGTGCTCTTGTTCAAAATATAATCATTGATCTATGGATTGTTTATTTTATTTAATGCTAGCATTGCATTAGATTCTTTCTTGCAAGTCATGCCTAAAGGAGAGAAATTCATGAAAAAAATGTTGTTTATTCTTTCTTGGATCTTTGTTGAATTTCATGCTTAATGAGCTTTTATTAAGTTCTTTGATTCATGCTTAGTTTATTTGAAAGAAAAAGAAAGAAAAAGCAAACATATTTCTTACTCATCTTTTTCAGTTAGTAAATTGAATCTTGTCCAGAGGTCATCGGAGGACCTTACAAGGTCCGGAAGTGACAGTGGACTAGAGAGTTGGCGACATCGTCAAGGCTCCGGCAATAACAACACATCAACAGTACCACAGGGCCTGACAATGATGTCACCTGAAACCCCACCTGACCCACGACTGGACAATGAACATTGGTCGGAGAATGAGTTTACAGATTCTGAGCCTGAAGAACAAAGGAGTAAAGAACCTCAAACTTCTCCACTTGAGGTATATCATAGATAGAGGATATTGAATGAGTGGTCATTAAATACTGAATTTATTATACAAGTCATCTATAAACAGTTAAAAACGAGGCTGTGCCAAGTTTTTATGTGTTTTAGATGAAGAGTTTAATAAATTCTGTATTTTATGAGCACAAATTTTATATTCTGTTTATAATATGACCTGAATTTTAGCGAAAAATCTTCAAAATTCTTGAAATTCAACGTTTCAATTTTCTGCGAAACTTATAATGCTGTTCAAAAATGATGTCACAAAGCATAGATTATGACGTCATTTTTGCGGTTACAAAATAGCGTTACTATTCGCTCTAAGCTCATTTGCATAGTTTTTCCTCTAGTGTAATAACACCTGTGTAATATCAAAAATAGTCAACGGGATTATTTCACTCCGGCGACGTAGGTCATATTATAACACTGCTTATTCTAACTTATTCAGATACAACAATTTTGATTGATTAAAGACTGGTCCAATTTGAAAAGATGTTTTAACCCTTTGCTATTTAATCCCTGCTTTTTACATGTCTGTGATTTTATGATTGAGAAAACATTGTAAAAAAAGAAGAAATTGCTTCTGACAAGCAATTTCTTCTTTTTCCACACTATTTTCTACCCTACAGAATGGTAATTTTCAAATGAAATCCACTTTAAATTTTTGTCTGCAAAACCTTTGAATTTGGACAGGTCCAAAATTGTGTAAAACATGAAAGTGTTAAACAGTAATTTCAAGATGATTAAATTTTAATAATTAATTAATTCTTTTGTGGTATTCATATTATGTAAAAAGATGTTGTTTCTTTCACTCTATCCTTTGAAATTTTCTGTCTCTTAATCTTTATCAATAATCATTTTTACCTAAATTTTATCTTATATCTATATAAATATCCGTATGATAACTTATTATATGCTTTGATATTGTCTCTGTGTATTTGAACGGGAGGAAAGTATGCAATAATTTTTGATATTGCACTTAGATTATTTTCATGTGCAAAAATGGACTGAAGTACTTTCTGGTTGCCAGATCTACCTCGCCATAAGTCAACATAAAATCACATTATCAATGCTTTCTTTTTGCGTTCAATATTCAAGAAATAGCTTTGTAAGAGTAAAGAAATAGGTTTCAAGCTCTTTGAATGCCTGAAGGGCAATACATCATGGTTTGTTTTCGTCTATTTGAAACATTTTTCGAGAAATCAACCCCCGGGTTCGATCCCCGACGGCGGCACTCATTCTTTTCGACTATTTGTCTCTCACCAATGGGTTGATAATCGTAGACCTATGTGAGATAGCAGCTGGAGGTTAGGAAAGGATGTGGTGGTTGTACTGGTGAGAGAAATACCAGGAAACCATTGTTAGGTGCTCCAGCCGCCGTGATATAACTGAAATAATGTTGAAAGCAGCGTTAAACTCCATTCAATCAATCAATCAATCGAGAAATCAACCACTTCATCCCCTCCCCCTCTCTGCTTTCCTCAAAGGCCACCCTCTAAAATTTCTACCGAATCACTGTTTTTGTTTCTCCTTTATCTATGTTATTTTATAACTCTTTCAAAACTAATTCATGTCCATTCCTTTGTGTCTATCATAATTCAAGTATTTTTCTCTCTTCTTCCCTATCTTCCTCTTTTATCTCGTCTGTCACTCTATCGCTAGTCTGGTCCGGTATCAAGTACGCCGACTAAGTCAGTTCTGGAACATGTAACTGGTAAGAATAACAAGTGAACAAGTTTTTATAAATATGTTTATTTCATTTTTGTTCAAAGGAAGTCTAAATCAATGCGTATTTAAAAATTGAAAAAGCGATTCGACACAGAAATGTCTTATTTGTTTACACTGTTACTTCAAAACAACGGATGTATTCATCCGAATGTAAAAATATAACGGAAAGGATTTTGCAGGAAAAGGTCTATGGCGTAACTGTTATTGAAAAGTGGTTTAAATTTAAACATAAAGTCTTTCTTGAAGCATAGGTGATGTAAAAAATAAATAAACTAAGAAGTGAACATCGTCCAATAATATCAAAGTACAGTCAACTCTCATTACAACGACCATGTTTGTTACCAGAAAATATGTCGTTGAAATGAAAATGTCGGTGTATTGAATGAACTCTTCAGTCAATCAATGCAGGAATGTAGAAAAAAAGCAGCATACATCCATCGTTTAATATACTATGCATTATAGTACATGTACAAATTGCTGGATACATTTTTAGCTCACCTGAGCACGAAGTGCTCAAGGGAGCTATTGTGATCGATCGTTGTCCGTCTGTCCGTCACGGCGTCAACTTTTTCTTTAAACGACATCTCCTCCTAAACTTATGGGTTAAAATCAACCAAACTTGGCAGAAATATTCCTTGGGTGGTCCCTTATGAAAATTGTTCAAATGGAAAGGATCCGTGCCATATCAAGGGAAAAGGGGCCTTAATGACAAATTTCTTGTTTTCACTCTAGAAGCCACAAAATATGGTCCAATCTTCATGAAACTTGGTCAGAATGTTTGTTAGGTCATGAGGATGAAGTCTATTGAAAATGGGAAGGATCGGTGCCATTTCACAGAAAAAGCCGCCTTAATGACAATTTTGTCAACAATATCTTTAAACAACATCTCCTCCTAAACTTATGGGTTAAAATCAACCAAACTTGGCAGAAATATTCCTTGGGTGGTCCCTTATGAAAATTGCTCAAATGGAAAGGATCTGTGCCATATCACGGGAAAAGGGGCCTTAATGACAAATTTCTTGTTTTCACTCTAGAAGCCACAAAATAATACGGTCCAATCTTCATGAAACTTGGTCAGAATGTTTGTTAGGTCATGAGGAAGAAGTCTATTGAAAATGGGAAGGATCGGTGCCATTTCACAGAAAAAGCCGCCTTAATGACAATTTTGTCAACAATATCTTTAAACAACATCTCCTCCTAAATTTATGGGTTAAAATCAACCAAACTTAGCAGAAATATTCCTTGGGTGGTCCCTTATGAAAATTGCTCAAATGGAAAGGATCCGTGCCATATCACGGGAAAAGGGGCCTTAATGACAAATTTCTTGTTTTCACTCTAGAAGCCACAAATACGGTCCAATCTTCATGAAACTTGGTCAGAATGTTTGAAAGGTCATGAGGATGAAGTCTATTGAAAATGGGAAGGATCGGTGCCATTTCACAAAAAAAGCCGCCTTAATGACAATTTTGTCAACAATATCTTTAAACAACATCTCCTCCTAAATTTATGGGTTAAAATCAACCAAACTTGGCAGAAATATTCCTTGGGTGGTCCCTTATGAAAATTACTCAAATGGAAAGGATCTGTGCCATATCACGGGAAAAAGGCCTTAATGACAAATTTCTTGTTTTCACTCTAGAAGCCACAAATACGATCCAATCTTCATGAAACTTGGTCAGAATGTTTGTTAGGTCATGAGGATGAAGTCTATTGAAAATGGGAAGGATCGGTGCCATTTCACAGAAAAAGCCGCCTTAATGACAATTTTGTCAACAATATCTTTAAACGACATCTCCTCCTAAATTTATGGGTTAAAATCAACCAAACTTGGCAGAAATATTCCTTGGGTGGTCCCTTATGAAAATTGCTCAAATGGAAAGGATCCGTGCCATATCACGGGAAAAGGGGCCTTAATGACAAATTTCTTGTTTTCACTCTAGAAGCCACAAATACGGTCCAATCTTCATGAAACTTGGTCAGAATGTTTGTAAGGTCATGATGATGAAGTCTATTGAAAATGGGAAGGATCCGTGCCATTTCACAAAAAAAGCCGCCTTAATGACAATTTTGTCAACAATATCTTTAAACGACATCTCCTCCTAAACTTATGGGTTAAAATCAACCAAACTTGGCAGAAATATTCCTTTGGTGGTCCCTTATGAAAATTGCTCAAATGGAAAGGATCTGTGCCATATCACGGGAAAAGGGGCCTTAATGACAAATATCTTGTTTACACTCTAGAAGCCACAAATATGGTCCAATCTTCATGAAACTTGATAGAATATTTGTTAGATCTTGAGAATGAAGTCTATTGGAAATGGGAAGGATCCATGCCATATCACGGAAAAAGGCGCCTTAATGACAATTTTGTCAACAATATCTTTAAATGACATCTCCTCCTAAACTTATGGGTCAAAATCAACCAAACTTGGCAGAAATATTCCTTGGGTTGTCCGTCGAAATTGGTCAAATGGAAAGGATCTGTGCCATATCATGGGAAAAGGGGCCTTAATGACAAATTTTATTGTTAAGACTCTAGAAGCCACAAATATGGTCCAATTTTCATGAAACTTGGTCAGAATGTTTGTTAGGTCATGAGGATGAAGTCTATTGAAAATGGGAAGGATCTGTGCCATATCACAGGAAAAGGCATCTTAATGACATTTATTTGTTTACTCTCTAGAAGCCACAAATATGGTCCAATCATCATGAAACTTTGTCAGAATGTTTGTTATGTCATGAGGATGAACTCATTTGAAAATGGGAAGTATACGTGCCATATCACGGGAAAAGGGGCCTTAATGACAATTTTCTCGTAAGAGCTGCAAACGCCACAAATATAGTCCAATCTTCATGAAACTTTATCAAAATGTTTGCCAGGTCACAAGAATGAACTCTGTTGAAAATGGGAAGGTTCATGCCATATCATAGGAAATGGAATCTTAATGATAATTTACTTGAAATATCAGGTGAGCGATTTAGGGCCCTCAGGGTCCTCTTGTTTCTGGTAACATTACTTATAATTTGAATTCTTGATTGAACTGATCTTTTTATGTTTTATTTGCTATATACATTTCTATCAAGATTTAAATGTGATGATCTCAAAACTAACATTTTCTGCATTGCATAATAGAAAAAAGGCTTAACAAACAAATGTAGACCGAATCTGAATAAAGTATATTGAAAGGATAATTGTGTAAAAGGTGCTAATTAAACATTGCAATTGTTTGCATATCAAGTATTTTCACACATTTCAGAGTTAAAGACTTGTTAATTATCAACTAACTTTGGTGGTTATCTATCATGACTATGGTTCTGTGTAATTAACACTAATTACCAAAATTATTGTGTCGTTGTAATGAACAAGCTTATATAGGGAATATGCACTTTCGTTCCCTGAAAATCAATGTCGGTGTCGGAAAACAAGAATTCCGTTATAACGAATGAAAAATGCACTGTGCAAATCCGTTCCCAACAAATTTGTGTCGGTAAGTGAAAATGTTGTTGTATTGAATGTCGTTAAAACGGGAGTTGACTGTATACAATAAAAAGGTTATTGAATTTAAATCAGAATATATTGTGTCGGACTTGCTCTTTTGGCGTAGTTGCCCTCGCAAGCTCAGGCACTCTGCCAAAAGAACTCGTCCAACACAATATATTCCCATATAAATTCAATAACCTTTATTCCTATATAATATTTTTTATATCAAATGGAAATTTTAAGAATAATGACTTGATGCGGTTATTTAGAAACATCCACGAAAGCAAGACAAATAGAGGTTATAAGTAAAATACGTACTAAGTGTATTGAATGAAAAAAATATCTAACTTGGTTGTTTGAATTGATAATTGTCTCAGCAGAGCCTCAACAATCATCAATTCTCCCAACCTGTTAGATATTTTTTTCATACAAAATACTAAGTTCATATCATATTTATCCGTGACTTTTGATATCATACATTGTTGAAGTGTGTCAGATTTTTGGGATATTGCAATGAGGTTAAAATTGTATAAAAAATGGCTTGGTTGTGTGTTCTTTCAGTCTTTCCTACACTTTATTTTCTGTTTGCATATCATTTGAGCTAGGAATTACATGATGTTAAGTTCTGAAAATATTAAGAAAGATCTATTATGATTTATTATCATTTCAGTTATATGAATATTTATATCAGCTTTAAAGTCCTTATAGCTTTGTAATCATAATCTGTGCATGTATGTAAAGAAGAATGGACGAACAGCAAACTAAAGTTGATTCTAGTCACAAGGATTTCCAATGTTGGTCTATACAGTAAGGCGACTATGTCCTGAAAACGAGTAGATTTTACTCAAACAGTTTCTGTGCTTTATCTCTTTTATCAGCATTGTCGACCTCTAACAATTATTACTTGATGCTGGCCATAAATCTTAATTATAACTAAGGTAGGCTGCTGACAGAGGACCGCTAGATAAGTTAACCAGATTTTTTTCTTTACAAGTTCTTTAATATGAATATTTCCTAGGAAACTTTATGAAAAAGTAAATTTTGTGCATTCTAAAAAAATTATATCTTTTTAAACACTAAAATATTTTCTTATATCCTGAAAATTACACCAACCCTTGTCATGCTGTATAATAAACTTGGTGAAATTTCATAAACACCAAAAGGCTGATAGTACTGGATTCACAAATTGTCATTTAAAAATTCTTTTGAAGAAGAAAAAACAACAATTCTTTGACTCATCTGGTGTAAAAGTAAATTCAAATGGTATAAACTAAGATCAGACTACATGCATGCACAGGCTAATCTTGATCTGTTACCCTTTTCAAAGCCGGAATACTCTTAATTAGAAGGGTTAAAAAGGAAAAATGCACGATGTATCATTTGATAAACCCATTTTTGTCTAAATGGATATTTTATTGGGAAAACATTGCAAGAAATCAATAAATGGGTAAATAATCAATTCCTCCTATTATTACACATTTCTAATACACACTGTCTATCCATCCGCCTTCATGTCTGTCTGCGCAATTTAACCTGTAAACTATCTATTTTCCCATGATAAACAGGGTCAAGGTCAACCGACAAGATCAGGGTTTATAAACAAGGTCGAACTTCTAGAATAATAAGTCTAGTGTTGCATACAGCTGCTTCTACTGCAATAAAGTACAACAATAATAACAAAACCTTGATTGGCAACCAAACAATTTCAACAAATGCTTCTACAAAAGTTATGAGTTTGAAAATTTGATCAGCATTGAAAAGGATGATGAAATTATAGATTAAGAAACGTTTGACATATATGATGTTGTTTTTAGCTCTACTAGGCGAAGGCCACTTGGGCTATTGTCTTGGTGTTGTGTCTGTTGCGCGTCCGTCCATCCGTCCATGCATGCGTGCTTACCGATCGTAAACTTTTTCTTTGAAAATCTTCTCCTCAATAACTACTGGATATATTTTGTTGTTCAAGAAATTTTGATCCAATGAAAACGTGGATTTAATGGGCGTTGCTTATTTCCAAATATGGTAAAAAGTGATTTTTCTCAGTTTCTAATGGGTGGATATCTCATTTATGTCATTTCTCGATATGCTATATAGTGGAAACTTTGAAAATCATTTTCTCAGATTCTAATTGATGGATACCAATTTAATTTTACATTGATCCTTGGGTGACCCTTTATCAGTCTATGAAATGTTATTTGGATTGGATGAAAACATGTATTTTATGGGCGGAGGTCATTTCTCTATATGTTATTTATTGGAAACTTTGACAATCATTTTCTTCAAATGTAATTGATGGATATCAACCAAATTTCACTGGAATGATCCTTGGGTGGTCCTTTATCAGTCTACGAAAAATTATTGTGAATTTAGGATGGAAAATATGTATTTTATGGGCGGAGGTCATTTCTGAATATGTTTTATAGTGGAAACTTTGAAAATCAGAATGTTACTGATGGATATCAATCAAACTTTATTGGTATGATCATTGAGCGACCCATTATCATGCAGCCGAAAATTATTGTCATTGGATGAAAAATATATCTTTTGTTGGCGGAGGTCATTTCTCTATATGTTTTATAATAGAAACTTTGAAAACCTTATTCAACATCAGTAGAACCCAAAATATCTGTAAATCTAGTCAAAACTTTGATTTGCTATTACAAGAATTTCAAGCCTGTGGAGCGACTCAAGCCATTCATGGCTTTCTAGTTTCTATTTTGTGTATTTACGTGCAGACGAGTCAATTTCCAAAGCACATACGACTGTGAGGGGAAATTTCAGTTTATTTCCAATAAAAAAAACCTTGTCCAGTGAATTTAGAGAAATTTTGACCAAGTTGGCATCAAATTGTGGACTGATAATATGCCATCAATCAGGGTACCTTCACTTTAGTTTCAAATGACTTGATTTGACTGGCTCTAGTGTAAACTCCACCTCATGTTGAGTAGACACATGGGACATTTTCTTTGCATTTCTCTCGGTTTATGCTGACTAAATATCGAATAAGCTATACAGCATTTAAGAAAACATTACAAAATCTAAGTCAATTATATTGAAAATGTTGGATATATTTGGCCCATACTAGATCAATATACTTGACATCATTTTTAGCTTCACTGGCCGAAAGCTATTGTCATGGCGGGGTGTCCCTCGTGCGTCCATCCGTGTGTGCGTGAGTGTGTGTGTGCGTAAACTTTTCTTTAAACATCTTCTCCTCCTAAACCAATGGGCGGATTTTGCCGAAACTTTGCCTGAATGTTCCTTGGTTGACCTCCTTCTAAGGTTGATTCAAGAAATTCGAATTGGAGCCCGAAATCTTTGAACAACATCTCCTCCGAAACCATTGGGCTGATTTCAATGAAACTAGAATGTTCCTTGGGCGACCCTCTTCTATAGTGGTTCAAGAAATTTGGATTGACCCCCAAATATGCGCGTGGCAGGGCGGGGCTTATTTTGAGCCCGAAATCTTTGAACGACATTTCCTCCTGAACAATTGGGCCCATATCAATGAACCTGTGCATTTCCAGATATGTCATTTTGTAATTTGATTTTTAGGACAACACTGCTATTTGTGCCGATTTAGATAGTCACTTACAACATCAGTGTTGCAATAAGCCTTTGTTATTCTGTATTTCAATCTTTCCGTCCTTACTCACATTATTTTTAAAGCGATCTTTGATAAGAGCTGCACAGTACATCACTAAAATTGGATTGTGTCCTACAGCAGCAATGTGACTACGATTTTTCTTTTTCTTTTTTAATTTTGAAATCACAGCACAAACACATTTATTTGTGTTGTTGTTCAAAAGAAACATAAAAAATTATTGACATTTCTTTAATTGAGATTTATCTATCTATGAACTTGAATATAAAAATTGTTTATCAATTTTTCCTAGTGAAATGAATACAAAAGAATAAAAAAAAATGAGTGTAAAGGAAAGATATTGATAAACAACAGCTTAGTTTTAAACATGCTACCCTACAGGGGTTTGGTATACCCAAGAATCAATCAAATTGGCAAAAGTGAAATAATTATTACAAAACGGTGAAATAAAGTTGGGTTACACTGTGGGAATAATCGAGTACTGATGAAGTTCATGAAGTACCAGGTCATTTACGATACACAATACAGTGGACTTCAGTAAGATACTTCTCAAAGTTTGATAAGCACCAAACTTTTTTCGCTGTCCTACAGGAGCAGATTTAAAAAAAAAAATAAAAAAAAAAATCGTTTTTAAAATTGTAAAATAATGTATTGACATGATATCTAATGTATACATTACCAAATTTAACTCGATACTTTCTCGCGAGACTCGTGCAAGAGCAGGAACCCTGGTTTCTTACCTGTCGGCCTTTCTCATTTTCTACATGTACAGGTTTCGTGTAGATGCTTAGTTTCTCTTTTTCAGTACTTTATTGGCTTTTAAGTCGTTACTCGTGGCTAATCCAATTTTCAGACGACATTTATCTGTCGAGCAATTGTGGCGTACCGTAGGTATGGTGGAGCAAGGGGCTTCCCACTGTGATGTTGGCATGGTACTGGGGGTACACCATACTGTTGTAACTAGAGCGTGGGCACGATACCAACAGTATGGTACACCTGTAAGGAGACATGGTGGAGGTAGGAGTAGAGCTACCTCCGTCGCAGAAGACCGTTTATTGGTAATTCAAGCCCGAAGGAACAGGTTTGCTACGGCAACACAGCCACGTTCCGTCCTTCAAAACGCCTTGGGGATGCAAGTTTCGACTCAAACCATGTGAACGTGGCTGTATGAGCATAACCTGAGGTCAAGAAGACCATGTATGATGGATGATGATGCCTGTCCACATGCGGCACGTATAGTCCAAGAGTATCGCCAAGAAGAGGGCATTCCGCGTCTGGACAGGCCGGCTCGCTCACCGGACTTTAATCCGATAGAGCATATGTGGAATGAGCCACAGGTCCGAGCTTCAGCTCGCCAGGTCCAGCCAAGGACACTCCGGGAGTTCGGCCAGATCCTTAGAGAAGAATGGTCTGTTATTCCCCAAAGAGTAATCCAGAACTTAATCAGGAGTATGCAGAGGCGCTATCAGGCTGTTATTGACAGTGCCGGCTCTCATACTCGCTATTGAACGAAATGCAATTAAAAGAAAACATTTTCGGCCAATTTCGATTTTTTCAATTTTCAAGAAAAACAGACCAATTTCTATGGTCTCCCTGTTTGGTCTACATTTAAAGTCTTCTTATCATTATAAAGCTTTATTTTCTTCTTAAATCTGATAAACTGATAACAATCGACCAATTTTCAACAGTCTTATAATCAAATTTCATTTTTTCCTGAAATTATAGTACAAAAAAGTTTTGGTGCTTAGCAAATTTTTAGTAGTATATAATTAGTCATGGAACAGAGTAGGTTCACTAATGCATGATTTTGACTACATTTGTACAATATTAATCAATAATTGGTAAACAGAACCTCGTTAGTGGAGGGTGATATTGGAATCACTAGGTTTTTAAAGTCATCAACAACTTACAACATACTTCTTACAAAAGCAAAATGATCATTTAAAATTTTGTTTATGGTGAAAAATGTGCACATACAATAGTTAGATTTTCTTTTAAAAATGTTGAAAGTAGAATTAAAATATCCAGTTGATTCAGAGGTGTTTGTCTGTGATGAAGACCTAAAAATCCCAATTACCTTGAAATGCTTCTTTGTCACACACCTGGTGTTGAGCAGGGAAGGGAATATATTTATTGCTCTGATAAGCCCAGTAGTAACTTGACAATGTGTGACCCTTACAACAGGCTAATTTGATTTATGGCAGGCGGAGAAAATGTTGGCTCAGACATAGTCGCTAAACTGTATATGTAACCATTTATTTAAATTTTCCAAAAATGTAACAACAGGATCAATTTACCACAAATATTAAAATTGTGATCAGTCATGATAAAGGGACCATCTGGGTAGTGTGTAAAGTGTTGACCCTAGTCAGATTGGGCGGCCTGCATAGACTGACTAGTGTCGAAACTTTTCGCACATTGCTAATATATTGAATCTAGAATTATCAATCTACCTTCCAGTGAAAGAATTTTTGAAATGCTACCTATAGTTTACCTATGCTGGACTCAAACTCTTTTTCAAGTATTTATTATCCCCCGCCGTTTTCGGCGAGGGGATAAAGTAATACTCTCCGTCCGTCATTCCGTCATTCTGTCATTCCGTCATTCCGTCACTAAACTTGTCCGGAGCATATCTCCTAAAGTATAATAGCTATCAACTTGAAACTTTATGGGTGGATAGATCTCATGGAGGAGAAGTGCAGTGCACAAGAACTACAACTCTTGCTTGCATAATTTTAGAGTTATTGCCCTTTGTTATTTTTATGACTTAGACTTTGTCCGGAGCATATCTCCTAAAGTATAATAGCTATCAACTTGAAACTTTATGGGTGGATAGATATCATGGAGGAGAAGTGCAGTGCACAAGAACTACAACTCTTGCTTGCATAATTTTGGAGTTATTGCCCTTTGTTATTTTTAAGACTTAGATTTTGTCCGGAGCATATCTCCTAAAGTATAATAGCTATCAACTTGAAACTTTATGGGTGGATAGATCTCATTGAGGAGAAGTGCAGTGCACAAGAACTACAACTCTTGCTAGCTTTATTTTGGAGTTATTGCCCTTTGTTATTTTAAACTTAGATTTTGTCCAGAGCATATCTCCTAAAGTATAATAGGTATCAACTTTAAACTTTATGGGTGGATAGATCTCATGGAGGAGAAGTGCAGTGCACAAGAAGTACAACTTTTGCTTGCATAATTTTGGAGTTATTGCCCTTTGTTATTTCTAAGACTTAGATTTTGTCCGGAGCATATCTCCTAAAGTATAATAGCTATCAACTTGAAACTTTATGGGTGGATAGATCTCATTGAGGAGAAGTGCAGTGCACAAGAACTACAACTCTTGCTTGCATAATTTTGGAGTTATTGCCCTTTTTTATTTTTATGACTAAGACTTTGTCCGGAGCATATCGTCCCCTTGGTGCAAAAAGGTACCAACTAACATTTTGGGCAAAAATGACTTTTTTGCACTGACAAATGTATTTTTATGGTATCTTTCATGTGTAGAAATTTCTAAGCTGTATGTCTTCAAATACCAACAATATAGGGTAATGTCAAAAGGTACCAGGAAGAAATCAGGGTTTTTTAACTTGCAATAAGGTACCATATGACATGCAGTTTGTGCAATAAGGTACCATTTGAAATGAATGTACCTTTTTGCACTAAGCAAGTTTTCTATAATATAATTTTTCTCCGTCAAAAAGGTACCATTTGTCAATTGGTACCTTTTTGCTATGATAATTTTAGACAATGGTACAAATTCATTATTGAAATTACTCAAATGGTACCTTTTAGCACTGTCATGAATACACAAACCATATGCTGATAAGCCAAATTCCTATCTTTATAATTAGTTGATAGGTGAGAAGTTATATTGTCTTCGCCCATTCACTTTTAGATTAGCTATTTAACTTACATGAACTGTTGATTTGTATGAAAGGAGGATTTTAGTGGGGAAAAAAGAAATATGGAGTCCCATAATTCCACAGTAAGTCTAATTTTCTATTTATTATCAAACTATATACCGTATTTCAATAATGAATTGTAATCCTTGACTAATTTTAAAGAGCTAATTGAATGCCTTTAAGCCTAAGGTATTGTAAAATTAATTGATATGCTTTAATTATCGCTGTCATCCTACTTTTAAAAACAAAATGTTTAGATTTTCATAATTTATTTTCTAAATAGTTAAACGTTTAGAGGCATTTTGAAATCCTTATAATAATAAAATTTAATTATGATTTGATAATTTGAATTTAATTTTCTTACTGTAATAGAGGTTTTGTTTACTTTGCAGACAGATGAATGGTCAGATGATGATATATACTATGCTAACCCACTGATAGCAGATGTAAATATTACACAAAGTGGTAGTACATTGATTGAGAGCCAAGAGGCTGATGGAAATACAACGGATTCAGACGATATCCCTCTAGCACAACTGGGAACGAAATTGAAACATACAGTCAGAAGGAAATTAATTGAAAGTGGCAGTGAACAGGAGCAGGATGACAGTGATGCTGATGTTAATTATGTACCAACAAAAGAGGACATGAATTCAAGTGACTCAGAGTTTGAAATAATGCAGAAGAGGAAGAAGAAGCAACAAAGAGTTTCACAAGTTAAATCAAAACATCCAAAAACTGAACAGATGAAAAAGAAACAACCAGTAGCCAAAAAGTCTGTATCACATGTGATGGTAACTGTTTTTTCCAATCAGTGATTAACAGTGGAAATATTGAAGAAACTCATATTGAGTTACGGGCTAAGGTGTGTGACTTTATGGCTTCAGAAGCAGATAAATACCTTTTATTTTGTGCCAGTAAAGATGTTCACAACAAAGAACAATTCCTTAGCCAGATAAATGAATTAAAATGTAGTGGGAAATGGAATTTGGACATAGCAGATATCATTCCCTTAGCAACAGCTAATTGTTGCAAAAATACATTGAGAATATATTCCAGCTCAATATAAACTCCTGTGTTTGATATCAGACCTGAGGAGGCGACAGGGAGAGTTCTTAATCTTGCATATACAGCTATCAAAGGTCAAGAACACTATGATGCGACTAAGCCGATATTGGAATCCTCTCCAGCAAAGATAGACGTATCAAATGCTGCACACAGTAAAGGAAACAATTCTAAATCTGCAAAGGAAACAGATACAGAGACTAACACATCTAATGACCCGTCCACACCTCATAAAAGAGCCTCATACAAAAGTCCAACAAAGAAACTGTCAAGTAGGAAAAGAAGAAATAACCCTGAGAAATGGAAGCGAAGAGTAAGGAAAAGGGAAAAAGAATGAAGGAAAGGAGTACATTTCTGTATCTGGAAAAGTCATGCCAGCAAAGAAACTTAAAGAACATACTTGCAGCAAATGCAAATTTAAGTGTAGTGAGAAATTTTCAGAAGAACAGCGAAGAGAAATATTTGAAATGTACTACAAACTTGGAAACTTTGAGCGCCAAAGACAGTTTATATGCGATATGGTCGAAAGAGTCTAAACTTCTCGGGCGACAAAAGGCAAAAGAAAGTACTCACAAAAGTTTAATCTTGTCTTCAATGAGAGAAAAGAGAGGGTATGCAGAAACTTTTTTATGCGTACGTTAGATATAGGAAGAAAAACAATTGATTACTCTCTCTCTAAAAAGAAACATGGAGTCTACAGTGGAAAAGATATGAGAGGGAAAGCACCCGCTGCCAATAAGACAGACCAAGAAATTGTGGACTTTATAAAGAGTCACATTGAATCGTTCCCAAGAATGGAATCTCACTATGCAAGAAAATCTTCAAAAAAAGAGTACTTGTCTCATGATTTAAACATAAAAAGATGTGGGAATTATACAAAAGTAAATGTGAAAAGAGAGGCAAACCTGCTGCCAAAGAGTCATTGTATCGAAAAGTGTTTTGTGAGAACTTTAACCTCGCATTTTATAAGCCTAAGAAAGATCATTGTTCAATGTGCGCTTTGTACAATAGAAGAAAAGCTGCTGGAACACTGGCAGAATCATTTCAAAAGGAATATGATACCCATCAGCAGAATAAAGAAAAGGCAAGAGAAGAAAAAATGAAAGACAAAGAAAGGGCAAAGGCTGATGAAAACCTATATGTGGCAACATTTGACCTACAGGCTGTCCTTACAACACCTTGTTCTCTTGTCAGTGAGCTTTACTACTCAAGAAAATTGTGTTGTTATAATTTGACAATATATTCTCTCAGTGATAAGCAAGTGTTTTGCCATGTTTGGGACGAAAAACAGTGTAAACGGGGTTCATGTGAAATAGCAACGTGTTTGTTAAAAAACACACTATCTGTTTGTCAGAATAAAAACATTCAGGAAATAATCTACTATTCTGACTCCTGTGGAGGACAAAACAGGAACAAGTTCGTAACTGTTTCCCTTTTGTACACATTATCACAGGTACCAACATTAAGGAAAATCAGTCATAAATTTCTTGTGTCAGGCCATTCACAGATGGAGTGTGATTCGGTACACTCCACCATTGAAGGGGCAAAGAAGATAACTCCTGTGTATGTTCCATCTCAGTGGTGCACCCTTATAGCACTTGCAAGAAAATCTCAACCATACATTGCTGTTCCAATGAAATTCAACCATGTTATTGATTTCAAGGATTTTGCAAAGAAACTATGCCCAAATCTTAAGATAACAGTTACAGGAGAGAGGGTAAACTGGCTAAATGTTAAATGGATTCAGGTTCGAAATGATAGCCCTAGATCTGTATTTATAAACTACAGTTTTGAAACAGATAGCTTCATGGAAATTGATGTTGAAAAAATGCTCACTCGCCACAAAGGAAGGCAATTGTGGCCAAAAAGTCATTCCGACTTGAACATGTGTTATAACTCAAAACAACAAGTCTCCATTCAAAAGAAGGCTGACTTGGTAGGATTATGCAAAAAAGAAATCATACCTGAGGAATTTCACCAGTACTACATGGCATTACAAACAAGCAAAACTGAAAAGGATATTGTCCCCTTTGAATCTGATGACAATGACACTGATGATGATTAGGTCACTTTATAGAAGTTACAGCCAAACTCCCGCCAGTGAAAAATATTGCTACATTTTAGGGGGTTTTCCGTGCTTAAATGGTATTGAAGGCATTAGTATAATAATTTTATCACATTATTCACTATTTTAATCATTTACTAGACATATAACTGCTGTGGGGAAAAAATTGTGACGTTTTGTGTTGGATTTAAAAAACCATTTCATTCAAACTTATCAATACTTTAAATAAAACTTTGTGTAATAAGGATCCATATTGTCAAAAGGTACGTTCTTGTTTTTATTTTGAACTAAATACATGAATTTGATATATGCAATAAGGTACCATTTTATCAAATGGTACCTTATTGACATAAATTATATTAAAAAATGCTTAGTGCAAAAAGGTACCAAAAGACAAAATCAATCAAATAAAGGTTATTGATGAACCAATCTATTTGTCAAATTGTGTATATTTAGATAAAGTCAATATCTTTTACCATACCAAAAGTCAAATTCATTGAATATAAACCTGATTTGATAGAGCTGTGTGAATCTTTAAACTCGATTTTCTCAAAACTATGAAAATGTCAGTTGGTACCTTCTTGCACCAAGGGGGCGATATCTCCTAAAGTATAATAGCTATCAACTTGAAACTTTATGGGTGGATAGATCTCATGGAGGAGAAGTGCAGTGCACAAGAACTACAACTCTTGCTTGCATAATTTTGGAGTTATTGCCCTTTGTTATTTTAAACACTTAGATTTTGACCGGAGCATATCTCCTAAAGTATAATAGCTATCAACTTGAAACTTTATGGGTGGATAGATCTCATTGAGGAGAAGTGCAGTGCACAAGAACTACAACTCTTGCTAGCTTTATTTTGGAGTTATTGCCCTTTGTTATTTTTAAGATTTAGATTTTGTCTGGAGCATATCTACTAAAGTATAATAGCTATCAACTTGAAACTTTATGGGTTGATAGATCTCATGGAGGAGAAGTGCAGTGCACAAGAACTACAACTCTTGCTTGCATAATTTTGGAGTTATTGCCCTTTGTTATTTTTAAGACTTAGATCTTGTCCGGAGCATATCTCCTAAAGTATAATAGCTATCCACTTGAAACTTTATGGGTGGATAGATCTCATAGAGGAGGAGTGCAGTGCACAAGAACTATAACTCTGGCTTGCATAATTTTGGAGTTATTGCCCTTTGTTATTTTAAAGACTTAGATTTTGTAGGGGCTTAATTTCTTAAAGTAGAACCCTTAATCTATTAGGCTTCAGTTTACTATCAAGCTTTTTCGGCGGGGGATGGCCATGTCCGACATGGCTCTTGTTTTACAGAGTTCCCAGATGATCCCTTTTTCGCATGACGGGTCACATTTATGAATTAATGTAGTTTGTTTGTTTGTCAATTCTTAAACTATAGTTTTCAAACTAGTAGAATCTATGCTTTGATGGAAATAACAGCATGTGCAGATATACCCTTTTGTTGCTGTTCACAACAGTTTCTATGTACACAGTTATGTGGCAGACTGTATAGATTAAGATCAGCCTGCACAAATGAAAATCTGATTTAAGCCTACACTGCTAGCTTTCTACTGAATTAGGGAAAAATGTGAACCAGATTGGTTGAAATCATCCCAAAATTGTCCACATTTCTTAACCCATATTGTGCTGAACCTGTTATGTTCCTATTTTGGTAGGAGTAATAGACAAAGATCAGACTGCACATATGTGCAGTCTGATTCTTGTCTTTTTAACTCCTTATTTTCCTCTTTAAATAGGATAAGATTAAAAAATATTTTGCTTTTTTTTTTTCAAAATAATTAAAGACTAAAAAAAAGTGCTTCCACTGATCTGAGCACTTAGACTTTAACTTAATTTAGACATTTCATTTGGTTATGCTTATTTCAAATTCAATGGGATAAAGATCTACCAGTAATTACCCCTTGTCATGCTGAACCTGGAATATTCCTGTAAAAAAAGGTGGTATTGACAAAGATAAATATCAAAAGAAAGATTGTCCAATACTCTTGAATTGTAGTGCTATCAGTACTTTGATTTTACTGAAATTTTACAAAAGCTTTTATTCAGTATGACAAGGGTTAAAATTATGCTATTTAGGGTGCTGAATGCTTCGTATCATATTCTGCATGTTATTTGTTTCCTTTGCTTTCTATACCCAACAGCCATCCTACTTACAGAAATTTATCGCCATTGCTGATTACCAACCTGTCGACGACGTAGAAATGGGGCTGCGAGAGGGAGACATGGTTGAGATTCTGCGTACTGGTTCAACTGGCTGGTGGCTGGCACATCACATGACCACGAATGAAGAAGGCTGGGTACCATCTACTTACCTTGACCCAGTTTCCCACACAGAGTCAAGGTCACTAGTTTCTGTTTCAAGTATAGGTAAGCCTTATAATTCATGGTTCTAGGTAACATGGCGTGATGCCTATCAAATTATTTTTTTTTTTCATCCAAACCCTATGATGAGGGTACTCATTGGTATCATCTTGATAAACAGATTTGGGAACTTTTCATTTTGAAATTGAAATCACTATGTCTATCTGGAGCTCTTGGAATGGTTTAGCTTTGTAATAAAAAAGATAAGTGAAATGCATGTACATGTTAGGAAATTTTGAAACTTGGCTTGATTTACTTAACTTGAAATCTAAAGTTCTGTCAATGATGAGTTTGAGTCATTGACCATGTGCATATCGTGGCCGTTTAGTGATATGTTGATGGATAAAAGGGCCTTTGTTTCATATTTAAAATATGACCTACATCGGCAGAGTGAAATAACTCTATTGAATATTTTTGATATTACACAGGTGTTATAACACTAGTGGAATAACTATGCAAATAATCTAAGAAAGAAGAACAAGGTAATTTTCTTGTAAGGTAAATGACATCATAATGGATCTGCAGACGTAATTTCACAAACGGTTACATTCGCATTATACAGTGACAATCAACACAAGTCTGCAAATAAGGGCCACTCTTGTACAAATTATACCCTCTCGGTCTTAATTTTTTACCCAATATCCTGAGCCACCAGCTCAGCTTTTGACACATGCATCTTCTTCTCTTATTTGTTTTTTCCGTGAAGGAAATATTTTCCAATAATTATTACAGGTTCAGGTAGTCATGTAGATCAGACCAGTCGTTCAAGTTTGACCAGTGGATACAGCGCTACTAGTCCAGTGGACGAAACAACCATCTAGATGTTGTAACATGTATACGAACAGTTCCTTTATTGCAACAGAGGTAAGGGGCAATCATTGATAGCCAGATCTAGACTCGTGAAAAATGCGTGAAAAACAGCGCTACAAGTCAAGTGGATGAAACAACTGTCTAGATGTTATACCATGTATACGAACAGAACCATTATTGCAACAGAGGTCAGGGGGCAATTATTGATAGCCAGAATAACACTCTTGAAAATTGAAAAATATTTCTTGATTAAATTAAACATTTTTTCCTGTCTAACAATCTTACAATTTTTTTTCAAGTTATAGTTATATTGGAATAGAATTAATGCCAATTGAGATATTTTAACAATCATGCATTGAACCTTTCCCCATAGAGTCATTTAATTCTACATCCTAGTGTTTTTAGACTAGAAATATATTGTGAAGAAAGAAGAAATTGCTGGTAACAAGCAGTTTCTTCTTTTTCCCACAATATAAAATACCTCTTGGGACGATATTTTCTCAAAATGCACTACTTTTCATTGTTGTCTTCACCTTCTTTTAAATTGGACAAGACTAAAATTCTGAAAAAGGGGAAAGAGGTTAAAATTCAATTTTTTTATATAAATCACATGTCATCTTGTTGGATAGGATCTTGTTGTAGAA
Source organism: Fragum whitleyi (assembly GCA_948146395.1). Lineage (NCBI taxonomy): Eukaryota > Metazoa > Mollusca > Bivalvia > Cardiida > Cardiidae > Fragum > Fragum whitleyi. The sequence goes on from OX411557.1 coordinate 18,221,206, forward strand.
TTCAGCATCTAGTGTAGAATTTTCTCTTTAACTAGAAACTAGCATATTGTTAACTTTATTTGTTTAAGGTCAAGTGATTTTGGAAAGTTAAATTATTTACAATTATTATAAAGAAATGTGCATTAATTTCGTAATTTCTTATACTTTGAGGGCTGACTTGACTTAGTGTGTTCAAGGTAATAACGTTCCACTTAATGAGAAAATGCCAGAAACATTCCTATTTGTGGTGAATTTGTATATAAAGAATGGTGATTTAAAATTAAAGCAAAGCAAAGCATAAATGCAACTTGATCTTAATCAGAAGGCAATGAACTCTTATGTTATTGGTACTCTAGAATTGTTGCAAGAAAAAGATTGAGAGAGAACAAACATAATGGGACTTGGTTATGTCCTTAGCCCATTTGTGTTAACCCTGTGGTAACTGACATTCCTTTTCAAAAGTATAATAAAATTTATTCTGCCTACTTCAAAAACCGGTGAAATATATATCAATGAGCTAGTGTTAAACTATTGTAAATAATGATCAATATTCAGTAAAATGTGTATTGACCACTTATAACTCGAATACGGAATTATGACTTGTGATTACAATACATTTGTATGCAATCAACGAGTCACAATAGCGAATTCTACTTATACAGGACCACAAATCATTGTCGTTAAAGAGAATGGTTGCTAAGTAAACGTTTTGTTTATAAGTTCAAAAAACACCATTTTGTTTAATTGTATATGCTATTGCAAATTTCTAAATAATCCAAATTGTTAAAACTCAAAAAAATCGTCTCCCTTAGATGATTCTAATGATTTTAATCAACAAAGGATTAATTTACATTTATTTTCAGACCAATACTATCTTTTTTTTAAGATATTTTGAATGAAAGAAGGGGAATTTAAAAATGGTCGCTGAATGGAATTGGTCGCTTGACAACATTGACTGAAGAGGATATTACAATATTTTCACACTTACTTATTAATATAATAACTATTATTTGGACCAACTGTTTCCAGATTTACTTTATTGTTGAGTTTTGAAAGTTTAAATGAATGTAAATAATTGTTGAGTGTTGGTGTTAAAGTGACATACATCACTTTGAGGTCTTATTGCAACACTTTTATAAATGCAAATATGAATATAGGCTTTTTCAAAAGTGCTGCAATAAGCAATTAAAACATTTTTTTGTACCTTGGATCTTGCTGATATTTCTCCTAACACATTTATAGATGACAAAACTGTATAGACTAGTCCAGATTCAAATAAAGTTATAAAGATAAAAATTGAAATTCAATTGAATTCTTCATATTTTTTTTTTCTTTTAAGGGATTATGTACAATTTATGAAAAAAAAGGGGGGCTTTTAATGAGTAATTTCTTAATTTTAATTATGTTATATAAACATTTTTTTAAGGATCATAAAAAAGAGGGTTTTAGTGAGAATGGTTTATCCCTTTGCTGTTTAATTCCTGCTTTTCACGTGCCTGTGATTTTATGATTGAGAAAACATTGTGAAAAAGGACAAGCCATTTCTTCTTTTTCCATACAATTTTCTACCCTACTGAATGGTTATTTTTCAAATTAAATCCACTTTAAATTTTCGTCTGCAAAACCTTTGAATTTGGACAGGTCCAAAATTTTGTAAAACAGGAAAGGGTTAAGGTCTATGTTTTGTATTATTGATATGGCCTTATGCCATTCATACTAAGTGAGCTATGAAATGATATTTTACCCAGCTGGTTTGGGAGAAACCTGAGGTATTGCTATTTGATTGGTGTTGTCACTGTGATTATCATCTGGAAAACCCGAGGGTGGCACTCATTCTTTCCGACTATTTGTCTCTCACCAATGGGTTGATAATCGTAGATCTATGTGAGATAGCAGCTGGAGGCTAGGAAAGGTTGTGATCATTGAACTGGTGAGAGAAATACCAGTAATTCATAGTTAGGTGCTCGAGCCACCACAATATAACTGAAAGATTTATGAAAGGGGGGGGGGGGGGGTAAACTCCATTCAAACAATTAAACCAAACATGTTTAATAATTCCAGTATGTTGTACAATTTAAAATGAAATAATCCTATAATGTTCAAGAATTAATGTTAAACAATTTAAAATGAAACACTCCATAAATGTTTCATGATTCCAATTATATGGTGTACAATGTAAAACAAATCATTCCTAAAATGTTAAAAGAATTCCAATATGTTGACTTTATAAAATGAAACATTCCTAAAAAAAATTTTGTTCCAATAATTTGAAACATCTAAAACAAAGCACTCCTGAAATATTTGATATATCCAACTGATCACCAAACATATAAAGTCAATTATTGTTCGTGGGGAGTCAAAACTCTGTAACTACAGCTTAAATAAGCTGGAGTTACAAGGTTTTTATAACCCACCGATGTCATACTATGCCTAGTAATTGACCTTTTTTATTAGCTCATCTGAGCACATCGTGCTCAAGGTGAGCTTTTGTGATCATTAAATGTGCGTCGTCATGCTTCAACAATTTAAGTGTTTACACTCTAGAGGCCACATAAATGATCCAATCTTCATGAAACTTGGTCAGAATATTGGTCAGGTCACAAGGATGAACCCTATTGAAAATGGTAAGGATCCATGCCATATCACAGGATAAAGGGCCTTAATGACAATTTTCTTCTTTACACTCTTGTGGCCACAAATATGGCCCAATCTTCATGAAACTTGGTCAGAATGTTTGCCAGGTCTCAAGGATGAAACCTATTGAAAATAGAAAGGATCCATACCATATCACAGGAAAAGGGACCTTAATGACAATTTTTTTCTTTACATTCTAGAAGCCACAAATACTGTCCAATTATCATGTAACTTGGTCAGAATGATGGTCAGGTCTCAAGGATGAATCCTATTGAAAATGGGAAGGATCCGTGCCATATCACGGGAAAAGGGGCCTTAATGACAATTTTCTTGTAAGAGCTCCAGAAGCCACAAATACTGTCCAATCTTCATGAAACTTGGTCAAAATGTTTGCCAAGTCACAAGAATGAATTCTTTTGAAAATGGGAAGGATCCATGCCATATCAAAGGAAAAGGAGTCTTAATGAAAATTAACTTGAAATAACTCTAATGGCCACAAATATAGCCCAAACTTTGTGAAACTTGGTTTTATGTAGATATTATTTTCTTTATGACATCTGCCTTTTTATACGCCCGCAGGGTCGTATTATGTTATGGCCTCGGTCGTCCGTCCATCTGTCGGTCGGTCCGTCCGTCTGTGAGCTTTTTTTTGTGTGTGCGACTCCTCCTAAACTATCAATGAAAATGAGCTGAAACTTGACACATTTACTCCCTATGATGTCTAGTTGTGCATAAGACCTTTGAAATTCAAATCGCTCCAGGCAATCCTGAGAAATCTTGAATTATCTGCCCATGAATTTAACAAAAAATCACTGTTTTTTGTGTGCAACTCCTTCTAAACTATCAATGGGAATAAGCTGAAACTACACACAATTACTCTCTATGATGTCTAGTTGTACATAAGACCTTTGAAATTCAAATCGCTCCAGTCAATCCTGAGAAATCTTGAATTATCTGCCCTTGAATTTAATGAAATCACTATTTTTGTGTGCGCAACTCCTCCTAAACCATCAATGGGAATGAGCTGAAACTAGACACATTTACTCCCTATGATTTCTAGTTGTGCATAAGACCTTTGAAATTCAAATCGCTCCAGTCAATCCTTAGAAATCTTCATTTATCTGCCCTTGAAAAAAACGAAAATCACTGTATTTTGTGTGCAACTCCTCCTTAACTATCAATTGAAATGAGCTGAAACTAGACACAATTACTCTCTATGATGTCTAGTTTTGCATAAAATTTCAATTCAAAATGCTCCAGTTATTCTAGAGTTATCTTGGATTATCTGCCCTTGAGTTGATGAAAAACAAAATTTCTTGTCGGCTCATTTTCTCCTACATTATGGATGGGAATGAAAGGAAACTTGCCATAATGACTCTGTAGGTTGTCTTTTAGTGCTTAGGACTAAATATATTTTCATATTCAAATGTTATGGCACCAGTTGTCTGTCTTTCTGTTTGCAATATATTTAGCTATCATTCAAGCTCATGTTACTGACAAGCCAAGGCTACTGACAAGCCCCTTTGGGCGTATATGCGCCGCTCTGCGAAGCTCTTGTTACTTGATGTGATGTCCCAGTGATCAAAGAGACACAGGTGAGCGATCTAGGACCATCATGGTCCTCTTGTTATCTTAACTGAGCACAACATGCTGAAGGTAAAATTTTGTGACCATTGAATGTCCGTCGTCCGGCATGTGATTTGGGTCGTTTGTCATCAGACATCGAAAATTTAAGTGTTTACACTCTAGAGGCCACATATAAGGCTCAATCTTTATGAAACTTTGTCAGGTCACAATGAAACTTGGCATTATTGATCCTTGGGTGACACTCTTCTAAGTTGTTCAAGAAATTCGGATTGACCCTGAAATATTTGCATGGCAGGGCAGGGCTTATTTTTCACTTTAAAATGTTTTCCTTTCAAAGAATAGGACCAATTTCAAACAAACTTTGTAGGATAATATCCCTTGGGTAAATCTCAGCCTAGGAGAATTTTGATTGGCCCATATAATGGTGGCAGGGCTTATGTTCACAAAAATATTGTTGATTTCCAATGCTTTATGTAAGATTGTTTCATTGTTAAAGATTCATCAAGACATCTTATAAAAAAAAAGATTTTTTCCTATTTAGAATCAAAACTAATATATATTTTGCAAAACAGGTTTAGCATACACTAAAATCTGCTTTTTTTTCCCATCTTTTGGCCTCTTCACAAATTTCCTTTTCTTAAACTTCCAAATCTGACCGAGTTTCATATTGTTGGATATTTGAAAGCCAGTGTGGCCATAAAGTTCCTCTTGGGCCTCTTTTTTTAGTCCAACACATTACGTTGGTAATTCTAAATATGATATGCTTAACTTTATGCCAATAGTATATAATCAGACTAAGGTCAAGGACTATTATCAAGGTCAAATGAACTTAGTGAACAATATTTGGGGATGTTGTTGATTTTAAGACTTACAGTTATTGTACATAGATTTTTTATTGTTAATAAATGTGATAGATTAAATTGTTTTTCTCCACTGTTTTATATATAGATGCAAAAATACTGCCTTTTTTCGCAATAAGTGATATTACATTTTGTTGTTTATACTGTTCAGCTTAATTTGCACTTTATTTTTCTCTCACTGAAAAAAAATTGAAATCAAGTAAAGTACATTAACCCTTGTCATGCTGAATCAGGAATAATCCTGCTTTGGCAGGAGCTATAGACAAACATCAGCCTGCAATTATGTGCAGTTTATACCACCTGTTTCTCACTTTCAAACCAGAATTGTCAATAGATTTATTAGTTTTTCAAATAAAAAATGACCTACAGTTGGAACTTTCAGTCCTTTTTGCTCTTTGATTTTGATGAAAATTTTAGCTAAAATTTATTCAGCATGACAAGGGTTAATGTATGCAAGAGCCATATACTTTGAGGAAACTCTAGACTAAGATAAATTTAAAAAATTACAGGTAAACATACAAATTATTTGTTTTGAAATACATTTGTGACTCGTCACGCAAAAAGGACCATCTGGGAACTCCATAAAATAAACATTGGTTCTAGAACTAGTTAACCAGGAATCGCATTTTCGATAATTCTTTCACATGAAGTTTTACTTGAAAAAAAAGGCTTGGTTCTAGAACTAGTTAACCAGGAATCGCATTTTCGATAATTCTTTCACATGAAGTTTTAGTTGTATGGTGCAAAAAGTTTCGACCCTAGTCAGTCTGCGCAATATGCGCAGTCTGACTTTGGTCGACACTTTACGCACTACCCAGATGGTCCCTTTTGGCGTGACGGGTCACATTTAGTAAAATATCTGCTTCAATCATATTTACTGGAAGGACTAGTTACAAAAGGAAAAGAAAAGAAGTGTCAAAAATTCTGATTTGTTAGATCTTTTCCCTGAAACCATTAACTATAAATATGGATTGTTTTACCATTGACTACCAAAAGATTTAAAAAAGGTACTAACAACAAGCAAAGTTTACATTTAAATGGAAAAAATGTGTTGACTTGTGGGAAGAACTTTTACGGAAGAGGAGAAATTGCCTATTTCATTTAGTGTATCAAATGTATGGTTGTGTAGTAATGGAATTTAAAGAAACTTGTTTGTTACTGACATGTTAATGTTTTTACATTTAATGTTTGTACAGCTATTTTTGTCTCTTGTATAGATGTATTCTGTATTTCTCTTAATACAAGCGACCCAGGAGCTCTCCAGGATAACACATTTTTCTTTTATATGTATAAAAGTCTGAACATTTCATTTGGTTTAATTCAAGAGTTTTAGTTATAAGTTATTCATTTTCATCCAATAAATAATACCTATGATCAAATTTGAGTATTTGAACTTTATGCCAAAAATTCCTTTTTCCAATCACTAGAGAGACATATCACAGAGAAAATAACTCTACTTTAAAAAGATACAATAAATGAGTTGCAGTGACTACTCTGTTGTGGATCGGAGGATTTTGAAATTTTTTATTTCAAAGAGAAGCTTCACCGCATGTTTCATTTGTTTGTTCTAGGGCAATGTTTTTTGGGGGCCCATCCACCACCTCAGGAAAATTAATGAAATTGTAAAGTTTGTTTATGATATTAGCCTGTGCATGACAATTTTGACAATTTCAAATATTTGCCAAGCAAAGACCCCAGCCAGCCTGTGCATTTGTACAGTCTGACCAGAGTCTTTACTTTGTGCTTTGTAGAAAGATGAGATCCAAAAGTGTCTTTAGAAAGTCCGGCAGACTTCTAATTATACTACATGGGAGTCAAGGTTGGTAAATGCTGGCCCTACACGCACATGTAATATTGTTGGAAATGTCATGCACAGGCTCACATAAAAGAATTTTGGTTTAAACTTCCTTTAGACAAAATAATCTGAAAGTTACTCACGAGCTTTTATTATAAGAAATACAGTATATACCCATGTTCACTATGCTGACTGTTGATTGTTTTGTTCACGCATGTAAATTATTTTGACGCTTTTTGCATTTATTTATTAAGAATTTTATCTTGTCAATGAAAAAATCAGAATATATATGCAATAGATTTAATAGTCTTTGGCTTGGTAGTCTAGATACACCCATCCCCTTCCCCTCATTAAGAGAAAAATAACAATTCTTATTAAAATGAAGATATTGCTTTTTATAGAGAATTTCTTTGTTTTCCAGTTGTTGTTTTTTCAACCCTGATAGACAATGTTATTATTTCATCAGCTTGTCGTCTTCTAATTTGGACCATTTTTATATTTTGTCGATAAACTCAGGATTGCCTTGAATGCCCTTTTCTTGTCTGCTCGACAAAGTCTGGCGTTAGCAAATCCTGTTCAAGCTTAGCTTATTGCAATTGTTGTTTGCCCATTGTCAACAAATACTTCATTAGCATTCAATTTTTGATCCATCTTCATGAAACTTGGTCAGAATATTTGAAAGGTCACGAAGAAAAATCCTTTTGAAAATAGGAACATTCCGTCGGCAATATGGGGAAAATCGGCACTAGTGACAAATTTCACGTTGGCAACTAAGAGGCAAGAATTTTTTACTAGTATTTATGAAACATAGGCTGAATGTTTGCCTGGTCACAAGGATGAAAGCTATTGAAAATGAGAATGGACATGAATGAAAAAATCTTGTTAGCTCCCTTGAGGCTACAAATTTGCCCAATCTATATGAAACTTGGTCAGCATGTCTGTTTTGTCACAAGACTAGTTCCTTTAAAAAAAATCCGGAAAGTTACAATGGAAAACATGGGAAAAGGGGTTGGAGTGGCAGTTCTTGTAAGCTTTGTAAATCCATAGACCCTTATAAACATGATTAGAGTCCTTGGTAGATCTTACAAATTTGGCCAAATCCTCCCGACACTGTCAAAATATTTGTTTGGTAACAAAGTTAAACCATGGGACTGAAAATTGGAAGGCTCCTTTGGAAATCAAGAGAAATTGTACTCCAATGACAAAATCTTCATTATGCCTCTAGAGGCCGCAATTTTGGCCCAAATCAACACAAAACTTGGTAAGAATTTTTTCAAACCTCCAGGAAGAATTATAAAAAAAGATTTCTTTTGTGAAGGGTATACTAATAGTGTCCAAAATAAAGTTTAATTTTGAGTTCTCAGCTATGAACTCAGGTGAGTGATCAAGCACTCATTGTTCCCTTTTGTATTATTATTTTCATACGCCATCCAAGGTAGTTTTGTCCTCTCCATCTGTCTAGATGTCAGAATGTACGTCTGTATGTTACAATCTTGTGAACGCAACTCCTCCTTCATTTTTGAACCGATTTTGATGAAACTTTCATAAATTTGCTTCTAGTCTCCTGAACCTGCGAAAATTGATGTGGATGAAACTTTCACAAAATAATCTTAGTCACCTGACCTTGTGCATATTGTCATGGTTTAGTGAATTTCAGCGGTGTCATGGAAAAAGGGCTATTCTTTTCTAAATTCAAGTGAATGCAACTTCACTTATTGACCGATTTTGATGAAACTTTTACATTATAATCCTTGTCACCTACCCTTGCACATTTTGTCTCGGTTTAGTGAAATACAGCCGCACCATGGAAAAAGGGATATTCTTGTCTAATTTCTTGTGAACGCAACTCCTTTTATTGACCAATTTGGAAACTTTCTCAAAATGTTCCTATGGACCAGACCTTATGCATGTTGATATGGTTTCATGAACTTTTGCCGACAGAAAAAAATGGGGTCTTCATGTAGAAATTTTCTGATCTGTTAGTCAACATCTTTAGAATGTTCCTATTCACCTGATTAAGCCAGAATTCAAGATTTGTTGATATTCTCTTGAGTTTCCGAAAAAGGCTACATAATACATTATATATATATATATTCATTTATAGTTGGTTTTTATTCATTTTTTAGCTCAATTGGCGGAAGACCAGCAAGCTATTGTCATTGCAGGCTGTCCATTGTGCGTCCATGCATGTATGTGTCCATGGATAAACTTTTCTTTGAATATTTTCTCCTCCTAAAGCAATGGGTGGAATTTGAAAAAACTTGGCAGAAATGATCCTTGGGTTACCCTCTTCTAAAGTTTTTCAAAAAATTAGGATTGACCCCCAAAGATGGACGTAGCAGGGTGGGGGATAATTTTCACTTCAAAAATCTTTAAAAATCTTCTCCCAAACCATTGGCCCGATACAATGAAACTTGTCATGTATTATCTTTTAGTGACATTCTATCAATGTTGTCTTTATAAAATCTTTAAAAACCTTCTCCTCCATTTGCTGATTTCAATGAAACTTGGCATTGAGGTTCCTTAGGTGACCCTCTCCTAAAGTTGTTCAAGAAATTTGGATTGACCTCAAACTACGGGCACAGCCTGCAGGGGTGGTGGGGGGCTTATTTTCACTATCAAATCACTAAAAATCTTCTCTAAAACCAATGGGCCGATTTCAATGAAACTTGGTATGAAAGTTTTTAAGTGACCCTTTACTTAAGTTGTTCAAAAAAATTGATTGGCCCTTAAATAAGGGGGGGGGCTTATTTTCACTTTTAAATCTTTAAAAATCTTCTCCTCCCAAACCAATGGGTTGATTTCAATGACACTTGGTATGAATGTTCTTTGGTTGACCTTTACTTTAGTTGTTCAAGCAATTTTTATTAGCCCCTTATTATCGGCACAGAGAGCTGGGGGCTCATTTTTACTTAAAAATATTTGAAAAATCTTCTCTTCCCAAACCATTTTCCCCGATTTCAATAAAACTTGGAGTGAATGATCGTACTGTGACTCTGTTCCTAAGTGGTTCAAGAAATTTGAATTGACCTTCAAATCAACGGGGAGGGTATATATTGCTTTCATATGGCCATATGGTGCATATTGTCCTGATTTAGAGAACTATGCCATGTCATCGAAAAAGTTGACTAATTGTCAATTTTCTTATAACTCAAATTGTGCATTTGAGATGACAGGAAACTAAAATATCAAATGATTATTTGCAAATAGCATAAAAGATATTCTTTGTTTAAGTAGATTATTGATTTTTACTGAGATGGCTTAAACTTTACCCTTTGTTTGAATGTAAATGACATCTCGATGATATAGTTACTTGTTTAAGCATTGCAGCTGTTTTGAATAGGATGCAAATAACGCATCCGAACGGTTAGAACTTATTTAATGAAACAACAACAACATATCTTTGCTGATATTTAAATCACCCTTACCGTTTGAAAAAAAAATAATGATAATAATGCCAAATGGTAACTTTTATTAATATGACAAATGAGATTTATTTACAATATCAAAATTCTGTTGCTGTAGTGGATACATCACTTAACGAGTCATCAAGTGTCATTGTGTCCTCTTTATCGTTAATATTGTCGGGAGATTGTAGAACATGTGCACAGACGTGATGAACACACGCAGCGCAAAATGTATGGCTTACAATGCTGCAGGTGATGCGAACTCTATCACTGAAATAGATAAGACATCACAAATAAATACTTATCTCACATAGCCTCCTTTGTTATCTATTACGAACAGCCATTAGAGATATCCTATTCTTACACATTCTATCACATTCACATGACGCCATACATGACGCACTTTTTTAGGTATTTCTGTCCTATTCTTACACATGTGTAAGATCACATTCTAAATGACGTCATGATGACGCCATATTTGACGCACTTTTTGTTTAGGTATTTCTGTCGTCTGCGCGTTTCAAAAGTTGTTTACACGAACAAAATAATGTTAATGTGAGAAATAGAATAAGTTACTCTATTTTATTTGAGACAAGCTGATCGTAGCCTCGCCAAGGCTCGCTTGATAACATTTCAAGACTCGGCTAAGATCAGCTTTTATCTTATAACTCTACAAATATCTGTGTGATAACATCCCGTATGATATTTTTTATGATATCACATAGTTATTTTTAGAACAATGATATTATGCAGTTATTTTTAGAAACTTGCATTTCAGTTAGAAACATCGTCGAAAACAAGACAAATAAATGTTATAAGATAAATATAATACGTACTATCTGTATTGTATGAAAAAATATCAAATCGGTTGTGAGAATTGATAATTGTCTCGGCAGAGCCTGGACAATTATCAATTCTCCAAACCTAGTTAGATTTTTTTTCATACAATACACTAAGCACGTATTATATATGTCTCAAATTATGTCATGACAGATCCTATCTGTATCAAGCCATTGTTGTCGCTACTATACATAAGTAAAAAAATAAACAAGGTCGTTTTACGATTGCGATGTGTAACGAATGTTAATTATCTATTATTAATTATCTTGAAGTATTTGAAAATCCGGATGCACGCAAACTGATACAAAGAACATGTGTAAGATCACATATTGATCTATACACATATTCTATATTGATGCTTTCTAGATATAGTAATAACTTGCAATTTACGTTGGCATTTTAATTTCAAAGTTACAAATATTGTAATTATCTTAATCATATATGTATTAATAAAGTGTACATTGTAAATATATCATAAATGCGTACACGAGCCATTCCATAGCAAGCAACAAGGCAATGTCGTCTATTTCTAGACTCAATGACGTCATAACCATCAGTGCTGTGACTAGACTGGCACTAGGCACCGACGGAATGGCCATGGCTGCCATACTAGCGAGTATCCTGAAAATAAAGATATAGAAAATAATTTAACCCTTCCCTAGCTCTAAGGGAAACAACTATACCTGCCCTGCGTTCAGGATGACAAAACGGTGCAAACAGTTTTCCAATTATACCCCGCTTTGCACGCAAGTGAACGTGTAAAGCGGGGTATAATTTGAAAACTGTTTGCACCGTTTTGACATCCTAAACGCTGGGCTGATTAGATATAGAACCCATTCGTACTTGCCTTATTCACGGACCCTAAATAGAGTCCCTACCTTATTCAAGCTTGATCCCAATGCTTTAAGGTGGGCCGTTGCAGTTTCGGGGGATATCCAGATATCAGCCAAACAGATGTATGTTTTAGAGCATTCAAATGCACAGATATAGTGAAAATATGAACATAGCTTTCCATGTATGTTTTGAAAATATTTACATTTTTCTTAAGGTGGTCATGTTTTCGAAAAAAATCAAAGAGAACTGTTTATTACACCGATATACTTTCTAGTAAGGGCAAAAATACATTACAAGTGGACACTTTACTCTAAATGTTCCTCAGAGATAAAAAGTGAATATATTTTAGGAGGCAAAAAGAGGAAGCACTTATATTAAATACAATCGAAATATATCAATATATACGCTGTGCTAAAATCAAAGTACTGATAGTACTGAAGGCGAGGGAACTGAATAGACGAAACAATACACGAGGTCAGTTTTCTGGAATATAACCTTGATTATTCACCTTGTCCTTATCATGTATACCAGATATTTCTTACTTATCATTCCCAAAATTACTGCTGTGTTATTTAAGATACATAGCTTTTATATTTGATCTTGACGGACGACCTTGCTAATAGGGAAAAGAAGAAAATGATGCTAACTTGCACTTTCTCCTTTCTCCCTAATACTTTCTATCCTTTCTCATACAAATTTTACTAGTTTGCTCTCATATTGTATGTAATCTGCAAACCTTTACAATTTGGACCTGCCTAATCATTGGTTGTCTTGTAATGGATTTATCTTAATTAGAAAAAATTAAAAGCATTGACCCTAAAACAGACGACAGAATTTTGGACCGGGCCAACTTGAAACAGGTTGTAGACAAATTCAACATGAGTGGAAATTGGGGTATGAGTAAAGGGTGGACCATATTGTGGGAAAGGGAGAAATTGACCCTATCAATTTTTGTGTTCCCACAATAAATACAACCTCTAAAATGCCCACTACAACTATAAATTCACTTTAAGCCTCCGGTGGGGCTTGAATTCAAAACCTTCCGATTACCAATCGGCTAACATGCAAGATACAGGTGAGAGCAAACTCCTTATGATATAGGTTTTCAGCCAATGCAAAACCAAGTTGTTAGTCTATACTTACCATAAAAGAATAAAATCTTTTGCAGATAGATCGGTGCCCGACAGATTGGCCACAAAGATCGTAGCCGAGCATATATACAGGGCGCCACCAGCACAGCTAATTGACACACTAAATGGTACGACAAAACCGGACACTCTCTTATCGATCTTGTTACGTTCTTCACACACCTGTAGCATCTCTTGGATTGCTATTGCACTGAAAATATTGCATCAAGTTACATTGTTCACTTTGTATTTTTCACAGATTTGCTATCTATCACAAAGATTATATAAATGGCAATAATTCTTCTAACAAATAATTAAAATGACTAGCGTTTAAAGAATAAATTTAATCAATTAACGCGAATTGCCACAGATCGCCATATCAATTCTGAAAAAATACATTACAAAGATATTCCACTGCATACAAATAAATTAATTTCCAAGTCCACCCAATACCATAACGGCTGGCAATCATTCAAACAAGGAAAGACCCGTCTTGTGTGGCACATTCAAACTAAATAACTTACGTAGAAGTTGTTGCAAAGGCAATCATCCAAGGTTGCGCTAAGGAGATCAAGAAAGCAAATGGATTTTTCCTTGTAACCAAGAAAAATACTGTTGGCATGACAATAAGCTGGAATGTGGCAACGGATGCTGTCACCGCCGCAACAAACATCCCCATCTGTTTTAACACCATTGTCAGGTCGGGTAAGGCGGCCACAGAAACGGCGATAGAGCTGATTACGCCAACTGGGGTGATCCTATAGGTCAGAAATAGTTTTAAGGATGTTGAAATATTTCTGCGACTTTTTGAAAGTAAAAAGTAAAATATAATTTTGTCGTCTTAAAAAGGAATGTTTAATACTTAATTACACACACGTAATTAATAGTGTCTAAATCTTTATTTGAACTAAAATTATGAACACTAGAAAATAAAAATATTTTAAAATCTTAAAAACCATTTCTATAATAAAGTTTTAACATGCGTTTTAGACGACAAAAGTTTATCCTTCTCTACTTTCAAAAAGTCGCAGAAGATAGTTTTGAGTAATTAACTTTAACACCCCCCCTTCCTTTTCCGTCTAAGAGTCCGTCTGTTGAAAACAATATCTCTTTAGCCAACCTACATTTAACTACGCAAGTTTCACCTTGGAAAAATCTAAGACAACTTGTTTTTGTATCTCAAATTGACAAGAACCAATTATTACTTAGAATTTGACTTGGGGTGTCTTCTGGCGGGTTAATTCACGTTTTTAAGGGCGTAAACATTTGCAGACTCGAAAAATGGTTTATCGCCCGAGTGTGAAGCACGATGGCGTTAAAGCATTTTGAGGGGCTCTGTAAATGCAAACGGTCGAAAAAACGTGGATTGACGCTATTATTGCTAAAAAACAAAGACTATTGTGTTTATTAAAAGATAGACGGAAACAGATTGTTAGAAAAGCTATAAAGGCTAGCTCCAAACCCAAGAATGATATGCCGGAAAATTGTGTTAAGCAATACACCACCACTCTTTAATACCGACGTTGCTTGGTAAATTTATGACGTCGCAAAATTTAACGCGGGAATAAGATAAAAATCTTTATTTATGTTCTATATAAATGTTAGACCAAGAAACTTATAAAGTATATAGGCACCGTCAGAGGATATTTAAGTAAAAATGTCGGGCGTTTACGGCACGTGAATTTACTTATTAATCCGAGCTTTTTTACGTTAACGCCCGGTATTTGTTCGTTATCGTATGCCTTTAACGACCCGAAAACGTACATTTTATGCAACAATATCCATTAACAGAAGACACTGAAAAATACATACCAAACCACCCACTTCATCACCATTACAACGATCTCTGATGTTGAATGAATAGTCATCAAGAAAGGTTTACCCCCGTCACCTAGCTTTGCACCAGCTATACCAAACAATGTACACGCAAATATTAGACCTGGGAAGGGAAATAATACACGTGAACTGCGCTACGAATTCTGCTTATGATTATTAAGAAAGATATTTGGGCTTTTGACACAGTATCCAGGAGACTCAGTCTACTATAGTTAGGTATATTGAGTAGGCCATAGCTTTAAAAAATGCAAACACTGTGACGTAACGGCAAAAATTGGCGGTCACCTCCGTAACAATTGACGTTCTATTAAAAATAACGTTTAGTGGATGATTTCTAGTAAACTTTGACGAAAGGCAACGAAAATAGATTATGTTTGTCATTTATTTGTAAATTATACAATAAAATGCTATCTTATCAAAGTTTTTTTTTTACATGCTACAGAATATGATTTATATCACCTTCAATATACAATCAATCTGCGACAGCAGTAAGACGGATCCTACTGAAAGTAAATCCGAACCGAAACGACACTGTGTCCGAGTCGAAATCAAAGTTTCCCAACAAACAACGGTATATAAACTTATAATGGATAATAAACTTTTATCTGGTTCTCTGAAAGAGAAATATTTCAGATATACTTAAAAATGACTCGACGTTAAAACGTTGAAAAAACGCGTCAGTGGGAAAATTTTCAGACCAACATTACTATGTATATTCTTATTAGTTGACGAGATATAATGAATGCTTTATTTTTTTAGGAATATGTTCCAGATGTATTTTAAATCTGAAGTTATATACTTGGTTCCATAAAGAAAGTGTGCAGTTTCACTTATTGGTTTTCCTTATTTTTTGCAAAGTTGGAGGAACCCTTGCTTGTAAAACCTGTTGCACATTTTAGATATGACCCTTTAGATACGAGGCATGAAATCCGATCTCGAAAAAAGTTGCGTTGACTGTTGGAACTTGTTCAACACATATGGTGTTGAGATTGGCCATCCTAGAATTTCCTTTCTGATAAAGAGAAATTTTCTTTAACGACCTTTCCTAGTTTGACTAGGGACACCCTACCATTTTCAAACAGAAGTTTGAATTTACGTACAGACGTCACACCTGCGCCAACGTTAGAAATTGCTACGTTGATTGGTCAATAACGTCAGATCTAACGGTGCAATAGCATTATATAATATTAATTGATACGTAACAGAGGAAGCTCAATCGGATACATACGATTTCTGTTCGAGTATGAGTGCTAATTTAATTTTATGGACAGTTTTCTTCGCACGGGGTTAATTTTCGCCAACATGCGAAAATTGTACGTCAACCTTCGTTATTTTATAGTGTACAATTGCTATTCAGGTGTGAATTTATTACAAGGTAGACCACAGAAATTGAACATAATGCAATTCCAAATCAGCTATTCATCAACAGTGGGATACAAAAGCAAATCACTCAAAATCAAAGATCCTTTACTAGCCCAAAGTCATTGAGTTCCGTGTGCCTTATTTCTCAAAGTACCGATGGTCAACTGTGTCGAGGTTTGTCATGCAAAATTCTGTGAAGGCACATTGAGTAAGTTTAGAGATATTCGAATTTTAAAAGTGCACACTTTCTTTTGGAACTGAGTATTTTTAGAATATATTGATGATAATCGTAAAAAATATGCATGAAAAACAACACCGGTATTTTATGCGGGGCAATTTTAAGAATGAGTAAATACTATAATAAACTCACTAGATCAAGTCGAATTTGATAAAAAATATAACTAATTTTTTTAACCCGACACTTTTTTAGCAATCAGATGCTACTGACCTTTTTCTTTAGTGGTTACCATCTTTTGTTTGATCCATCATACGGGCGTAGGACTTAAATGAAACTATCAAATATTGCGTAATTATAGTAACATGCAATTATTTTTTATGATTTTTAGCTCCACTGGGGCTTTTGTCATGGCGTTGTGTCCGTCGTGCGTCCGTCCGTCCGTGCGTCCGTGCTTCCGGTCGTAAACTTTTTCTTTAAAAATCTTCTCCGCAGAAACTACTGGATGGATTTCAACCAAACTTCACAGGAATGATCCTTGGGTGACCCTCTTTCAAAGTTGTTCAAGAAATTTTGATCCAATGAAAAACATGGATTTAATGGGCGTGGCTAATTTCGAATATGGTAAAAAGTGACTTTTCTCAGGTTCTAATTGATGGATACAAATTAAATTTTACATGAATGATCCTTGGATGACCCTTCATCAGTCTACCAAAAATTATTGATCAGATGAAAAATATGTATTTTATGGGCAGAGGTCATTTCTCTATATGTTATATAGCGGAAACTTTGAAAATCATTTTCTCAAAATCTAACTAATGGATATCAACCAAATTTCACTGGAATGATCCTTGGGTGACCTTTTATCAGTCTACCAAAAATCATTGTGATCGGAAGAAAAATATGTATTTTATGGGCGGAGGTCATTTCTCTAAATGTTATATAGTGGAAACTTTGAAAACAATTTTCTCAAAATCTAACTGATAGATATCAACCAAATTTTATACAAATGATCCTTGGGTGACCCTTTATCAGTCTACCAAAAATTATTTTGATCAAATGAAAAAAAAAATAATTTTTGGGCGGAGGTCATTTCTCTATATGTTATATAGCGGAAACATTGAAAATCATTTTCTCAGAATGTAAGTGATGGATATCAACCAAATTTCACTGGAATGATCCTTGAGTGACTCTTCATCAGTCTACCAAAAATTATTGTGATCGGATGTTTATTTTATGTTAGTTAGGAGTTTCTCAGAATGTAAGCGATGGATATCATTCAAAATTCATTAGAATGATCCTTGGGTGATCCATTATCATGCAGCCAAAAATTATTGTCATTGGATGAAAAATATGTCTTTTATGGGTGGAGGTCATTTCTTTATATGTTATAATAGTGGAAATTTTGAAAATCATTTCAACATCAGTAAAACCCAAAATATCTAAAAATCTAGTCAAAACTTAGATTTGCTATTACTAGAAATTCAAGCCTGTGGAGCGACACAAGCCATTCATGGCTTTCTAGTATAATTTTAGTGAAATTCTCTGGCATTTTTGTTACATCTGACGGCGTCATTTATGGTGTATGTTTTAGGTCTTATTGGCAATTACATTTCTTTTTCTTTGTATTTGATTGATATAAGACATGTTAAGATAATCCACTTTCAAAGATGTACCTTTCATATGATGTCAAATTGAAACGTGTAAATATTTGTTAGAAGCGAATACAGTGTTTCCATATGTAAACCTTTCGCCTATTTTGACTTGACCGGCAACTTTTGCCGTTACGTCTAACAATTCAAGACGCTGAAGTTGCCAACGAGCGGAATACTGATAAACTGGAACGGATCCCATTGTTTGGTACCTTTGCCAATGAAGACCGGCTTTTTATGTAATTTTACATGGCCTTCATACAAATTCTGCATAAAGCTACTGGATTGAACTTGCTCAAGACGTATATATTAACACTGCGATTCTATCTAATCTTCCCAATTTAGATCTAGTTCAATAGTAGTTTTCGATATTTTATTTTTATTGAAAAGGTTGTAATCTGACTTCGATTTTAAAAACAAGGACAAAATAACGCATAAATACATGTATATGTATTAAGAGAAGGTCTTTTCAAACTGGCTTAGAATTGTTAAATCTTTTGCTCTTTTTTTTTTCAATTTTCTCTCCCCCTTTCCCAAATTTGGCAGCATAGAGGGAATGTATGACTTACCGAGTATATTTGGACTCCCTGATTTTCCGACGTATTTTTCCGTCACGTTCATCCTGTCATTACTTCCGTTTCCAAGGGGCCGTTCTTTGGTTCTATACATGGACTGAGTCTTTGAGAATGTTGCCTCGAACAAATTATCCGGCACAACATTTCTTAAAAAAGGAAATTGAGAGATATCGCTCATATTTTATAATGTATTAATGTATGAGTTTGATGGTGTTTACATATTAAAAGAGGCGCTTGAGTCACTGATTTGCTCCAAATGCCTGATTAGGCTGTACCGAGATTAAACAGATTTTAACAAAATAAGAGAAGCAACTCACATTTAAGATTATTTTCAAATTATTCAAAAAAAAAAAAAAAAAAAAAAACAACCAGAACATGTATGTCAAATTAATTTTATGTAAATTCATGCCATCTGATGATCTTAAGTTTTCATTATATATACCATCTATTGGAATTGGGTTCCTTTATAAAAGACGTTAATTTCAAATTGTTTATAGTAAAGGGCATCTGATTTGCTACTCAAATATGAAATTTCACTAAATTCTGACTGTTAGACCAGGAGAAGTTTGGGGAAGACTGTTTTTCACCTAAGTCCCCTTTTCCCGTGACGAGGCCTCTAATCCAAAAACCGTCACAGATGCATCAACACTATATCATAGGAAGTTCACATGGTAAGTTTCATTTGATTTGGCCCAAAGGTTATGGAGAAATAGGTGGGGACGGACGGACGGACGGACGGAATTACGGAAGGACGGTCGGAAATACGAAGCGGAGGCTATATGCTCTCCCTTCGGGGAGCATATATATATATATATGTATATATACATGTATATATATATGAGAAATATATTTGCTCAGTGTTATAATTTACGGATTATTAAATATAACCCAAGCGCTTTTGAAACATAATGTTTCTTCTTCAGGGGTTTTAAATAAACTGAATCATAGCTAATTTGACCTACGTACTTACGCTAGCCAATAAACCTTAAAAATAACAAATAGTTGACCCAAAATGGTCTTCGTGACCTAATTAATCGTTATTGTGACCTAAATAGGCCTGAATTATATAAAGTAACGCGGATTTGACCTGAGCGTTACGGCTAGTCGACCAAAGTAAAGTATAGCAAATACCTGAGCTGAATGATATGCATGACCCAATTTATCTACTTGACATATTAAAAATGAAATTTGACCTGAATTTAACCTGTCTATCTCCGTTAGTCCACCATCGTGAGTAGTTGCTTATATATAACACGAATTATCGTTGTGACCTAATTAAGCGTCACTTTTGTTGATTCCGAATGGTTGGATAGTATTTAAGCGTCTAATCCAATAGGTCTCCCGTGACTTTCGTTCTTTGTCTGTCCATTCAGTGTTAGCCTCAATACAGCACAAGACAACGTCGTTGAATGAATGACCGTTTCCATGAAAATGTTCAGCTACAGGAGATCTATTGAAACGGCGTGTTTTCCAATCGGATCTATGCAAATTCATGCGTTTGTTTATCTGTAGTTTTGTTTCGCCCACATATTGTTTGTGGCATTTTGAACATGTAAGGAGATAGACAGCGTCTGCAGTTTTGCAGGTGTAAGTACCCTTTACAGTAGAAATTGCACCAAGGGCCAGAGTGTCCAGGCGAAGCAATAGGTGTCGAATGGTCAATTTTTGCTTTTACAAGGATGTCTCTGAGGGATTTTGGCCTGCGGTAAGCGACAACTGGTTTCTCAGGGAAAATTTTGTTGAGTTTGCTCGAGGCCTCGATTTTGGACCAATGTTTGTCAATAATTGAGCTTATTTTTGGCAAGTTGGGATGATACGTCACCACAAATGGTATCCTGTTTGATTTTTTAATCTTACTTTTGTATAGTAGTAGGTTTTGTCGTGGTACGGCAGCGGCTTCGGCTATGGCAGTAGAGACGGCATCTTGCATATATACCACAGACTACCTTCGAAAAACAGACTCCCAACGACTTCCAGATAATACATTGTTAGTATCCATGGACGTCACATCCCTCTACACAAATATCCCCCACGAAGATGGGATATTAGCCTGTAAGGAAGTTTGGAACACAAGAGAATTTCAAGACCCTCCCACAGACACACTGGTGGAGTTGTTGGCTCTCATTCTCAAGTGTAACAACTTTGAATTTAACGGCAAGCATTACCTACAAATACAAGGTACGGCTATGGGAACAAAGATGGCACCTTCATATGCCAACATTTTTATGGGTCGTCTTGAGAGTCAACTTCTCATCACGGTTCCATACAAGCCACTCTCATGGCTGCGATTCATTGGCGACATTGACATGAAGTGGTGTCATGGCCCCGACGAACTCAGGAATTTCTGTCCACTGCTAACACTTTTCATCCATCTATAAAATTTACTTCTGAGATATCAAATGACCAACATGTTTTCCTGGACACTGTATCGCACATAGAAGGCAATGAACAAATCGTTGATTTATATTCTAAACCAACAGATAAACACCAATATTTACTTCCAACAAGCTGCCACCCAAGACACTGTTGCAAAAACATCCCATACAGTTTGGCTCTCAGAATTCGCAGAATCTGCACACAAGAAAGCTCTTTTGAGGCACGCACCAGGGAGCTAACAGAACATCTATTTAATAGAGGTTATAGAAAAGATGCCGTCTCTGCTGCCATAGCCGATTCAGTTTATTTAAAACCCCTGAAGAAGAAACATTATGTTTCGAAAGCGCTTGGGTTATATTTAATAATCCGTATTTTTTTTTTTTTTTTTTATTTTTTTTGTTTTAAGTTTTTTTTTTTTTTTTTTTTTATTCCAACATATGATAAGTATATAATTTAACAGAGTCACTGAAACATAGAAGAAACGATTTATGCTTATTCCATAGAGCATATTGACCTATTTGTTATTTTTCAATCTATTTTCATTTCATTGTTCATCAGCTCTGCGTTCCGGACGTGAAAACGCTTCGCGGGCCTTCAGACGATACCCCGCTTTGCACGCGCATATACGTGCAAAGCGAGGCACCATCCCGAAAGCGCTTCGCTAACGTTCCCATCCCGAACGCAGGGCAGGTTCTCTTTTTTTCTACTAATAGGTTTATAGATCTATTTAGTTTTCCTCAAATTAGCTATATTTTCATTTTTAATTGGAGCGTATGATATACTATATGTGTCAGTTTTTGTATCTATTTCAAAAATATTTTGTGTGTTTTTATTTTTTATGCAAATTTAGCTATGTTGTATTCTGAGGAAGGTCAATATACTTGGAGAATATTCATTATGGCCATAATCTTAAACTACATAGGCATTTAGATGAAAAACAGTCCATAGACAACAATTAGCAAGCATCTAGTATTCAATATAAAGCAAGAACTTTCAACGGGATTTCAGTTTTAACATGTATTAAATGTATTTTACTCTTTGATCTATTCCAATTTTTATTTTCATACCAATCAGTTATCAATACATAAACATAAAAAGATACTTTTGCATGAAGTTCTAAGCCTTTCATCACTTTAATTATAAATTGGCTAAGTCAGAGATAGAATTTTAGAGATTGTTTTCTGAATTTATAAAAGGTACACTAAAAAAAGAAATTTTATATGAATGGATACATAGAGGCTATTGAATGGGTGGTTATTGAACCGAATCTACCAAACGAGTCATCCATAAACAGACCAAAACGAGACTACGCCGAGTTTTTGTCTGTTCATAGACGACGAGCTTAACAAATTCTATATTTGATGAGCATAAATTTTATATTCTATTTATAATATGACCCTATATTTCGCGAAAAAAATCGTCAAAGTTATTAAAATTCAACATTTCAATTTTCCGCTAAACATATGACGCCGTTTAAATTTGATTTGAATTGGGGTTTTACGTCGCTTTCAACAATCTCTCAGTTATATCGCGGCGAGACGCCGTTTAAAATTGACGTCACAATATACATATTATAACGTCATTTTCGCAGATACCCAACAGCGTTGCTATTCGTTCTTAGCTCATTTGCATAGTTATTCCACTAGTGTAACAACACCCGTTTAATATAAAAAATATTTAACGAGTTATTTCACTCCTGTGACGTAGGTCATATTATAACCATCTATAAAACAAGGGTTTACATATCTAATGGGTAATCATAGATTTATATAAACTATTTACAGAGTAAACATGGTTTATACATACATACTTTCATAATGTTGGATTTTTTACCAAAATAACATCAACAAATAACAAAAAAAAAGAAATAAGTGGGTATCCCGCCGATATATGTCAGAAATTCCACAGTACAATATGTAAATGTTTTAAGTAAGAACTAACTTAGTTATTTATTGAATAGAATTGCTTCAAACCTCATCCAATCATTGACTCTCAGCTATGTTTCTCACAATTGCCCAAGTCTCTTTCTCTGCTGTGTTAGCTTCGGTATGATTTAGAATAGTCCAGGCCAGTGTTAGACCTTTTTTATATCCTCTTATAGAAGGGGTTATTCCATTCTGTTTACAAGTGTATATATATTTCTTAAATAAGAGAAAAGTGATATCGATTTTCACTAGTCTTTCACCACATCCTAACATGACGTCTTGACTTTTAAGATGGAAATTAGGGTAAAAATGCCTTATATTTCTGATTGTTTCAATAATCAAAGGTTTCACTTTAATGCATTCATAAAACAAGTGGATTAGGGATTCAACACTTAATTCACAGAAACTGCACATATCAGTTTCTGATAATTTCATTTTAAAGAGAAGTGTATTTGTCGGTAGGATTCTGTGGACAATTCTGAACTGTAACCACTGTAGATATCTATCTTCCGTTATTTGAAAAACATTTGTATATATATTATTCCAACTATTTTTTATATCTGGGTAAATTGAAAGCCATTTACTTTTGCTTGTGGGAATTTCAACATTATCTATTAGTATTTTGTAAACGTACTGTTGGCATTTTTTATTAGTTAATATTGGTCTAAAGTAACAGGTTATACTAGGATTGTGATATTCTTTGAGAATGCTAGGGTTTTTTTTCAAATTTATGTTTACACAAAAAGGAATTAATAGCTTTCTGAATTCCTATGTAGGTTAAAAAAATTACTTTAGTACCTGTCTGGTTTTGTACAGTAGCTAAACTCACAAAATTACCATTAGGAAGCAGTAGGTCTTTAATTAATCGAAAACCATTTTCATAAAGAATTTTATAATATACTGACTTTGAATCAATAAGTACATGTCTATTAAAGAAAATAGGGGAATTTAATATATCCTGGTAGTCTTTACATGTGAATTTGTCTATGTAGATAGCATACGCTTTCAAAACATCTTGCCAAAACATATTTTTAATTTTTTTTATTATTCCATTGCAGTAGTCTGTTCCCAAGTTTATTACTTTTTTCCATATCAATACAGTTTTGGGCAAGGCGATAACAAGTATTTTCACTAAATAATACGATATTTTTCAACCACTTCACTTTCATTGAATGAATGAAACTTTCAATTTCAGGTAGTTTTAGCCCCCATCTGTGAGATCTTTAATAGCAACTGTGTTTTTTATTTTGGGTTTACCATTCCAAATGTAATTATTGAACGACTCTTGCAATTTTTTTATAAAAGCATTATCAGGTGTGGGTAGACTTATGAAAAGGTGTGTAAGTAATGGCAAGAGAAGTGTTTTAACGACTGTTATTCTACCAAGAGGAGTTAACTTACGTTTTTTCCAATAGCTTATACATTTTTCTATGTTCTTAACTTTAGTTTCAAAATTTAGAAAGAGCATATTACTTAAATTAACATCAAAATTAATTCCTAGTAATTTAAATTGTGTTTCTCCCCGAGAGAGTTTCCACCTTGTTTTAATAGAATGGGTGCTATATTTCTTTGCCCCTATCCATATTACTTTTGTTTTGTCAAAATTTACTTTAAGACCAGATAAATTGGTGAAATCATTGAGTGTTTCCAAAACAGCATTTAAACTTTGTTCTGATCCATCTAACAATAATGTTGTATCGTCTGCAAATTGGGAGATTATATATTCTTCTCCATTTAGTTTTATACCAGTGATATTCTTGCACTTCTTTATCTTGTAATTTAGAATTTGAGCACAAAGAATAAAAATATAAGGAGATAAAGGATCAACCTGTCTACAGCCGCGTTTAACAGTGAAGTAATCCGATAAAAATCCATTTAATTGTACACAAACTTCAGTATCATATAGAAATAGCCTTATCCATTTTACTATCATTTCTCCAAAATTGAAAAATGAAAGTGTGTTTTCAATGAATCTAAATTCAATAGAGTCGAACGCTTTTTCAAAATCTATTAACATGAGTAGTCCTGCTATTTTTTTTATCTTCACAGTATTGCATGATATCATAGACCAATCGTGTATTTTCACCAATGCACCTATCCTTTATAAAGCCTGTCTGATCTCGGGATACAAGAATGTTCAAAGTAGTTTTGATCCTATTTGCTATAGATCCTGATGCTAATTTATAGATTACATTCAGCAAAGTGATTGGTCTCCAATTCTTAAGGAATTGTTTTTGTTTATTTTCCTTAGGAATACATATGATAGTCCCAATTTTTGTATTTTTTGAAAAACTTCCAGCATTAAAGGCTTCGTTCAATGCTCTTACAACAAAATGTCCTATTTTTGTCCAAAATATTTTGTAAAAGTTTGTAGAGAAGCCATCGCAGCCCGGACTTTTGTCATTCTTCATATTTTTTAATGTGGCTGTAACTTCTTCATAACTTAAATATCCTTCAAGTGATAATTTCTGAGTTTCACTTAGTCTTTGAATTAGGCAATCCTTGAATTCAATCTCAAGCTTGGTAGGTTTTGTCTGAGCATGACTACTATAAAGCTTTTGATAATAACATTTCACTTCTTTAAGAATTTCCTTTTGAGAATTTATTATTGTGCCATTTTCAGTTTCAATAAAAGGCATATTCTTAGTACTTAGATGTTGTTTTTCAAGATTGCAAAAATATTTTGTATTCCTTTCTCCATTATCGATCCAGTGAGCACGGGACCTGACAAAATCCCCCTTTAATTTTATCTTTCTTAATTCTTGTAGCTCCTCTTGCAAATTCAGCAATATCTCTTTATTGTTTTCATCTAAATTTTCTTCAATTTTTTTAATCTTATTGCCAAGGGTTCTTTCATATTTATTTTGTTCTTTCACTTTAAAGCTGGAGAATGAAATAGTCTCTCCTCTGAGTTCCATTAGGAGTAACTCTAAAAATAATTGATCATCAATAGTGAATATTATTTCTGATTTATCTATATTTAAAACTTCATTTCTATCATAAACTGGTATACAATATTTTAATATCATTTCGTCTATCTTCTTATTTATACATTTTACATATTCCGAATCATACAAAAGGCTATTGTTTAACTTCCAAAAACCATTACCGTGTTCTAATGTTGAGAATTTCATATCCAGATCTATCATAGAATGATCAGATTTATAACTTATATCAATATTGCTATTTTGAAGAAATTTCTCCAAGGATTCAGTTAAAAGAAAAAAGTCTATTCTCCCTTGCTGACAAGGATTAAGTCTTTTCCAAGTAAAGGCTGATTTGTCACCATTGATATGTCTATATGTGTCAATAAGATTTATTTCTTGTATTTTTGAGACTAAAAAATCTCGTGCATTTTTATTAAGATTTGTGTTCTTATAATTTTTGTAGTCTAATTTAGGATTAAATACCAGATTAAAATCGCCGCATAGTATAAAATTATTCGTTTGTGACATTGTATTGATTGCGAGGAACACGTCTTGGAAGAAACTGGGACTATCTGTATTTGGTGCATAGATGTTCACGACATCAAAATCGACATCACAAAAACTTAATGTTAATATAATAAAACGTCCATGATCATCCTTTTTCATATTCTTCACTTTGATTCCTGATTCTTTTCGTAGTAAAATTGCAACTCCCTTTGCATTAGATTTACCATGACTAAAATAGCATTCACCATTCCATTCAGAGTAAATGGTTTTTTCCATATCAGCTATAAGATGTGTTTCTTGTAAGCAGACAATTCCTGCTTTTTTCTCTTTGAATAAAGCGAAAAGATCAAAACGCTTCCTATTGTTATTTAGACCTCGGCAATTGTATGAAATGAGTTTGAGGCTATCCATACTTAATTTCGTTATTAATGAAAAACACTGTATCAAATGCTAATAGATGAGAGTCAATGATTGTACAAAGGTTTGAGCATAGTAGTTTAGGCTTAACATAAAACATTGTACAAATTTTGGAATTCAGAGACAACATAGAGAACTTAATATGAGATCAAACACGAAAATTGCTTCATATATATTTGTAGTACAAATAATGTCTAATTAAGTGCTTTGGTGGTTTTAAATATAAACTCCATTTAGTGATATCATAAAATTGACATTCCTATCCAGCAAAAATCATTCTTAATCTCTCACTCAGGGCTCTATTCTTTTATTCCAAACCCTCACTTTTATCGCTCAAAAATAATCAGAAATCATTTGAATTTGGTTTTTTAGTTTGACACTGCTTTTAACAATTTTTCAATTTTATTGCTGCGTATCCGTAAATTATAACACTGTTTGAGCAAATATATTTCTCATATTAATCTTATTATTTTACTGTTCTTGAATCCTTTTGGGTCCAGTGTTTCAGAAAGTAATTACGTTGGTATTTTTATTTTTCTCCTCATGGAAAATAGAATAAAGCCTCGTCATGATAAATTCTCCCAACCTCGACCAGATAACATTTATATTTCAGACACTAACATGTTATTCTCTATATGACATAAATGGAATACCTTTTTCAGTCTAATAAACGGACAACCAAGAATAATTCCAGTGTTTTTTTGTTCTTAGTCATCAGATAAGAATAAATGAAGAAAAATCACTATCATTCATTAAAATACCAATGTCCATTTTAAGTCATGATTTCAATCGATTGAAATTCGTTTAAGAAATCTGGGAGAGGGTAGTCACCCAAAGATCATTTCCGTGAAATTTGAATTAAAGCCATTCGAACTGTTTCCCAGAATAAGACCTTTGAAGTAACGTTTGCGGACGCACGCACGGCGGACACTTCGTCCGCTGACCTTTTGGTCAGTGGAACTAAAAATGAAAGTCGACTTTAATCTTATTCGACAGATAGATAGAGAATAAAATTCACATATGATAAATAGAGAATAAATAGAGAATAACATATTAGTGTATTTTAAAATATCGTTGTTTTCTTGTCGAGGGTGGGAAAATTGATCTTGGTGAGGATTTGCCTCGTCATGATAATTTCTCACAGCCTAGACCAGATAACATTGTAACTTAAATTGTTATTCTTTTTATCATGCAATCATTTTTTCAACGCTTTATCAAGATATCAAGTACTTAACCCTTAAAAATCATAGAAATTCAAGGGAAAGTGTTTCTGCAAAGTGTTTCTAAAATTTGACTGACTGATATCATGTTGTGTTATCAGACAGGTGATAAATAGTTATATCAATACAGGCTTCATTGCATGATAGATGGCCTTTTTACGTTGCTTCTCTGTTTGAAAGTGATTTTTATGATGTAACGGTCGGTAAAATAATAATTTCGGGCATTTTACGAGTAACATTTATAATCCTTATTTATGACGTCACGTCGTTATAACTTTTTTTTTTCATTTTGTTGAATTTGTATGAATGTAGACCCGAATGTCAATTGCGTAACTCTACATCGAAATAATTTGAATGTAGACCTGGATTTTAATTGAATAGCTCTACCTTGAGAAAATAAATTGTAGACCTGAATGTCGGTAGTTTAGCTCTAAAATGAGAATGTTGATTGTAGACCTGAATATTGAGTGCATAACTCTTCATTGGGAAAATGGAATGTAGACCTAAATGTTGAATGCGTAGCTCTAAATGGAAAAAAATGTAGACCTGAATGTCGATTACGTAGATCTACATTTAAAAAGTTTGAATGTAGACCTGTATGTCAATTGAATAGCTCTACATTGAGGAAACCGAATGTAGACCTGAATGTCGATTACGTAGATCTACATTTAAAAAGTTTGAACGTAGACATGCATGTCAATTGAATAGCTCAACAATGAGGAAATCGAATGTAGACCTAAAGCTCGATTGCGTAGATAAACATTTAATAAGTTTGAATGTAGACCTGTATGTCGATTGAATAGCACTACATTAAGAAAATTGAATGTAGACCTGAACAACGATTGCGTTACTCTACATTGAAGAAGTTTGAATGTAGACCTGAATGTCAATTGCGTTACTCTACATCGAAATAATTTGAATGTAGACCTGAATTTCAATTCAATAGCTCTACATTGAGAAATTCGAATGTAGACCTGAAGCTCGATTGCGTATACATTGATATACATTGAAAAAGTTTAAATGTAGACCTGAATGTCGATTTAATAGCACTACATTGAGAAAATTGAATGTAGACCTGAACAACGATTACGTTACTCTACATTGAAGAAGTTTGAATGTAGACCTGAATGTCGATTAAATTGTTAATAAAGACCTTATTGGGTCTACATTATGTTCTGCGAATGTAGAGATGGTGAGGTTTCGTAAGCTCTACACTCAATATAGACCTAAATGTCGATTGTCGATTGAAGTGCCAGCTTCACACACTTATTCTATCAAGCGTTTAAATTTATCTGATTCACTGAACAAGGTAAAGAGACAACCAAGTTTATTTGACAAAAAATATGCATATAAGTTCGCGTACTAATTTCCGGTTATATAACCTAACTCCCGTACAAAAAAGTCAAGATTTTACTTCAAATACTCACTTACCAAAGAAACGCTTGTGTTTTTCTATTTTCATTTGTTTATATAATAGCTTTAATCAATTGATTGATTGTCAATTCTTTTTACATGTATTCATGTATTTCATTATTATATCAATTATTATTATGATTAGAGAAGAGAAAAATATAATACATACTTAGTGTTTTGTATGAAAAAAAATCTAACGAGGTTGGGAGAATTGATTATTGTCGAGGCTCTGCCTAGACAATTATCAATTCTCACAACCGAGTTAGATATTAGATATTTTTATCTTATAACCTCTAATTGTCTTGTTTTCGTCGATGTTTCTAACTGAAATGCAAGTTTCTAAAAATAACCGAATTATATCATTGTTCTAAAAAGAACTATGTGATATCATAAAAAATAGCATACGGAATGTTGTCACACGGATAACTTCCCCGAAAACGAAAAAAAGAAAAACATTTATTCTTTTGTCGTATGTCACTCCAGGGAATCTGAATACAGTTTACTTGAGATGAAAAGCTTCTGCATTTTTTTCTCTCGCTAATACAACTTGAATATGTTGCTTTTTTTGTTCAAGAGATGATATTAGCAAAATTATTCACACTAAAAAAAATCAATGACAGCAGATTTGGTTGATGTTGATATTATTATCTGAAACAAGATTTTAATTGCGCAGTTGTACTTGTGTAAGCAATGGAAGAAAGAACGTGATCATGCTTCCCTTGTAAATCAGTACATAAATTACAAAGCATTTTGTAAATTGGAGTTGCTGCACCGTCGGTAGATATCGTCATTAAACATGTTTTATGGATTCTAAATTTATGCCAGCCTTAACTTATCATAACTTGCACACTCTGTGTCAGGAGAAAATAGGACTGTCTTTGATTACCTACATTTTTAAAATAAAAAACAGATCGGACCGATTTTCTGTTAACTTGAATCGGGGTTGAAAAAGAAAATTGTTTATGAGCGACTTTATTTTTATCACAACAAATACAATTAAATAACATCGTGAAATTGACAAGGTGCATGAATCCGGAATGATTTAAGATTGAAATTGAATGAGTGAGTGAAGCGAGTTTTTGAGTGAATTTAAAGGGAGGTATTCCAATATCGCTAATTTTGTTCAGGATGAACAGCATTTGCGATATTAATTACCTCATTTTAACAAAATATGCATACAAGTATCATAATAGATTCCTGTGTCTCCAAGAGCCTATCAGACGCTTACACTTTCAATTACGTCTGTGAAATCGCGATTTTTTTTCTAGCTTTATTAATTTTGATGAAGTTGTTGATTTTATCTTTTTCAGTAAGTTTGGAGCGTTTTTAAATGGTATGGGTGAGTGTTTGGAATGAAGAATGCGTGAATGGAATGCTTCAAGCGAGTGATTTTGAATGTTTGATCGAGTTGTATGTAAATTTCACACTGTCCAGAGATGTTGCTTTGGGCACATAAGAAGTTGTTGAAAATGTCATAAACTGGTTTATATAGGATAATTATTTGTTTCAGTGTAAGCTCGATTGATCTGTTAGCCTCAACTTATGATAAATGTTTTACGCAACTTACGTAAATGGCGTCAG
Source organism: Fragum whitleyi (assembly GCA_948146395.1). Taxonomy (NCBI): domain Eukaryota; kingdom Metazoa; phylum Mollusca; class Bivalvia; order Cardiida; family Cardiidae; genus Fragum; species Fragum whitleyi. The sequence continues at coordinate 18,252,235 of OX411557.1, forward strand.
GTGAAAATAGGACTGGCTTTGATTTCCAACATTTAAGTAGAAAACAGGCCGGACCAATCAACCAGAATCGGGGATTTAAAGTTAATCGTTGCTATGCGAGTTTATCATTATCACAACAAATATCAGCCAGTATGAGGCATTTCCAACACTATCACACATGTGCGAGGCACAGACGTTATGTGGCCTCAACGGACACATAATGCAAAGATGTTATTTTCTGACTGCCTGAACAGGATTTAGACCTTATCTTTCTACAGAGCACATAGCCAATGCTCTGGCCACAGGTGTTGGTTTGTGCACTTAAGAAAATGTTGAAAATGCCACATACTGGTTTATAAAGAATAACTATTTATTTCAGTGTAAGCTCGATTGGTCTTTCTTTGACTGAACAATGGCTATGTTTTCACGAGTTTCGGAGCTATGAATTAGGAAATAGCTTTACTTGTCTGCGAAATGAAATATTAGTCGATTTTATACCGGGTGCAGAAAAACAAGAAATTTGGAAATACTTTTTTTGGCAAAAGAATAACGTCGTTTACGTGAATGACGTCACACGTACTTACAAAATGAGGTCAACAATAATATCAGTCGTCTTAAAATCTTCTTGTAGGACGCCTTCATGCGTCGACGTCACATTTACGCCTGTATAAAATAGAGAAAAACATGTTAGTGTCTTAAAATATCGATGTTATCTGATCGAGGTTGGGAGAATTTATCACGTCGAAACTTAGCCGAGTCATGATTATTTCTCACTGCCGAGACCAGATAACATTGATATTCTAAGACACTTACGTGTTATTCTATTTATCCTGCAACCTCTCATCGCACTTAATTATAATAAACCCTTGAAAATCAAAGAAAACAGCGCAGACTGACAAGTGTCGAAACTTTTCGCTTTATGTTATTTTTCTGAATGTAGAATGATCAATCTACCTTCCTGCGAAAGAATTTTCGAAACGCGACCTCTGGTTTGGTTGTAGTAGAATCAAGCTGTTTTGCAAATGTTTATATTGCAGAATTCCCAGATTCCCAAAGCTCAAGCCATCGATTATAAAAAAGGTTGTAGTTACGAAAGTTTTGCATCTGCATACCTGGTTCAAGTAGAACAGAAAATCCAATTCCCAAAGCCGATCCAGCTCCGTTCGAACATACGATAAAGATAAATGCAACCAGACTGATTTTACCATTGGACTTGGGATCTAATGATGACGAACCTAGGAGAGTTTTAAAACAATTACAAAAACATAAAAATCTAGGATCTTTGACTAACGATCAATGATTACTTATAGTTAGCAGTGAGACCGTAATTGTATAATTTTATGGAATTTCATTGTTGACTTAAGTTATTGAATGAAATGAAACCGATGTCTAATCGATCAATGCACGTTTCTCTCTCTGTCAGTAGTTCAATCGCCTTATGTCATAATGTTTTGAAAGACAAATCACTTTCTATAATTGAGTTTCCAAAATTGAATTTGGATGGTCAATAAAACGAACATGTACAAGAGTCGAGAGAGGAATCTATTCCTTTATATGTAAAAAGTCACAAATCTTCAATATTTCCCATTTTTCCCGAACAAATCCCATTATTATGTTGAAAAAAATCAAAGCTTCTATGTCAAGGATAGCAGACTAGAAACACACTGTGAAATCATTGTTTTGGTACAATGCTTTCGCTGAAGAAGAAAAGGCTTTCAAAATAAATCTTATCCACTCATGCTTATTTTGAAAAAGAAGGGTGCTTAAGTTCAGATGGAAGTTATTTTGCCATTTTTACAAGATATCTATTTATTGTTTATCTATTCATTTATTTCAATTTTATTTCTCTATCCAACAACCTTACTGTTATGTGTACTTATTAGTGGAATGCAAAAGTACGAGTCATAGAATTATAAATCTTATCCTTTGTCAAGCTAAACATTAACCATTTCCTGTTTTACAAAATTTTGGACCTGTCCAAATTCAAAGGTTTTGCAGACGAAAATTTAAAGCGGATTTAACTTGAAAAATAATCATTCAGTAGGGTAGAAATTAGTGTGGAAAAAGAAGAAATTGCTTGTCAGAAGCAATTTCTTCTTTTTTCACAATGTTTTCTCAATCATAAAATCACAGACACTTAAAAAGCCGGGATGAAACAGGAAAGGGTTAAAACAGGTCAAGAAATTTTTTCCCGGTTGTCCTATAATTATATGAAATGTGTTCAGGCGTATTTGGTCATGTTTGTTATTTTTGAATTCATTAAAGCAGACGCAAATATTTCATTAAATAAATCATGTATAATCTTGAAAAAAAAAGAAGGTAAAGACTACCTGTAATCACTGTACAGACTATAAGAGGTACAATCAGCATCTTGAACAATCGGATATATAGTTGCCCTGGTAACCCTGTAAAGAAGAAAAGTATATTTTCTAAAATGATATTTAACCTATGTCCTTCGTTTTTTTGTGTGTGTTTTTTGTATTGCTTTTAGTGCAAACATTAACTGTATATTTGATAGAAACTACATTTTTCCCTCGTTCAACTGAGTGCCTGTAAACCTAACAATTAGGATATTTTCTAGCATTGTATCTGAAAAGAAAAAAAAATGAACGGTTTTGAAAAACTTTGTGGTGTTATACATTTACATGTATTTTCAAAGCATCCCTCCAGCTTTTTAATTGGTCCTGCACCTACCTAACCAAAGCAGGACTTTTTCAGACGGCGAGTACTTCCGCACTATGAACCCAACAGCAAAACCAAGTAGTACACCAACACTCGTCGTACAGAGAAGTAGATTGTCTTTCATCAGCTGCCAGCACTTAGTCGTACAGTTTTGTACTCGTGTTGATTTTCGTGTTACAGTGTAGACGTCATTTTGGCCTCTGTGTCTTGTTTCGTTATTCTTCTCCTCCGTTTCCATTATAGACTTCTAGAGGATTTATACAACTTAAATTTAATATAGATCTTTTAGTCAAATTTAAAGGAGTTTGCAGAGGATAACCCAAGAAAGTAAAAGTCCACAACGAAAAATTTTCACAGTTTGTTCAAAGGACGACACGGTTTGATTTAGCGTTTGCAATTTTATTTCCTTAATCTAGTTTAATACGTATACATGTATTTTTCATTTTTAACTCCACTGGCCGAGTGCCACTCGGGCTATTGTCATGGTGCGAGCGCCCGTCCCACCTGCCGTTCACTTTTTCTTTAAAAATCTTCTCCTCGGAAAATACTGGATGAATTTCGGCCAAACTCCACTGGAAGGATCATAGGGTGGGGTGGCCCTCTTTCAAAATTATTCAAGGATTTCTGATCCAATGAAAAACAAGGCTTTAATCGGCGTGGCTTATTTCCTTACATATATGCTTTTTCTTAGAATCTAATGGATGGAAAACAATCAGATATCACTTGAATGATCATCGAGTGACTCTTAATCTGTACAAATAAAAATATTGTGAACAGATGAAAAATATGTCTTACATGGGCGGAGGTAATTTCTCTATATGTTGTATTTTTGTAACTTTGAAAGTCATTTTCTCAGAACCAAATTGGTGGATATCAACCTAAAGTCACTTGAATGACCATTAAGTGCCCTTTAATCAGCCTACAATAAATAATTTGATCAAATGGAAAATATGTCTTCGGGGCGGAGGCCCTTTCTCTATATGCTATAATGTGGAAACTTTGCGAAGCATTTTCTGAGAACCTAAATAATGAATATTTATCAAATTTCACTAGAATGATTATTAAGTGAACCTTTATCAGTCTTCTAAAGTTATTGTGATCAGATTAGAAATATGTCTTTTATAGTTGAAGGTCATTTCTTAGTATATCATTTAGTGGAAACATTGAAAATCATTTTCTCAAAACCTAATTGATGGATATAAACCAAATTTAACTGGAATGTTCTTTTGGTAACCCTTCTTCAAACTGAGACCTAATGAAAAATTTGTATTTAACAGACGGAGGTCATTTTTTTATGTTAGTCATTCATTGTGATTTTTTTCTAAAATATTTCAGCATGTGATTTATCGTTCCGATAGAAAGGGTGTAAATCACCTAAAACACTCATCTAATCATATCAATACATTCAGGCTTTTGAAGCTAATCAACTGCTAAAGCAGCTTTATTTTACATTTGAAACATCAAACCAAGAAGGATGAAAGTAACTTAAGGTCTACATTTAACCAACGGTTATCTTTTATACAACTTCGGACAGGTCCCTTGCTATTAAAGGTACTGAAACCGTTAAAGTTCCACATTGTCTCAGATCTCATGATCTTTTACAAATCAATACAATCATTTAAAACAAAATGATTTTAAAGCAATCTTTTTGTGTGTTTTCTTGATTCGTAACTCAAACGTCGTAGCTACAGTTTGAATATGTTGAGCCGCCGTCATAGCTCAGTTGGTACCGCGTCGGACTGTCAATTTATAGGTCCCGGGTTCAATCCTCGACGGCGGCACTCATTCTTTCCGACTATTTGTCTCTCACCAATGGGTTGATTATCGTAGACCTATGTGAGATAGTAGCTGCAGGCTAGGAAAGGATTTGATGGTTGTACTGGTGAAAGAAATACCAGGAATCCATTGTTAGGTGCTCCAGCCGCGATATAACTGAAAAAATGTTGAAAGCGGTGTTAAACTCCATTCAATCGATCAATTCAATGAATATGTTGAATAGCAGCGGGCTTTTGATTCGTGATTTTTTTTTTTTAATTAAAAAGCAAAATAGGAATTAAACCTGATCCCCTCACTGAAATTATGAAAATACATGTTTTACTGAAACATTTCGCTTTAAACAATCAAAATCGTTAGTTTAAAGGGTAAATTTCAAAATTCTTTAATGCGTTATTTAATCTGTTTTATCCATTTCGAACAATGGCACAAGAATCTAACAGTAAAAGTTGATTCCACGGCTCACCGCGCAAAATCTACCTATATAGATGCACATATAAGGATAAGTGAGTGATCAAAGGTCAATTTTGTTTTTACAGGTATAGAGTAGATTGACCTTTGGAAACTCACTTTAACTTGTTCATCTTGGGCATATTTTCATTTGTAACATAAATATTTGGAAAAAGGATTGGATCCAGCCAGCATGGGTCAACTACAAGACGTATTGCGGAAATAATTACATGGCAAGGTAGGATAATCATTCTAGATTCAGAAAATTCAATATTTGCGAGAAGTTTTGACCCTGGTCAGTCTGCCCAGAACGCGCAGTCTGACAAGGGTCGACACTTTACGCACTTCCGAGATTGTCTCTTTTTCAGTGACGGGTCACATTTCTATGTGACAGACAAGCTGAAGTAAGATATGGAAAAATATTCGTGTGAATGAGTTCGGTAAAAAGTATATTAATATATAAAAAAAAGACTAAAAGACGAGGATTTTAATGAATAAAAACTTTTTTGTCAAACAGTTATTTAATTATACTACAGAAAAGAAATAGGTACTCACTTTTTAAAGTCCAATCAAAAACTAAAAAATAAAATAAACAGTGAATTTGCACGCCTTTTTGATTTTACACACGACGTGTCGTATTGTTCAAGATAAACGCTCCATTTCCAATTGAAAGTCTACATTAATTTCTAGGAAGGTAGTTTTATTTGGTACCCGATTAATGAACGAAATCCTCGGGAAAATCTCACTACACTGTTGTGTATAAACAAAAATATCTAACGAGGTTAGGAGAATTAATCATTGTCGAGGCTCTGCCGAGACAATAACCAATCCTCACAACCGAGTTAGAAAGAGTATATATAGGCTATTATACTATTCAAAGTTTGCTAAGCACCAAAACTTTTTTATACTATAATTTCAGGAAAAAATAAAATTTAATATATAAGAATATTGGAAAATGGTCGATTTTATCAGTTTATCAAATTTTAAGAAGAAAATAAAGCTTTATAATGATCAGAAGACTTTATGAGAGTATGAGAGCCGGTACTGTTAATAACAGCCTGACAGCGCCTCCGCATAGTCCTGATTAAGTTTTGGATTACTCATTGGTGTAAGATCTGTGCCCAGGCATATCCTTTAACTTTTTGCTGAAAACATTACATGGTAATGATCTTATATAGAAAGTCGCTTCTTGTTGACATTTGCCTATTCAATGGTTGTGATATCCCAGGGGTCTAAGAGACTCAGGTGAGCAATCTAGGACCATCACGATCCTCTTGTTTAAATCAGCTTCTGTAGGACAGCGAAAAAGTTTGGTGCTTAGCAAACTTTGAGTAGTGTAAAAGCCTTAATATTCCATAATACTACAAGTGTTTCTCTGAAATTCCAATGAAAGCTTGGTTGTGCTAAGGAAGGAACTCTCCCCCGAAGAATTGAGGGTCTGATATTTTACTTACTGGGCTAACCAAGCTTGGCTTGAAAGTCTTTTTTTCTGACCAATTATCATGTTAGAGAATAGATAATTTTCTTTTGTCAATAATCATTACTGGTTTAAAATGAATATATTCATGGTACAGTGTACAATAGAGTCAATTTCTACAGTTGACGGGGGTTTTCATTGATGGATATCGGTATATCAAAGCCAGTGGATCGTTATAGGCCTTCTTGGACCTCTTGTACCATCATATTGATTTAAATGCTAGCATTATACAGTGACAATCATCACGAGTGTGCAATTCAGGGCCACTCTTGATCTTTACCCTCTTTGTCTTAATTTTTTGTCCTATATCCAGTGTCCCGCAGCTTAGATTTGACACATGCACATTGTTTTCCTGTAAGTATTTTCCATGAAGGAAATATTTTCCATTAATTATTGCAGGTTCAGGTAGTCATGTTGATGAGACCAGCCTTTCAAGTTTGACCAGTGGATACAGCGCTACTAGTCCAGTGGACGAAACAACCATCTAGATGTTATAACATGCATACAAACAGTACAATTATTGCAACAAAGGTCAGACGCAATCATTGATTGCCAGATTTAGAATCGTGAAATTAAAAAGATATTTCTCGAAAAAATACTTTAAAGTTTTCCTGTCAAACAAGCTTACATTTTTTAAGTAATATCTATATTAGAATATAATGATTGCTAAATGAGATATTTTAACAATCATCCATTGACTCTTTCCCCATACAGTAAATAAATTCTACATTTTAGTCATTTTAGACTAGAAAAATATCGTGAATAAAGAAGAAATTGCTTGTATCAAGCAATTTCTTTTTTCCCCACAAAATTATTACCTCATGGGACGATTTTATTCGAAATTCACCTGCCTTTCATTATTGTTTTCACCTTCTTTTAAAATTGGACAAGCCTAAAATTTTGGAAAAGTGGTGAAAGGTAATAAGATTTTTAACAAATAACACTGTAATCTTGTTGGATAGAATCTTGTTGTAGAACTAAGCATCTAGTGTAGAATTTTTCTCTTTAACTAGAAACCAGCATATTGTTAACTTTATTTGTTTAAGGTTAAGTGATTTTGGAAAGTTAAAGCATTCACAATTATTATAATGAAATGTGCATTTGTAATACAATTACTTTGAAGGCTGGCTTGACTTATTTCGTTCAAGCTTATTACATTCCTATTAAAGAGAAAATGCCAGGAACATTCCTATTTTTGGTTAATTTGTATATAAATGATGTTAACTGAAAATGAATATAAAGAATTGGTGAAACTTGATCTTAAACAGAAGGTAATGAACTCTATCTCAGGGCTTTCCATCTATGTTCAAAACTGGGAGTCATTTTGCCACATTATGACACTCTTTAAACTAGATAAAGAATGTTTCTTTGATAATTTTTGGGTCATTTAAAACAAAGAGGGGTCAAAATTCAAAGAAACATGGAAACACCCTGCTATGTTATTTGTACTCTAGAATTGTTGCAAGAAGAGAGAGAACAAACATAATAAGATTTCGTAATGTCTTTAGCACATTTTGTGTTACCCCATTTGGAAATGACATTTCTTTTTAACAGTATAATAAGATTTACTCCGCCTACTTCAAAAACTGGTGAAATATATTGATGTGCTGGTGTTAAACGATTTTAAATGATGATCGATATACAGTAAAAAGCGTATTTAGCGACCACTTACGTTACTACAAAATCGCAGTTGTCAAAGAGAATGGTTACTTTATAACCATTTTGTTTACAAGTTCGAAACACTATTTTGATTCATTGTATATGTTATTGCAAATTTCAAAATAATCCTATGTTGTTAGCATTCAAAAGAATCATATCACTGACACGATCCTAGTGGGTTGAAACACCATAGGATTCATTTACATTTTATTTTTAGAACAATTCTATCTACTCTTTAAGATATTTCGAATTAAAGAAGGGGAATTTGAAACGGGTGCTTGATAGAAATGGACGCTTAATAGACACGGTCGCTTGAGCAACATTGACTGTGAAGGCTCTTACAATAGTTTCACTCTTGCTTATTAATATAATAACTATGTATTTTCTGGACCGACTGTTTCCATAGTTACTTTATTGTTGAGTTTTGAAGGTTTAAATGAATGTAAATAATTGTTAAGTGTTAGTGTTAACAGTAACATACATCATTTTAAGGGCTTATTGCAACACTTCTGTAAGTTCCAATATGAATATTTGCACTAAAGACTGTTACCAAAAGCCCTTGAAACATTTAATTTTGTAGTTTCTGTCCATCTTTTTGTACTCTAGATCATGCTGATATTTCTTCTTAACCAATCAATAGATGACAAAAATTTAAACTGATCCAAATTAAAAAAAAAAGTTTAAATTGTTACTCGAAGTTATTGATTTAAAGTTGATATTCTTTTTCTTTTTGGGGATGAAATACATTTGTGCTGTATTTAAAATGAAAGAAAAAAAACCTACTGTTTGTGAGCAATTTCTTCATTTTCATGATGTTATCTAAGCAAATTTTATTAAGTTTCATAAAAAAGCTGGATTAAGAAGGAATGCATCTTATTAGGAGAATGCTTTGTTTATGAATTAATCATTTACCCAACTGATTATTTAATTGTATCTTATGACTATGCAAATATCCATGTGATAACATCCCGTATGATATTTTTTTATGATATCACATAGTTATTTTTAGAACAATGATATAATGCGGTTATTTTAAGAAACTTGCATTTCAGTGAGATACACTAACTATGTATTATATATATCCCATGGTATTAGTATAGCCTTGGCATTGTTGTTGTGGTCATTGCTGGGTAAAAAATAATACAGTGGATCCGAAATATCCCAGGAAATAACCTAATGTATTTTCGTTAAACGTGAAATCAAAGAGCAACAAATACTATCTGGAGGTACAACTCTAAATTTGTTTTGTATTTGTTATGTCCCTTGTATGTCTTAGATTTTCTATTCAATATCAAATACTTAACAGCCAAGCATGAGTACCGCATGTGGTCCTCTCCTTTAATATTTTGCCATATTGTTTATAAATCTCCTTGAATACAAAATGGAGGTGATTGTCTTGTTTCACTATGTCTTTCTACAATTTAACTAAAAAGAAGAATGCACAATAGTTTGTAATTCATGTACAATCTTGATATAAAGATAAAATATTCAAACTGACCAGTCCAAACAAACATTATAGATACGTTGTAGTACTTTTTGCCACCAGCCGGAAGAACCTTTTAGCCAAAAATAGTGCAGGTCCCCAGGTCCTGCAAGAAAAACCATGTTTGATTTTTAGCAACTTAAGAGATGATTTACAAGAAAAACGTTGTTTGAAAAGAAGAAATTGCTCTTTTCTACAATGATTTCCGTTTGGTAATGCAAATTTTAGTTTTTGAAAAGCAATTATTTTTCAGAGCATGAAAGATTTGAAATACTAAGCACTGCCATTAAATACAGGCCTGAAGGACCTGTAGCATGGTTACAACTACCAGTCCTCCCTAAAACTCTCAGGTCTCGGTCCCGAGGATTGGTGTTAGTGTCGATCCCTGAGATACTTATGAAATTGAGTTTGATCTGGGTCTACTATCTTTTCCTATCACGAAGCCTCATTTCAATGCATTGGTCTGCGATATAACTGAAAAATTGTTGAAAGCGGTGTTTTAAAATCCCATTCAAACAAACAAATAAAATGTTTTGATTCACTCTATTAGAATTTTAGATTATCAATTGTCAGTCTTTTGAGTGTTCAAAACATTAGGGCAATTAGTTAATTTGACATTCTATTAATGTAGGGGTCTGCTCAAAGCTATTTTAGATGCTTAAATGCATATCTGTTTGCATGTTTGACAGGAGGAAACACTGCTATTTAAAAGTGTTGGGCAATCTGTTTCAACTCCCAATCGATAATCTGTTTTTACTTGGAAGAGTAAATCAACTAATGTTGGATTGTACAATTAGTTTCTCAATACAGCCCTCCCAGTATCTATTCTTCAAGAAGAATAGAATGCGAAAGTTGAATTAAAACTCATGACTTACAGACTAATCCTACAGATTTACTAGCAACTACATTGCTCAGCATGAAATAGTTGTAATTGCATATAAACATATAGGCTGTTACAACTGTGTCATGCTTAGCCATCAAACTGACGTCAGTTCCGTAAACAAAATGAAATGAAATTCATTTACGTGTTTGGACCCGATTAATCGATTGTGAAATTTCTTAGTTGGTTACCAAAATCGGTTCCCAAAACAACTGATGATTGATTATAATCGATTAATCTGCCTATCACTACTGCTAAAAGTTTTGTTTTTCAAATTTGTAAACAATATAAGACAAAACCATGCTAAAATATATAAGATAATTCTCATATTTTGAAAAATTTAAGATGAAACATTCCAAAAATATTTGATAATTCCAATATGTTGAACAATTTAAAACAAAACATTCTTAAAATGTTTGATAATTCTAAATGACCATCATTTGAATGTGCTTGTACCATTAATATATGCTTATATCAATTGAACTGAATATTTCCTGTGTACTTTCAAAATGGAGTAATAACAGCTTGCTTTAAGTCGTCATCATGTACTTTTCAAAACTACACAGATGATATTCCTAGGGAATCGATACAAAAGGATTGTAAGGGCCGCCTGGAAAGATTGGGCAGTTTTAATTACAACAGTTTTGTATAGGTCCATTCAAAATTGTCTTCATATATCAACAATTAAAGGAAAAGAAATTAAGTAAAGGTTAAGTCAGTTAAGCAGAGATGTAGAATTTCTATGCCTGAGTTGTCTGACATGGGCTTTACAACTTGCAGGCAAGAACATTTTTCTAGGCTACTTGTCCGTGGAGAAATAAGTACCTGAGCAAATCTTGCAACAGAACTCAAATGATCTAGGAGAAATCTTGTAACAGAACTAAAGAGATCTAGGAGAAAAATCATCCTTATGTTGGTATCAAAGGGAAGAAAACATTGCCTTTGATGAGGAAATTGCTGGGATACAAAATCAATACTTTCTAAATATTTATCAATTCGTTTTTTCGTGGGCAAGTTCATTTTGATCCTGGACAAGAAATAAATCGACTTTTCAATGGACAAGTGGAGAAAAATCATATTTCCACACCCCTGAGTTAAGCGAACAATATTCGGGAATATTGTTCACTTTAAGACTTACAGTTACTGTAAATAGATTTTTTATTGATAATCAATGTGATAGAATAAACTGTTTTTCTCCACTGTTTTACATAAAGATGCAAAAATACTGCCCTTTTTAGCAATAAGTGATTTTAAATTTTGTTGTTTATACTGTTTATCTTCAACTTTTTTCATCTCTCACAAAAAAAAAAAAAAAAAAAAAAAAAAAAAAGATTAGGAAACAAGTGATATTAGAATCACTGGTGTAAAGTTGAAAACTATCTACTTTGAGGCAACATTAGACTAAGCTAGATTTAAGAAATATTACAGATCAATATACAAAGTATTTGTGCTTCTGTCATAGCGAGTTGGTAGTGCGCCAGACTGTCAATCTAGAGGTCCCGGGTTCAATCCCCGACGGCCGCACTCATCCTTTCCAACTATTTATTTACAATCAATAGATTGATAATTGTAGACCTATGTGGGTTAACAGCTGTAGGCAAAGAAAGGATATGGTAGTACTGGTGTGAGAAATACCAGGAAATCATTGTTAGGTGTTCCAGCTACTGCAATATGATTAAAATTAAGTTGAAAGTGGTGTCAAACCCATTCAAATAAACAAACTAAATAAAGTATTTGTTTTAAAATACGGTAGCTTAATATCTGAAAGAATTTTACAAAAAGAAGAAGAAAAGATGTGTCAGATAACTTCTGCTTTGCAAGATGTTTTCACTGAAACTATTAAATATAAATATGGATTGTTTTACTATTATCTACCTGAAGATTTAAAGAAGTTACAGACGAAAAGCAAAATCCACATTTAAATGGGAAAAAATGTGTTGACTAGTGTAAGGAACATCTTGGGAAAAGGAGAAATTGCTTATTTTAAGCAATTTCTCTTTTCTTTAAAATTCTTTCCACGTCTATTTCATTTAGGGCATCAAATCTATAGTAGTGTAGTAATGGAATTTTAAGAAACCGGTTTGTTACTGACGGATTAATGTTTTTACATTAAATGTTTGTACAGCTATTCTGTATTTCTTATAAATTATAATACAAGCTCTCTAGGATTAAGCATTCTTTTTTATAATTATATGAGCCTGATTTTTTTTGTCTAATTAAAAAGCTTTAGTTGTAAATTATTAATCTTTACCCCCAAAATAATACCACTTATGATATACATATATTTGACTTTTGAACCAAAACAATCTGAATAATACTGTCAAAGTTTTTATTATGAGAAATACATAATATACCCATGTTGACTATACTGACTGTTAATGTTTTGTTCACGCATGTAAATTATTTTGACGCTTTTTGCATTTATTTATTAAGAATTTTATCTTGTCAATGAAAAAATCAGAATATATATGCAATAGATTTAATAGTCTTTGGCTTGATAACTTGATTGCCCCTCCCCATTTCTCTACAAAAGTCTATTTTATAAAAATGAAGATATTGCTTTTTCAGAAATTGCCTTCATTGTCTATAATGTTTTTTTTTCAACCCAGATGTGCAAATATTTGTCATATTCTATTTTGGATTGATGTAAAATTTTTCTGTGTGATAAAGGTTCAAAATACTCAAGACTACCTTGAATTCCAGAAGACGACTAGAATAACACAATCATTATGCCCACATTCGGAACATCACTCGGCCATTTCCGTAAACTGCAACAGACCTCGGATGTATGTAAGGCGGATGGGTATGTAACAGAATCGTGCATTTTGTTAGGCGGAAACGGTGTAAGAAAAACTAGATTTAAATCTTTTACAGTAAATAACGGCTGAAAAATCTTAATTTTTGAGAATGACGAATCATTCTCAAAAATTAAGATTTTTCCAGCCGTTATTTAAGAATCTAAAGATATTTGTATAATGATACGATAGTTTCACGTCAGTGACTTAAACATGTAGCATTGACGACGTCGAATGTTTTCACTCACAGTTTCGAGGGCTAGCGCCATTTTAACTGACGTCATCGAGTTTTTCCAAGGGTTTACCGTAATTTTTAAAAACAGTCCGTCTATGTACATCCGAGGTTGATCGTGAGATTGGCCGAGTGGTGTTCCGAATGATTATGCCCAGTGGCTTATCTATCTTTTGGTTGGTTAGTTGACTGCACCTTTTTTTGCCCATTGAAATGTCACCTTGGCACATCCTGTTCAATATGAGCTTTTGTGATCATTGTACGACCATTAATCGTCTTCAACAATTACTTCATGAGCACTCTAGTTGCCACACTTTTGGGTCAATATTCATGAAACCAGGTGAGAATATTTGTATGGTCACAAAGAAAAACCCATAAGTCAAAAAATTCTGTCAAAAAACAGGGGAAAGGGAGCCCAATGAAAAAATTCTAGTTGCCACCTCAGAGATCACAATTTTGTACCAATATCCATGAAACTTAGTAGGAATTTTTGCCTGGTCACAAGGATAAAAGTTATTGAAAATGGAAATGACCAACGGAAAAGGGGCATTTATAAAAAGAAAAACTTGTTAGCTCTCTAGAGGCCACAATTTATCCCAAATTTCACGAAACTTGGTAACATGTCTGTTTAGACTCAAGGATAAATCTTATCGAAAGAATTTTAAAGATCCATGTTTGTCTGGTGACAAGGATAAACCTTAGAACTAATAAGTGAAAGGTTCATTTGCAAGTCATGGGAAATGAGGCTTTAATGACAAAATATTTTTAGCATTCTAAAGACTACAATTTTGGCCCAAATCAACATAAAATTTGGTAAGAATGTTATACAAGTCAAAAGGATGAAATGTACAAAAGTTCCGTTTGTGAAGTATGTACTGCTAGTGTGGAAATAAACTTGAATTTCATGCTCCTACCGGTATCTCAACTATGAAATCAGGTGAGTGATATAGGACCTAATTTTCACCCTTATATTATAATTATTCCAATGGTACAGTAAATTGTCTTTTTTTTCAGAAGCCATTAAGGAATTTAAACTATTTAGAGACAGTATAATTTAATTCACAAAAAATGTCAAATAATCATATACAAACATAGCATAGAATATATTCCTAGTTTTGAAAGATAATTGATTTTTTATTGAATGCTCTCGGGTACGTATATTTTACAGTATTTATGAATGTAAAATAACATCTTTATGATAAAGCTTTTCTTTTTGGAATGCATCAGTTTTGATTAGGATACAAATAACGTATCCGATAAACGATTATAGCTTATGTTATAAAAAAACAACAATATACCTTTGTAACAGAAATATAATATCTGTTTACAAAATATTTTGAAAGGACGAAAACCCAATCTTTAACTAAAACAGTACAACCAATCTTGCCCAAGTGACCACGTCTAGTAGGAAATCACTTTTTATTAAGCGACCATATTGAAATCCACTTCTTTAAATAAAATATCTGAAAAAGTAGATATCACTCATATACAAATTATTTTACTTGGATCATATGTTGTCTTAAATGAGACGATTCTATTAAGTTTTTTAACGCAACGGATCATAGAGAATTTCGCAATGATTTACATACGAGTATTTAATCAAAATTATTTTCCTTATTTGTAAACAAAACGTGTATTAAGTGACCATTTTCTTTAACAACTCTTTGGAGTTCCCATTTAAGGAATTTAACCTGATTCCTTCACTGAAATTATGAAAATACATGTTTTACTGAAACATTTCGTTTTAAACAATCAAAATCGTTTGTTTAAAGGGTAAATTTCAAAATTCTTTAATGCGTTATTTAATCTGTTTTATCCATTTCGAACAATGGCACAAGAATCTAACAGTAAAAGTTGATTCCACGGCTCACCGCGCAAATGTACCTATATAGATGCACATATAAGGATAAGTGAGTGATCAAAGGTCAATTTTGTTTTTACAGGTATAGAGTAGATTGACCTTTGGAAACTCACTTTAACTTGTTCATCTTGGGCATATTTTCATTTGTAACATAAATATTTGGAAAAAGGATTGGATCCAGCATGGGTCAACTACAAGACGTATTGCGGAAATAATTACATGGCAAGGTAGGATAATCATTCTAGATTCAGAAAATTCAATATTTGCGAGAAGTTTTGACTCTGGTCAGTCTGCCCAGAACGCGCAGTCTGACAAGGGTCGACACTTTACGCAATTCCGAGATGGTCTCTTTTTCAGTGACGGGTCACATTTCTATGTGACAGACAAGCTGAAGTAAGATATGGAAAAATATTCGTGTGAATGAGTTCGTTAAAAAAGTATATTAATATATATAAAAAAAAGACTAAAAGACGAGGATTTTAATGAATAAAAACTTTTTTGTCAAACAGTTATTTAATTATACCACAGAAAAGAAATAGGTACTCACTTTTTAAAGTCCAATCAAAAACTAAAAAATAAAATAAACAGTGAATTTGCACGCCTTTTTGATTTTACACACGACGTGTCGTATTGTTCAAGATAAACGCTCCATTTCCAATTGAAAGTCTACATTAATTTCTAGGAAGGTAGTTTTATTTGGTACCCGATTAATGAACGAAATCCTCGGGAAAATCTCCCTGCATCTTTTCTTACATTTTTTTTCGCGTTATTTGAAGCATACCTTTTTTAAACAAAAAATCTTTGCGGTTTAATAGATTGAATTATATCTTATAACTATACGAATATCCGAATGATAACATCCCATATGATATTTGTTATGATATCACATGGATATTTTTAGAACATTGACATAATGCGGTTATTTTTAGAAAATTGCATTTCTGTTAGAAACATCGCCGCAAACAAGGCAAATGGCGACAATAAGATAAATATAATGCAAACCTAGTGTATTGTATGAAAATATATGTAACTGGGTTGTCGGAATTGATAATTGTCAGAATTCAACAAATTCAAAAAGCATTTCGAGACCTAAAGCGACACTAAAACGATAAATGTTATATAAAGTAACAATCAAGATGATTTTAATCGATGTTTGATATCTCCCATACACGGACTTCATCTAGTCAATTTCACGATGTTCTAGCTGTAAACGTATATATATATATAATACATACTTAGTGTTGTGTATGAACAAAAATATCTAACGAGGTTAGGAGAATTAATCATTGTCGAGGCTCTGCCGAGACAATTATCAATCCTCACAACCGAGTTAGATATTTTTCATACCATACACTAAGTACGTATATTTATCTTATAGCCTCAATTTGCCTTGTTTTCGTCGATGTTCTAACAGAAATGCACGTTTCTGAAAATAACCACATTATATCATTGTTCTAAAAATAACTATGTGTAATCATAAAGAAATCATACATGATGTTATTACACGGATATTTGTTTAGTTATAAGACAAAAAGAAAGAAATCTGTTTGAAGTTACAATGTTATTTTTTTTAAAAAAATGTCTTCAAATGAAATGACTGGTGAGAGTGGTCACTGATGTTGGATCGTCACATAAAAATGCTACAACCTGAAATATTATCTCATGAAAAAGGCGATTGCTTCTTTTTCTGTTTTTTTTTTTTCTTTTTTTTGTCTTCATTATAGGGTATTATACTACTCAAAGTTTGCTAAGCACCAAAACCTTTTTATACTATAATTTCAGGAAAAAATGAAATTAATATATTAGAATGTTGGAAAATGGTCGATTGTTATCAGTTTATCAAATTTTAAGAAGAAAATAAAGCTTTATAATGATGAGGAGACTTTATGAGAGTATGAGATCCGGTACTGTTAATAACAGTCTGACAGCGCCTCCGCATACTCCTGATTAAGTTTTAGTTTATACTAATTTATTTTAGTTCGATTGCGACGAAAGCTTGAGCTTATAGAATCGCTCTCGAACGCTCAATCCTGATGTTTTCACGTCCCCGAGAGAGAGGCAGTGGTTTAAACCCACTGCTACCCATTTTTACAGCTGGGTGAACTCGGGCTGGCTATTAAGTGTTTTGCCCATAAACACACCCCGGCGACAGTGGGGCTCGAACCACGGACCTCCAGGTCACGGGTCGAGTGCATTTACCACTAGGCCACCGAGGCAGTCAAGTTTTAAGTTTTGGATTACTCTTTGGGGAACAACAGACTATTCTTCTCTAAGGATATGGCCGAGCTCCTGGAGTGTCCTTGGCTGGACCTGGCGAGCCGAAACTCGGACCTGAAGCTCATTACACATATGCTCTATCGGATTTAAGGCCGGTGAGCGAGCCGGCCAGTCCAGACGTGGAATACCCTCTTCTTGGCGATACTCTTGGACTATACGGGCCGTGTCAGGACGGGCATTATAATCCATTAAAATGAATCCATCCCCATAGCACCAGCATAAAATCTTACGTGGGTATTGAGGATTTCATCAATGTACTTACGAGCTGTCAGAGTACCTCTTTCTAAAATAACAAGATCAGTCCGCCCATCCCAGCTGATGCCATCCCAAACCATGATGAACCCTTTCCCATAACGATCGTGCTCAGCAATGATTGTTACATGAAACATTTTCCCCAGCCTTCTACACACCCTAGCCCGCCTATCAGTGTAGTCCATGCAATACCTTGACTCATCCGTGAATAGCACGGGGCGCCAGCGTCTTATGCGCCATCCAACCTGGTCCAATGCCCATGTTAACCAACGCCGACAATGAACTCGGGACAACGGAATACGAATACATGGTCTTCTTGACCTCAGGTTATGCTCATGCAGCCGTGTCAATATGGTTTGAGTCGAAACATGCACTCATGAGGCGTTTTGATTGTCGGAACGTAGCTGCGTTGCTGTAGGAAACCTGTTCCTTCGAGCTTGAATTACCAAACAAGAGGGCCAGAATGGTCCAGTGGAATCCATCCAAGTAATTTTCTGACAAAGTTTCATCCCCATTTGCCTAATTGTTGAAGAGTAGATGTTATTCTAAGAATTCAAAGTGAAAATAGACCCTGCAAGCCAATTATTTACTGAGGCGACTCAAAATAAGCCCCGCCCTGCCATGCCCATATTTATGGGCCAGTTGAATTTTTGCAAACTAATTTTGAAGATGGTCACCCAAGAAACATTCTCATTAAGTTTCATTGAAATCGCCGCAGTGGTTCAGGAAGAGATGTCGTTCAAAGATTTTGGACTCAAAACAAGCACCGCCCTGTCACGCCCATATTTTTGGGCCAATCAAAATTACGCGACCAATTTTTAAAAAGGTCACCTCAGAAACATTCTGATTAAGTTTCGCCCTGTCACGCCCATATTTATTGGCCAAACAAATCGCGAACAATTTTTGAGAAGGTTAACCCTAGGAAAATTCTGGTAAAGTGCCATTGAAATCGGCCCAGTGGTTCAGGAGATTTCTTTCAAAGATTTTGGGCTCAAAACAAGCCCCTCCCTGCAACGCACATATTTATTGGCCAATCATAATCTCGCGACCAATTTTTGAAAAGGGTCACAAAAGGAACTTTCAGGTTAAGTTTCATTGAAATCGGCCCGGTGGTTCAAAAGGAGATGTCGTTCAAAGAATTCAAAGTGAAAAAATCCCACGCCCTGCCTAGCCTATATATATGGGCCAATCAGAATTTAGCGAACAATTTTTAAGGAGGGTCACCAAGGAACATTCTGGCAAAGATTTTCATTGAATCGGCCAAGTGGTTCAGGAGAAGAAGAAGTTTTAAAGATTGTTGACGACGGACGACGCACGTCGCACGTCGCACGACGCACGACGGGCCAAGGGTAACCCATAAAGCTCCCATTGAGCACGTTGTGCTCAGGTGAGCTAAAAACGGTCTTCTGCGACGGAGGTAGCTCTACTCTTACCTCCACCATGTCTCCTTACAGGTGTACCATACTGTTCGTTGCTTGCCCAAGCTCTGGTAACACCAGTATGGTGTACCCCCAGTACTATGCCAACATCACGGTGGGAAGCCCCTTGCTCCAATATACCTACAGCACGCCACAATTATTCAACAGATAAATGTCGTCTGACATTTGGATAAGCCATGGGTAACGACTGAAAAGTCAATAAAGTACTGAAAAACAGAAACTAAGCATCTACACGAAACCTGTACAAGTAGAACATGAGAAGGGATAGGTAAGAAACCGGGGTTCCTCATTTTGCACGAGTCTCACAAAAAATTGCGTTTCAAAAATGGTAATGGTTACATGAGATATCTTGTCAATACATTATTGTACAATTCTATGCACGAACGTGAAAGTGTTTTGGCGTTTTTTTATTTCACCTGAGCACAAAGTGCTCAAGGAGAGCTATTCGGATCGTCCAATGTCCGTCGTCCGTCGGCAGCCGTGCGTCGTCCACAATTTCATAAAAGCATCTTCTCCTCCTTAACCGGTGAACCAATCTTGATGAAACTTGGCAGGGGGTGTTCCTTTGGTCAAGCCCTACCAAAGTTGTTCAAATAAATGAAATCCACCCTTAACTCTGCCTTTACCCTAAATAAAAAGGATGACATAGGGAAATCTTCAAAAATCTTCTTCTCTGAAACCAGAAGGCAAACAGCTTTCAAATTTAGTATGTAGTATCATCTAGTGGTCATATACCAAGTTTGTTCATGTCAAGACCCTGGGATCATTTAAGGGCTCCACCGGGCACAACCCTTTTTACATAAAATCAAAGAACGAAAATCTCCAAAAATCTTCTTCTGTGAACCAGAAGGCAGACAGCTTTTAATATTTGGTATGTAGCATCTAGTGGACTCCTACCAAGTTTGTTCATGTCAAGACCCTGGGATCATTTAAGGGCTCCACCGGGCACAACCCTTTTTACATAAAATCAAAGAACGAAAATCTCCAAAAATCTTCTTCTGTGAACCAGAAGGCAGACAGCTTTTAATATTTGGTATGTAGCATCTAGTGGACTCCTACCAAGTTTGTTCATATCTAGATCCTTGAGTCATATTTGGGCACCAACCGGGTGCATGCCTTTTTAGTTTACCTGAGCATGAAGGGTGAAAATAGGAAATCTTCAAAAACCTGCTTCTCTGAAACCAGAAGGCAGACAGCTTTCATATTTTGTATGTGGGCTCATCTATTAGGCCACTACAAGGTTTGTGCATATTTGTGCTCCACCAGGGTGCAACCTTTTTAACATAGATTCAAAGAGCAAAAAACTTCCAAAATCTTCTTTTCTGAAACCAAAAGGCATACATCTTCAATATTATGTTTGTAATATTATATTGTGGACTTCTACCAACGTTTTCATGTCTTGCACATGTGGTCATATTTGGGCTCTGAATGAACTAGCCCCATTTTACATGGACACAAAGAAGGAAATCTTCAAATCTTGGTCTCTGAAACCATATGGTAGGGACTTATCATAAAAGTCAGATTTAGTTGTATTTCATTAAGTTTGTTCATTGCATGCCCATATATTCATGTAAGATCTGTGCCCAGGCATATCCTTTTTACTCTTTGCTGAAAACATTTCATGGTATTAATCTTATTTAGAAACTAGCTTCTTGTTGACATCTGCCTATTTAATGGATGTGATGTCCCAGGGGTCTAAGAGACTCAGGTGAGCGATCTAGGACCATCATGATCCTCTTGGTTAAATCAGCCCCTGTAGGACAGCGAAAAAGTTTGGTGCTTAGCAAACTTTGAGCAATGTAAAAGCCTTAATATTCCAGAATTCTACAATTGTTTCTCTGAAATTCCAATGAAAGCTTGGTTGAGCTAGGGATGGAACTCTTACCCCAAGAATTGAGGGTTTGATATGTTACCTACTGTGCTAACTAGCTAGGTTTGAAAGTCTTTTTTTCTGGCCAATAATCATGTTAGAGAATAGATAATTTTCTTTTGTCAATAATCATTACTGGTTTAAAATGAATATTTCATGGTACAGTGACAGTAACAGTGTACACTAGAGTCAATTTCTACATCAGACGGAGGTTTTCATTGATGGATATCGGTATATCAAAGCCAGTGGATCGTTATAGGCCCTCTTGGGCATCTTGTACCACCATATTTATTTAAATGTTAGCATTATACAGTGACAATCATCACAAGTGTGCAATTAAGGGCCACTCTTGACCACATTTGTACAAATTATACACTCTTTATCTTAATATTTTGTCCTATATCCAACAGCTTAGATTTGACACATGCACATTGGTCTCTTGTAAGTATTTTCCATATTTCCATTAATTATTGCAGGTGGTGAGAGGTAATTAGATTTTTAACAAACAACACTGTAATCTTGTTGGATAGAATCTTGTTGTAGAACTAAGCATCTAGTGTAGAATTTTTTCTCTTTAACTAGAAACTAGCATATTGTTAACTTTATTTGTTTAAGGTTTAGTGATTTTGGAAAGTTAAAGCATTCACAATTATTATAATGAAATGTGCATTTGTAATACAATTAATTTGAAGGCTGGCTTGACTTATTTTGTTCAAGCTTATTACATTCCAATTAAAGAGAAAGTGCCAGAAACATTCCTATTTTTGGTTAATTTGTTTATAAATGATGATAACTGAAAATAATCAAAGTACTGAAAGTACTGATAAGTTGGGATGCGTTCTAGAGACGGTGACCTCAAGCTCCTAACGAAGCTGGCGCCTTCCGCCCACCACAGGTAATCACATAATACGTCTCGTCTTTTGACAATGAATTTCAACAACGAGAATCGCTATACAGGCCTGAATCTGATGAAAGAAAAAAGATAACAAGAGGGCCAGAATGGCCCTAAACCCATCACCTGAATTCGATTGGTCCAATGGATCTTATCCAAGAAACTTTCTGGCAAAGATTCATTCATATTTGCCTTATTGTTTAAGAGGAGACATTATTCGAATTATAAGCAGTCATAATAGACCCTGCCAACCCATTCATTACAGAGGAGACTCAAAATTAGCCCTTCTCTGCCACGCCCATATTTATGGACAAATGAAAATTTTGCCAACAATATTTGAAGAGGGCCATCAAAGGAACATTCTTGTAAAGTTTCAGTGAAATCTGCCCAGTGGTTCAGGAGGAGATGTCGTTCAAAGATTTTGGGCTCAAAATAAGCCTCGCCCTGCCATACCCATATTTATTGGCCAATTAGAATATAGCGGCAATTTTGAAGAGGGTCACCAAGGGAACATTATGGCAAAATTTCATTGAAATCGGCCCAGCGGTTTAGGAGAAGAAGAAGTTTTAAGAAAGTTGACGACACACAACGGACACAAGACGGACGACACAGTCCTAAAAGCTCCCCTTGAGCACGTTGTGCTCAGTTGAGCTAAAAATGAAGAAAATGATACGGACCATACAGCCAACTAATGGACGCACAGGCGAACACTTATACACTCAAAACAGTTTGTTTTTTTATATTATTTTTCAAATGACTTCTGCTCCAATTACATTTTTAATTAGAAGTGTCGCAAGGTGGAACTCAACAAGTGATTTGTCCAAGTCTTTTGCTTCATGAGTTGGAATCTCAAGACAATTTTTGGACGAATTGTGATTTCGACCTTTGTAACTTCAGAATTGGGCACTTTCTCGGGTCATTGACAACATTTGTGTCAAGATTTATGATTTGGGTCAATTGGTTGTTCAGTTAGAGTGGAAACTGTTATCTGTTTAAATTTACTGATGGCCGTGACATGAATTACCCCGAAACAATAGGGTATTTCTTCGGGTCATGGGCAATATTTGTGTAAAGTTATTGCAGGTCAATTGCTCTCCGTTTATCTAGCGGAAAGCAAAAGGTCAATGGACTGAGAGACAGACATGATGAAATCAATATATGCTCCTCTACTTCTGAGTTCGGGGTACAGTTAATAACATCGTGAATTTGATAAGGTGAACAATTTTGGAATGATTTAGGCATGATGTTGAATGAGTTAGCGGAGCGAGTTTTGAGTGAAATTTGTTGGAGGGAATCCAATGTCGCTTATTATGTTCAAGTTGAACAAAATCAGCGATATATAAAACCTATATAAAATATGCATGAAAGTTCAATTAAAAGCTTAATTTCAATAATGTCAGTGAAATAGCGATTTGGTTCTTGCTTAATTCATTTTGAATGTACATGTTGATCTTATTTTTTAAAATTTTTGAGCGTTTTTGAATAGTTGGAGTGAGTGTTTGGAATGAATGAATGGACCGCTGAATGAGCGATTAAGAATGTTTTTATTGAGATTAATGTCAATTTCACGATGTAACTAAGTGTATGATGGTGCTCTTAAACGTGTTGGTATGTAAGAATGCGAAGAAAACAAGTTTAACTAGTTGGTTTTTATTTCCAATGGCAAATTGTCTTGGTGATGGAATGCAATTGGGCAAAGATATTCATAATTCAATTAAAGATGTGGTGGCAAGGGTTTTATTGGATGAGTATTGGGGGTTTTTACAATGAAACTTTCATGTAGATAACTGCAATAAGACGGAAAACAAGCGACAAAAATATTTATTAACTTTAAAAGTGTATCATCACTTTAAGAAAAGATTTTCATTTCGTATAACCTGAAATTATTGACATGATTTGACCTTTATGCAATGAATAAATTAACCGATGAATACATTAACCATCGAGGAATATCAGTGGTTACGGAAAGCTTCGTCTTAATCCGGAGGACTATGTTTTCATAAAAACATAAAATTTTATCTACATTTGCATACGGTTCCGTGGTCGAGAGGTGTAGGTCACAGTCATACGAAGTATACTTTTGGTGGTTCAAATCTGCACAAAAACAAAATTTGTCTTTTTTTCTTTTCTTTCTTTTCTTTTTTTTCTGCTTTAAACATATCACAAAAAAAAAAAAAAAAAAAAAAAACACGCATAACTTTCTTGTCTTTTCTGAAGATATATTTATAAGAAATCTTTACTCTATACTTTTGTCAAAGAAATTGTCTTCAATTTACTAGTTTGTCGAAATTTGTACGAGCGAATTGAGAAGTGTAAAGCAGACTTCATTTTTTTAAAAAGCAGCTTGTGGAACCTTTTTAGCTCACCTGAGCACGAAGTGCTCAAGGTGAACTATTGTGATCGTACAATGTCCGTCGTCAGTTATGCGGTGTGCGTCGTGCACAATTTCTTTAAAAAGTTTTCTCCTCCTAAACCAGTGGGCCAATTTTGATGAATCTTTGCATGGTTGTTCCTTGGGTCAAGCTCTACCAAAGTTGTTCAAATAAATGTAATCCACCCTAAATTCTCGCTTAACCCTTAACAAAAAGGGTAAAAATAGGAAAATCTTTAAAAATCGTTTTCTCTGAAACTAGAGAACAGACAGCTTTCATATTGGTATGTAGCATAATATAGAGGGCCTCTAACAAGTTTGTTCATATCAAGACCCTGGGGTCATATTTGGGCTCTGCCCGGGCGCATTCCTTTTTACATATAATCAAAAAGCGAAAATCTTTAAAAATCTTTGAAAATCTTCTTCCCTGAAACTAGAAGGCAGACAGCTTTCCATTTTTGTATGTAGCATCATCGAGTGGGCCTCTACTAAGTTTGTTCATATAAAGACCAAGGGGTCATATATGGGCTCCACCCAGGCTCATCCTTTTTTACATAGATTCAAAGCGCAACAAATTCAAAATTCTTCTTCTCTGAAACCAAAAGGCAGCCATCTTCCGTATTTTGTTTGTAATATTATATAGTGGACTTCGACTTATGTTTTCATTGCATGCCCCTGGGGTCATATTTGGGCTCTGAATGAACCAACCCTATTTTACAAAAAGACAAAAAAGGGGAAATCCTGTATTTCATGAAGTTTGTTCATAACATGCCCATATGTTCATGTAAGGGCTGTGTCCAGACACATCCCTTTTGCTCTTTGCTAAAAATATTACATGGTTTTGATGTTATTTAGAAATTATCTCCTCGTTGATATCCGCCTATCTCATTGATGTGATGTCCCAGGGGTCAACGAGACTCAAGTCTAGGATCATAGTTCTCTAGTTTGATATATTTCAGAGAACACACGGATTCTGAATTTGAAAGCTTACAATTGATATTGTTTTTCATTGTCTGAGAGAAATATGTAGAGATATTTGAGTTGTAAAAGAAATAATAATCAAAAATGAAAAAAAAAAAAAATAGAAGGAAATTGAAACAAGTGAAGGGTAAGATATATCATTATTTTTGAAAAATAAAAATAGGGACTATCGAGGATCGAACCACCGATCTCATGTTCTGCAATCCGTCGACCTTACAGTTATTTCTAGAAGAACCTTCTACCTTCTACCTTCGGTCGCGCAAAATAAACATATAAATCATCATGATCGACTCCCGAGACAAAACGAAAACTAACGATTATGAAAAGTTGGAATCAATTAAGCGTGTAATTATTTAGATAGAGGTCATGCTCAATCATGTCAAATATTTTAGATTATAGCTTAGACAGAAATTTACAATATAACACCTTGTCAAAAGTTAAATGTGTAATAAAGTCGTTCAGAAAGAGAAACTATATATTTAAAAGAAGCTATAACATTATTCTACGAAAAACAGGTCGCGACCTTACCAAATAAGCAGATCACGTGATTAGTCTGTGCTATTGCCACAATACTGAGGAAACAGATCGCGACATAACCAAATAAGCAGATCACGTGATTGGCTAGTGTTATTGTCAATTGCTGACCTTATTGGACTTGACTTATCACATGATTTCCAAATATAGTAATGCAAACATGTGATACTGATATATTCGTACGCAAATTTCAATAAATATCGTTTAAAACATAGATTAGCGTGTTAATGATATACATGAAGTGATAGTTGTGTAATTGTACAGCATTATTACTTTTTGATGAAAAAGACTGTATGTCTTTGTCAAGTTGAGATATACAAAATAGGCCGAAGTGTATTCACATCCTGTTCACGTGATATGTGTTCTCAAAAAATCCGAAATGAAATTATGTTGTGTTAATTTTGCGGTTTTGTTAAATCTAACTTGGAATTGCTCCGCATTCCAACTTAAAAACAAAAGAATTGGTGAAACTCGATCTTAAACATAAGGTAATTAACTCTATGTCAGGGTTTTCCCTCTATGTTCAAAACTGGGGGTCATTTTGCCACATTATGACCCCTTTTAAACTAGATTATTAAATGTTTCTTTGATAATTTTTGGGTCATTTAAGACAAAGTGGGGTCAAAATTCAAAGAATCATGGAAACACCCTGCTATGTTATTTGTACTCTAGAATTGTTGCAAGAAGAGAGAGAACAAACATAATAAGATTTCGAAATGTCTTTAGCACATTTTGTGTTACCCCTGTGGGAAATGACATTTCTTTTCAACAGTATAATAAGATTTACTCCGCCTACTTCAAAAACCGGTGAAATATATTGATGTGCTGGTGTTAAACGATTTTAAATGATGATCGATATACAGTAAAACTTGTGTTAAGCGACCACTTAAGGGACCACCAAAAAGCGGTAGTTTATGGGAATGGTCGCTTAATACGAAATACGATGATAAATATAACAGTTCATTTTGATTCCATTTATAATTTGTCGGTCAAGTCGTACTGAATCTTATGATGTTCGAACCCATTAGAATCGTCTTAATGAGACGTTTTTAATGGGTTCGAACTACATAAGATTCATCAATAACCAATTTTTCGATAAGAATGTCCTCTTTTTCAGAGATTTTGCTTACGATGAAGGGACTTTTTATGGTGGTCGCTTAATACAATTGGTCGCTTAATAGACGTGGTCGCTCGAGCAATATCGACTGTACAGTAAAATGCGTATTTAGCGACCACTTACGTAACTACAAAATCGCAGTTGTTAAAGAGAATGGTTACTTTATAACCATTTTGTTTACAAGTTCGAAACACCATTTTGATTCATTGTATATGTTATTGCAAATTTCAAAATAATCCTATGTTGTTAGCATTCAAAAGAATCATATCACTGAGACGATTCTAATGAGTTGAAACACCATAGGATTCATTTACATTTATTTTTAGAACAATTCTATCTACTCTTTAAAATATTTCGTATTAAAGAAGGGGAATTTGAAACAGGTGCTTAATAGAAATGGTCGCTTAAAAGACGTGGTCGCTTGAGCAACATTGACTGTGAAGGCTCTTACAATAGTTTCACACTTGCTTATTAATATAATAAATATGTATTTTCTGGACCAACGGTTTCCACAGTTACTTTATTGTTGAGTTTTTATAGTTAAATGAATGTAAATAATTGTTAAGTGTTAGTGATAACAGTAACATACATCATTTTAAGGGCTTATTGCAACACTTCTGTAAGTTTCAATATGAATATTTGCACTAAAGACTGTTACCAAAAGCCCTTGAAACATTTAATTTTGTAGTTTCTGTCCATCTTTTTGTTCTCTGGATCATGCCGATATTTTCTCTTAACCAATCAATAGATGACAAAACTTTAGACTGATCCAAATTAAAAAAAAAAAAAAAAAAAAAAGTTTAAATTGTTACTCGAGATTATTGATTTAACATTGATATTTTTTTTCTTTTTGGGGATGAAATAAATTTGTGCTGTATTTAAAATGAAAGAAAAAACTGTGCTGTTTATGAGCAATTTCTTCATTTTCATGGTGTTATCCAAGCAAATTTTATTAAGTTTCATAAAAAAAGCTGGATTTAGAAGGAATGCATCATATTAGGAGAATGCTTTGTTTGTGAATTAATCATTTGCCCAACTGATTATTTTATTTTATCTTATAACTATACAAATATCCATGTGATAACATCCCGTATGATATTTTTTTATGATATCACACAATGATATAATGCGATATTTTAAGAAACTTGCATTTCAGTTAGAAACACTGACAAAAACAAGACAAATATGGGTTATAAGATAAATATAATACATAGTTAGTGTATTGTATGAAAAAAATATCAAACTCGGTTGTGAGAATTGATAATTGTCTCGGCAGAGCCTCGACAATTTTCAATTCTTCCAACCTCGTTAGATATCTTTTTACATATAATACACTAACTATGTATTATACATGTATACATGTATATCCCATTGTATTAGTATAGCCTTGGCGTTGTTGTTGTGGTCAGTGTTTGGGAAAAAATAATACAGTGGATCCGAAATATCCCAGGAAATAACCTAATGTATTTTCTTTAAACGTGAAATTGCAATCAAAAAAGCAACAAATACTATCTGGAAGTACAACTCTAAATTTGTTTTATATTTGTTATGTCCCTTGTATGTCTTGGATTTTCTATTCAATATCAAATACTTAACAGCCAAGCATGAGTACCGCATGTGGTCCTCTCCTTTAATATTTTGCCATATTTGTTGTTTATAAATCTCCTTGAATAGAAAATGGAGGTAATTGTCTTGTTTCACTATGTCTAACCACAATTTAACTAAAAAGAAGAAAGCACAATAGTTTGTAATTCATGTACAATCTTGATATAAAGATTAAATATTCAAACTGACCAGTCCTAACAAACATTATAGATACGTTGTAGTACTTTTTGCCACCAGCCGGGAGAACCTTTTAGCCAAAAATAGTGCAGGTCTTCCATGATAACAACAGGTCCTGCATGAAAAAGCATGTTTGATTTTTAGCAACTTAAGAGATGAATTGCAAGAAAAACTTAGTTTGAAAGATGAAATTGCTTTTGACAAGCAATTTCTTATATTTCTACAATGATTTCTGTTTGGTAATGCAAATTTTAGTTTTGGAAAAGCAATTATTTTTTAGAGCATGAAAGATTTGAAATACTAAGCACTGCTATTAACTACAGGCCTGAAGGACCTGCAGCATGGTTACATCTACCAGTCCTCCCTAAAACTCTCAGGTCTCGGTCCCGAGGACTGGTGTTAGTGTCGGTCCCTGAGATCCTTATGAAATTGAGTTTGATCTGGGTCTACTATCTTTTCCTATCACGAAGCCTCATTTCAATGCATTGGTCTGCGATATAACTGAAAAATTGTTGAAAGCGGTGTTTTAAAATCCCATTCAAACAAACAAATAAAATGTTTTGATTTACTCTATTAGAATTTTAGATTATTATTTGTCAGTCGTTTGAGTGTTCAAAACATTTGGGCAATTAGTTAATTTGACATTCTATTTATGTCTGCTCAAAGCTATTTTAGATGCTTAAATGCACTAACAATAATTTTGTGCTAACACCTTGAATTGTCATTTTATCTGTTTGCATGTTTGACAGGAGGAAACACTGCTAAAAAGTGTTGGACAATCTGTTTCAACTCCCAATCGATAATATGTTTTTACTTGGAAGAGTAAATCAACTAATGTTGGATTGTACAATTAGTTTCTTAATACAGCCCTCCCAGTATCTATTCTTCTTTGAACAATAGAATGGGAAAGTTGAGTTAAAACTCATGACTTACAGACTAATCCTGCAGGTTTTCTAGCAACTACATTGCTCAGCATAAAATAGTTGTAATTGCCTATAAACATATAGGCTGTGACAACTTTGTCATGCTATGCCATCAAACTGACGTCAGTTCCGTAAACAAAATGAAATGAAATTCATTTACGTGTTTGGACCCGATTAATCGATTGTGAAATTTCTTAGTTGATTACCAAAATCGGTTCCCAAAACAACTGATAATTGATTATAATCGATTGATCTGCCTATCACTACTGCTAAAAGTTTTGTATTTCCAATTTGTAAACAATATAAGACAAAACCATGCTAAATTATATTAGATAATTCTCATATTTTGAAAAATTTAAGATGAAACATTCCAAAAATATTTGATTATTCCAATATGTTGATTAATTTAAAACAAAACATTCTTAAAATGTTTGATAATTCTAAATGACCATCATTTGAATGTGCTTGTACCATTAATATATGCTTATATCAATTGAACTGAATATTTCCTGTGTACTTTCAAAATGAAGTAATAACATCTTGCTTTAATTCGTCATCATGTACTTTTCAAAACTACACAGATGATATTCCTAGGAAATCGATACAAAAGGATTGTAAGGGCCTGGAAAGATTGGGCAATCTTAATTAAAACAATTTTGTACAGGTCCATTCAAAATTATCTTCATATACCAACATCTAAAGGAAAAGAAATTAAGTAAAGGTTAAGTCAGTTAAGCAGGGATGTGGAATTTCTATGCCTGACTTGTCTGACATGGGCTTTCCCACTTGCAGGCAAGAACATTTTTCTAGGCTACTTGTCCGTGGACAAGTAAATACCAGAGCAAATCTTGCAACAGAACTAAAATTATCTAGGAGAAATCTTGTAACAGAATTAAAGAGATCTAGGAGAAAAGTCATCCTTATGTTGGTATCAAAAGGAAGAAAACATTGCCTTTGATGAGGAAATTGCTGGGATACAAAATCAATGCTTTCTAAATATTTATCAAATCGTTTTTTCGTGGGCAAGTTCATTTTGATCCTGGACAAGAAATAAATCGACTTATCCATGGACAAGTGAAGAAAAATCATATTTCCACACCCCTGAGTTAAGTGAAAAATATTCTGGGATATTGTACACTTTAAGACTTACAGTTATTGTACATAGATTTTTTATTGTCATTCAATGTGATAGATTAAATTGTTTTTCTCCACTGTTTTATATAAAGATGCAAAAATACTGCCTTTTTTAGCAATAAGATTAGGAAAAAAGTGATATAAGAATCACTGGTGTAAAGTAGAAAGCTATCTACTTTGAGATAACTCTAGACTAAGCTAAATTTAAGAAATATTACAGATCAATATACAAAATATTTGTGCTTCTGTGATAGCGAGTTGGTAGTGCGCCAGACTGTCAATCTAGAGGTCCCGGGTTCAATCCCCGAGGGCCGCACTCATCCTTTCCAACTATTTGTCTACCACCAATAGGTTGATAATTGTAGACCTATGTGGGTTAACAGCTGTAGGCAAGGAAAGGATATGGTAGTACTGGTGTGAGAAATACCAGGAAATCATTGTTAGGTGTTCCAGCTACTGCAATATGATTGAAATAAAGTTAAAATTGGTGTCAAACCCATTCAAATAAACAAACTAAATAAAGTATTTGTTTTAAAATACGGTAGCTAAATATCTGAAAGAATTTTACAAAAAGAAGAAGAAAAGATGTGTCAGGTAGCTTCTGCTTTGCAAGATGTTTTCACTGAAACTATTAAATATAAATATGGATTGTTTTACTATTATCTACCTAAAGATTTAAAGAAGTTACAGACGAAAAGCAAAATTCACATTTAAATGGGAAAAAAGGTGTTGACTAGTGTAAGGAACATCTTGGGAAAAGGAGAAATTGCTTATTTTAAGCAATTTCTCTTTTCTTTAATTTTTTCCATGTCATTTCATTTAGGGCATCAAATCTATAGTTGTGTAGTAATGGAATTTTAAGAAACTGGTTTGTTACTGACAGATTAATGTTTTTACATTAAATGTTTGTACAGCTATTTTTTGTCACTTGAATAGATGTATTCTGTATTTCTTATAATACAAACTCTCTAGGATTAAGGATTAAGCATTCTTTTTTATAATTATATGAGCCTGATTTAAAAAGCTTCAGTTGTAAATTATTAATCTTTACCCCCAAAATAATACCACTTATGATATATATGTATTTGAACTTTAAACCAAAACAATCTGAATAATACTGTCTAAGTTTTTATTATGAGAAATACAGAATATACCCATGTTGACTATACTGACTGTTAATGTTTTGTTCACGCATGTAAATTATTTTGACGCTTTTTGCATTTATTTATTAAGAATTTTATCTTGTCAATGAAAAAATCAGAATATATATGCAATAGATTTAATAGTCTTTGGCTTGATAACTTGATTACCCCTCACCATTTCCCTACAAAACTCTATTTTATAAAAATGTAGATATTGCTTTTTCAGAAAATGCCTTCATTGTCTATAATGTTTTTTTTTTTTTTCAACCCAGATATGCAAATATTTGTCATCTTCTATTTTGGATTGATGTAATTTTTTTCTGTGTGATAAAGGTTCAAAATACTCAAGACTGCCTTGAATTCCAGAAGACGACTAGAATAACACAATCATTATGCCCACATTCGGAACACCACTCGGCCATTTCCGTAAACTGCAACAGACCTCGGATGTATGTAAGGCGGTTGGATATGTAACAGAATCGTGCATTTTGTTAGGCGGAAACGGTGAAAGAAAAACTAGATTTAAATCTTTTACAGTAAATAACGGCTGAAAAATCTTAATTTTTGAGAATGACGAATCATTCTCAAAAATTAAGATTTTTCCAGCTGTTATTTAAGAATCTAAAGATATTTGTATAATGATACGATAGTTTCACGTCAGTGACTTAAACATGTAGCATTGGCGACGTCGAATGTTTTCACTCACAGTTTCGAGGGCTAGCGCCATTTTAACTGACGTCATCGAGTTTTTTCCAAGGGTTTCCTGTAGTTTTTTTAAAAATACTCCGTCTATGTACATGATCGTGAGATTGGCCAAGTGGTGTTCCGAATGATTATGCCCATTGGCTTATCTACCTTTTGGTTGGTTAGTTGACTGCACCTTTTTTTTTTGCTCTTTGAAATGTCGCCTTGGCACACCCTGTTCAATATGAGCTTTTGTTTTAATTGTATGACCATTAATCGTCTTCAACAATTACTTCATTAGCACTCTAGTTGCCACAATTTTGGATCAATATTCATGAAAACTGGTGAGAATATTTGCATGGTCACAAAGAAAAACCCTTAAGTCAAAACATTCTGTCAAAAATCAGGGGAAAAGGGGCCCAATGAAAAAATTCTAGTTGCCACCTCAGAGATCACAATTTTGTACCAATATCCATGTCACTTAGTCGGAATTTTTG
Organism: Fragum whitleyi; assembly: GCA_948146395.1. NCBI lineage: Eukaryota > Metazoa > Mollusca > Bivalvia > Cardiida > Cardiidae > Fragum > Fragum whitleyi. The sequence continues at coordinate 18,285,401 of OX411557.1, forward strand.
TCTGGTCACAAGGATAAAAGCTATTGAAAATGGAAATGACCAACGGAAAAGGGGCATTTATAAAAAGAAAAACTTGTTAGCTCTCTAGAGGCCACAATTTATCCAAAATTTCACGAAATTTGGTAACATGTCTTTTTAGACTCAATGATAAATCCTATCGAAAGAATTTTTAAGATCCATGTTTGTCTGGTGACAAGGATAAACCTTAGAACTAATAAGTGAAAGGTTCATTTGCAAGTCATGGGAAATGAGGCTTTAATGACAAAATATTTTTAGCATTCTAAAGACTACAATTTTGGCCCAAATCAACATAAAACTTGGCAAGAATGTTATACAAGTCAAAAGGATGAATTGTACAAAAGTTCCGTTTGTGAAGTATGTACTGCTAGTGTGGAAAATAAACTTGAATTTCATGTTCCTACCGGTATCTCAACTATGAAATCAGGTGAGTGATATAGAACCTAATTTTCACCCTTATATTTTAATTATTCCAATGGTACAGTAAATTGTCTCTTTTTCAGAAGCCATTAAGGGATTTAAACTCTTTAGTATGGCGTGTAATCGGTTGCAAAATTATATGAAAAAAATAATTGTTCTATAATACGAATATTTATTCCAAAAACAAATAAATTATGGTAAAAAGAAAATATATATTCAATAAATTAAATTATTTGTTCTATAGTTAATTATATTTATTCAATAATGATTAATATTTATTCTATAATTTTGATTATTTTTTTTAAAAATACAAATAATTTATTCAATAATCAAAAATATTTATTCTATAATTGTAAATATTTGTTGTATAATGAAGAAAATATTTATTGTATAATTTAAAATATTTATTGTATAATCTAAAATATTTGTTCAAAGATTGAACATAAATAATTATTTCTATAATTTACAATAATTTATTCAAAACCTCACACAAAATATTTATTCAATAATTAGCATTCTGGGAAGGAAGTGGCTAGCCATAGACTGGGAACAAGATCGACTTTCACGATAGACTGGCAAGTCTCCCCAATCTACGTTATTTCCCGGGAGATTTTAACAGGCTCAATTACGATGTTGACTGTGTAAATACTTTCAAAGAGCGAAAACCTGACGAAATTTATCTACCCTTCAATTAAATTTTAACCGATTTATTGATTTTCGGTGGTAGTCCCCTTTGGCTGGCCAGTTGTTAAGAAAAATCAGTTTGGCGAAGTCGTATTACTTAAAACTGTTCCTAAATGAAAGTCCTTTTGAGGTAAGGTGAGCGTTTGTGACCAATGAATGTCCTTCGTGCGTTGTGTGTCGTCCGGCATCAACAATTTAAGTGTTTATACTCAAGAGGCCACAAATATGGCCCAATCTTCATGAAACTTGGTCAGAATTTTGGCCAGGTCACAAGAATGAACCCTATTGAAAATGGGAGGGATCTATGCCATATCACGAGGAATGGGGCCTTTTTGACAATTTTCTTGTTTACACTCTAGAAGCCATATAAATAACCCAATCTTAATGAACGTTGGTCAGAATAGTGGTCAGGTCACAAGAATGAACTCCATTGAAAATTGGGAGAATCCATGTCATATCACGGGGAAAGGGGTCTTAATAAAAATTTTCTTGTTTACACTCTAGAAGCCATAATTATGACCCAATCTTTATGACGTTGGTCAAAATATTAGTCAGGTCACAAGAATGGACCCTATTGAAAATGGGAAGGATCCATGCCATATCAAGTGAAAAGGAGTCTAATGACAACTTTCTTGTTTTCACTCTAGAGGCCACGCATATGGCCCAATTTTCATAAAATTTGGTCAGAATGTATACCGGGTATATAGGCAAAATGATAATCCCTTTTGAGAGATGTATTGCCATATGAGAAAATACAGGAAAAATAGCCTTTATTCTCTTTATCAACTCTAGGGGTTATCAGTATTTCAATATGTTTATCTTGTCAAAGGTTGAACCCCCCCCCCCCCCCCCCCCCCAAGAAAAACTTGTTTAGAAGTGGCTAGAAACTTATGCAGGGATCATGGGAACAGAATAATGTCTTTCTTTAAAACATTTAACGATCATTTAATGATTTTTAAAGCATTTAATTTTGCTAAGTAGGGAGTCAAAAAGATGAAGGTGAGCGATATAGGACCATTATGGTCCTTCTGTTCAATTCATCACATTGTCTCTCGCGACTCAAGGACTGTCATATGAATTTCCTCAAAAAGGACTTTCATTTAGGAACAGTTTTAAGTTATACGATTTCGCCAAACTGATTTTTCTTAACAGCTAGCCAGCCAAAGGGGAGTACCGCCGAAAATCAATAAATCGGTTAAAATTTAATTGAAGGGTAGATGAATTTCGTCAGTTCTTCACTCTTTGAAAGTATTAACAGAGTCAACTTCGTAATTGAGCCTGTTAAAATCTTCCGGGAAGTAACGTAGATTGGGGAAATTTCCAGTCTATCGTGAAAGTCGATCTTGTTGCCAGTCTATGGCTAGCCACTTCCTTCCCAGAATGCTAATTATTGAATAAATATTTTGTGCGAGGTATTGAATAAATTATTTTAAATTATAGAAATAATAATTTATGTTCAATCTTTGAACAAATATTTTAGATTATACAATACATATTTTGAATTATACAATAAATATTTTAAATTATACAATAAATATTTTCTTCATTATACAACAAATATTTACAATTATAGAATAAATATTTTGATTATTGAATAAATTATTTGTATTTTTTAAAAAAAATAATCATAATTATAGAATAAATATTTATCATTATTGAATAAATATAAATAACTATAGAACAAATAATTTAATTTATTGAATATATATTTTCTTTTTACCATAATTTATTTATTTTTGGAATAAATATTCGTATTATAGAACAATTATTTTTTTCATATAATTTTGCAACCGATTACACGCCATACTTTAGAGACAGTTCAATTTTATTCAACAAAAAATGTCAATTAATCATATACAAACATAGCATAGAACATATTCCTAGTTTTGAAAGATAATTGAATTTTTATTGAATGCTCTCGGGTACGGATATTGTACAGTATATATGAATGTAAAATAACATCTTTATGATAAAGCTTTTCTTTTTGGAATGCAACAGTTTTGATTAGGATACAAATAACGTATCCGATAAACGATTATAGCTTTTACCGATCGCCCTATTTTTTCGGCCAATGAAAGGCCGCTATTTCGTTTGAAATTCAAAAATTATATCCCATAACCTGACGATCTGTTCGAATAAGTGAGCTACGTGACTTTAGGTCATAATGGGCGTGGACTACATTCAAAACCAGACAGTGACGTCATAATCTCGCCAGATAAAAAGTCCCGAAAGACCCTTAACTTGTAATCGAGTATTTATAATAAAAAAAACGTTTTACGAATGTTATTTTGAAGTTATGCTTATACACAATTACTTATTTACAGGAGAAGAAAAAATCCTGAATAATTTGTCTGAATGTTAATCAAGACAAGATTTAGCGGATAAAGCAATGATTCTGATAATAAACAGCAGTAAGAATGACATCGACGAATTTGCTCGAACCAAGCCTTTCTGTACTCCACATTTTCACATTGACATATAAAAAGAAAAGACGACAGGGTTGAAACGATATAAAATCTCAAATCCTTTTAAAAATGAATACTTTGGCTCTCTTGAACGACATTTTAATTTAGTCGTTCTGCAAAGGTCCCAATCTTAACAAAATGTAATTAAATATTCATAGGAAAGGTACATGTATGCAAAATAATTGTAGAAAAGATACAAAATGCCTACGTAAAGGATTCTAGGGATGCAGATGTTTGCAAAAAGAATGTGATTGATTCGAAGCATGTTTTGCGCGTGAAAGCTGACTCATATCGAAAGCATGTGTCACCAGTTTAATTGTGACGTATCGGTTGAGAACCAAAACTTGGTAACTAGAGCTTTTCAACGCTCTATGAATGTTTTCTACTAGTTAACGTCTTATTGCAAACTTTATATTTTTGATAATGAATATGCCGTGGATTTGTTTGTTTGTATGGGGTTTAACACCGCTTTCAACAATCCTTAGGCAATATTGCGGCGGCTGGAGACCTAACAATGAATTCCTGGTATTTCTTACCCCAGTAATACCATTCCGTTACTAGTCTCCAGCTGCTATCCCACATAGGTCTACGATTATCGATCGATAGGTGGGAGACAAAATGTCGTAAAGGATGAAGGCCACCGTCGTGGATCGAACCTGGGACCATTTGAACAGTAGTCCGACGAGCTAACACTGCGCGGCTGAATATGGCGTGGTAGATTGATTGATTGAATGGAGTTTAACGCCACTTTCAACATTTTTTAGTCTAATCGCGGAGACTGGAGCACCTAACAATGGTTTCCTGATATTTTTCTCACCAGTACAACCACCAAATCCTTCCTGCTATCTCCAACAGGTCTATGATAATCAACCCATTGGCGAGAGACATATTGTCGGAAAGAATGAGTGTCGCCGGCCGTGGGAGATAACTGTTTTTTCTAAAAATACAAAAGCCTAAAATGCGGAACAATGTCCGCGAAAAAATACCTACCGGCAAAAGGAATACAAAATCCACTAGCAGCAATCACGAGGTTTAGTTCACTGAACGTTCTCAACTGATTTTGTCTCGCCAAATGACAAAATAATTACAGAAACCCGATAGTGATTAAATTCGCTCCTCCCAGTTTTTGTTTACCTCAATTTGATTGAAGAAAGTATGACGCAACAAAAATGAATGACATCATTGATTGACGTGCAACTCAATTGAAGTAGTGTTATTTGATGAAAAAATAAGTCGATCGGTAAAACAGTTATAGTTCATATTCTGACAATTTACGCGTATAACCTTGCGCTCCGCTAACGCTCCGCTTAGGTTATATCGCGTAAATTGTCAGAAATGAACTATAACTATTACATGTTATGAAAAAAAACAACAACAATATACCTTTGTAACAGAAATATAATATCTGTTTACAAAATATTTTGAAAGGACGAAAACCCAATCTTTAACTAAAACAGTACAACCATTCGTGACCACGTCTAGTAGTAAATTATTTTTTATTAAGCGACCATATTCGAAATCCACTTCTTTAAATAAAATATCTGAAAAAGTAGATATCACTCATATACAAATTGTTTTACTTGGATCCTATGTTGTCTTAAATGAGACGATTCTATTAAGTTTTTGAACGCAACGGATCATAGAGAATTTCGCAATGATTTACATATTTAATCGAAATTATGTTTCTTATTTGTAAACAAAACGTGAAAGTGACCATTTTCTTTAATAACCGCTTTTTTGGTGGTCCCATTCGTGGTCGCTAAATGCAAGTTTTACTGTATTTGAAATGTGACAAGGAGCGTCAGTATGACCCATTCGAATGATTTATTATTCTCGTAGAACATGATCGTTTTGTTGCTTCAAAGTTACACTAGGGTGACAATGGGATTATTCCCCATTAATTTTGAAAACAAACCAAATTGTTATCGCCTGCATCTGTGTCTGTCCTTCCATCCGTCAATTTGAATGAAACTTTATCTATAAACTTTCCAGGAAATTTCTAATCAAACACCCTTTTTGAATTTTAGAAATTTGCGACTGTGTCAGGGCAAAAAGGGCCTCAATGTAAAATTAGTTTTTCACTATTCTCTTCGAGTCTGATAGTCAGAATTGAATGAAATTTCATTTATGAGTAGCAAATCAGATGCCCCTGTCCATAAACTATTTAAATTACATAATTATGCATATAAAAAGCGTTAGAGAAAGGGGGGGGCTTCATAATGTTAGCTCTCTCTAAGTCCAACAAAAGCATACCTTGGGCATATTTTTTGTATAGTAAGTGTTTCTAATGTACACTGCTTGTGACAATCTGTTTTTAATAAGTTCAAAGCCATCAGCCAAGGTCGTTTTTCAAGGTCAAATTTTGACATTTTTTTTCATTTGCTATTTGCTTTTATTTTTGCAAATAAGTAAATACGGTAAGCGATATTGCCTTTATATATATTACTTGTGTATTACTTGCCACAAGACCTTTCAGTAGGTATTTTAATCAACATCATCTGTCAAGGCCAAGATGACTAATTCTTAACATAAAAACATCTTTTCTTCTTAACATTTCTACAACTTTTGAATAGCAAGTGACAAAGTCTTCATTCTTCACATGTGCGTACGAAACAGTGTGTGTAAAAATGTTTTTTTGTAATTTCGACATTTGATTTATACCTTATTTAAGTTTGGAGAAAACCTTAGGTATTGTTACAGTCTTTGAACTGTCGTCGTCATGGTTGTAATGCAAGACTTTGACATTTTTTGGTATCTCTGTTATGACTGATCGCATTCACTTGGAACTTGGCACTCATATTCACCATCAAGAGAGAACCTATCATATGGGCCTATGCGTGACATTTCCAACAATTTTAATTGTTTGTGAGATGCAAACATTGAGTAGCGTTGACAGCCACATACTGTAAATATCAAGTTACCTGATGGTCTACAGATACATTGAAACCTAATCTATCTAATAATCACATAGTGAAGACTCTGGTCAGACTGTGCGGATGCACAGGCTGGTCAGAGACTTTGCTTTGCGCATATTTGAAATTGTTGGAAATCTCACGCACAGGCTCATATCATGGATGGGTGCAAATGCTAATAACGCCCCTCTTTCGATTAAACTTTTTTCGACTATTCAGCGCCCAGCAGCTGAGCGTACACAATTCGTTGGCAGTGTTCTTGTTTGCATCAGGAACTGACTGTGGAGCATAACCCGTTTGTGACTAATGCTTGTGTCTAGACTCTTTTGTGTAGATACTTTCTATATCGCTCTAGCTCCGTCTATTTTTGAGGGCATGATTTATACGCTACAGCGTATTTTTATCGTACATATCGATATGCTGATGTCTCAATTAGATTACACTCTTCCTTTGATAAAAATGCAAAGTTATCATGCATGTGAGGAACTCTCATAAATTTGATAATAAGTATTTTTAAACAATATCAACATAGGCGTATCTAGGACTTTCAAATGTATACGCAGTCTCAGAAGGCGACAAATAAAGAATAAATAAGATAAAGGCGATATGAGGACTGTGACAAAAGATGCCCTCCGTCCGCTCCCTTTTTATCATTTGAGCGTTGGTGAATAATCAAAACATCGTAACTACAGCTTGAATAAGCTGTGGTTTCGATATAATGATAATTCATCAACGATATTTTTTCAACAGTGGATAATTTTTTTTACGCACTTGCGTAAATTGCGCAATGGGAGTTAGGCCCTTGATCAAGATGCTGTAGTTGTCGTGGACACATCACTAAACGAGTCATCACGTGTAAAAGTGTCCTCTTTATGTTTAATACTGTCAGTAGATTGTAGATCACGTATACAGACATGGTGAACACACGCTGCACAAAATGTATGGCTTACGACGCTGCAGGTGATTCGAATTCTGTCACTGAAATAAACGAAATCTGATCGTAAATCGAGGACTTTGCTAGGCACTAACGGCAGTGTTGGGCTAAACGAGAATAACTCATCATATCTTAGTATATGTCGGTGTTTGCAAAATAGTAATGATAAATGACAGACATTTTAGAAGATAAATTTTGAATGGGATTTTAACGCCACTTTTAACATTTTTTTTCAGAGGCGACTGGAGCACCTTACAATGGGTTTATGGCATTTCTCGTATCGGTTCTACCATTCGTCCTTTCCCATTCTTTAGCTACTATCCCTCTTAGGTTTACGATTATCCACCCATTGGAAAAGACATAATAATTATATACTTTATTCGGAAAAAATGTCAGTTTGCCCACCATTCCCCATACATAAAACAATACATTTAAAATAAAAATGTCAAAAACGGACTACGTGATGGCCGTAAATACAAAGTAGCAAAATTGCAAAGTATTTTGCCTTATATCTACGTATACATATAATTACAAGACATTCGCCGTTTGTATTTAGAAAACATTTAGATTCCAAAGAATTATAGAGTACTTATTACATCCCTCTTTGTCATCAATTCGCGCCTTCTCATTGGATTCATGCATGTCAAATATCTAATATAATTGGAATTTTCGTAAAACCAAACTGCGTAAAGTTTTACTTTGTGTGAAAAAATAAAAAAAAATAGAATTATGTTTTCTTTTCCAGTGTAAGAAACTTATTTATGAATTTAAAGAAATTCTCGACTTTTCTAAAATGGCCGACTAACTTCGTCATACCATCTCTGAATATTATGTCTGTGTCTGCAACTTGTGCAATTCTTAGCATTGAAAATAATCATGTGAACTAACTTCATTTTAAAGACAGTGAAGAGAAAAAAGAATGGGACAAATTATTTTAAATAACCCCAAATTAGCTTCCTCAATCAGATGCATGAGAAACTCTAGTCAGAATTAGACTGGCCACCCCAGTACACTTTAGAGTAAAATTTTGAAATAAATTTGTCAGCTATGATTATCTTTTCTTTATTGTACATTATATGACATAACTCGGCAATAGATATTTAAGTAAATATGTTGATGTTCACTTTTTATAAATGTACACACGGGTGTTATTAGTAAGATGCACGAATCTAGGAGAAAAGAGGATAGTAATGATTCTTTCACTGGAAGGTAGCTTGTTCATTCTAGATTCAGAAAATAGGGGCATTGTAAAAAGTTTCGATCCTAGTCAGTCTGCGCAGTCCTCGCAGTCTGACAAGGGTCGACAATTTACGCGGTACCCTGATGGTCCCTTTTCGCGTGACGGGTCACATATTTTGATGAACCTCAAAAGAAATTTGAGGGACGAAAAGAGTATCAAAATTTGAAGAGACGAGCATTAATTAATGAAAGTTTAGTGAATTCATTTTGCTTGTCAATTTCCAGCAAAGGGCACTAGATCTACAGTTTTAAGTTTTGTTTTTTGAAATATATATAAATTATGCAGACGTACATAAGCCACTCCATAGCAAGTAACAAGGCAATATCGTCTATATCCAGACTCAATGACGTCATCACCATCAGTGCTGTGACTAGACTGGCACTAGGTACAGACGGAATGGCCATGGCTGCCATACTAGCGAGCATCCTGAAAAAGTAGAACTTTTATATGATTCATCTCTTTCCTAGAAGAAACCTTATACTGGTATTTAAAATCAAATGGTTCTCATGTCTAAGTTAACCAATATGGAACTTATTTGACTTCAAGCTTAATTTCGTGTTGCTGAAAGCAATACTTACTACAAGAAATATCATGTAAAAATTAACAAAATTGAACGACATTGAAATATTGTTCCGGTGTGCGGTTTACTCAATATTCAGTGTGTGTGTATATATATGTGGATTATATACTTCCTTTAAATAGTACGGTTGTCTAAGAGACTATCTCTTATCTTTATTGTAAGCCATACTTACCATAAAAGAATATAATCTTTGACAGATATATCGGTTCCAGACAGATTTGCCACAAAAATTGTAGCCGAGGATATATACAGTGCGCCACCAGCACAGCTAATTGACACACTAAATGGTACGACAAAACCGGACACTCTCTTATCGATTTTGTTACGTTCTTCACACACCTGTAGCATCTCTGGGATTGCTATGGCACTGTAGAAAGACAAAATTACAATCAATGTCTTGCTTCGGTACATCTTTTTTATTAGTATGATTATATCTTTCTAGGGTAACATGATAGCTGTTTATTATTTAATAAACACAATCAAAAAGTTTTTTGATTGCGTTTATGAAAGAAAATTCTTTTTTTCTAGAACATTGCTATTTGTTTGAGTTATGCATGGGGAGACGATGTTTATCTGTTCCGCACAGATTTACCAATATTGTAGCCGATGCTATATATAGGGCGTCATCAGCACAGTTTATTGACACACTAAATCGTACAACAAACCCGGACACTCTCTTGTAAAAATTGTTATGTTCTTCACATACAAGATACATCTCTGGGATTGATATTACACCGCAGTTACATTTGTTACTTGGTTTTTTGCACAGATTGTTTTCGATATAAAAAATAACAAAACGCAAATTGTAGTTGTAAATAAGTTGATTGACTATGGCTTAAAACAAGACATTCAAGTTCAGGACCAGAATTACCATGGTTACAATAAATTTTACAAACCGACCTGACAACTCTGGAAAGAATAGCCAAACAATGGTATTCCGCTGTACAAAAATGAGTGAGCTTTCTCAGTTCAGTGAATAAAATAACGGCTTACAATCATTAAAAGATAGAAATGACCTTTCTGGCATGGCACATTCAAACTAAATAACTTACGTTGAAGTAGTTGCAAAGGCAATCATCCATGGTTGTGCTATCGAGACCAAGAAAGCAAATGGATTTTTTCTTGTTACCAAGAAAAATACTGTTGGCATGACAACGAGCTGGAACGTGGCAACGGATGCTGACACCACCGCAACAAACATCCCCATCTGTTTTAACACAATTGTCAGGTCGGGTAAGGCGGCCACAGAAACGGCGATAGAGCTGATTACGCCAACTGGGGTGATCCTATAGGTCAGAAATAGTTTTGAGATTTTGAAATATTTCTATTTGCCAGTATTCATAATTTTAGTTTAAACAAAGAGATGGATAATACCAATAACATGTCCTACGTGTATCTAATAAAGTGTTAAACATGCTTTTTTTCAGAGGACAACACAATATTCTTGTCCTCTTTCAAAAAGTCGCAGAAGATAGGTTTGAGCTAATAACATTTATACTCCCCCAAAAAATTGTAATAGAAATGTGCGTTCTCCCGTCAAAGAGCCCGTCTGTCCAAAACAATATCTCCACAAACCCTTAACGAAAAAATTAAACTACGTATGGTATCACCTTGGAAAGCTTCTAAGACAACTTGTTTCCCGTTTCTCAAAATGAAAAGAATCAATTTTTACTAAGAATATGTCTTCGGGTGTCTTCCTTCCATTTACAGTAGAAACTGACATGATACATACCAAACTACCCACTTTAGCACCATAACGACGATCTCTGATGTCGAATGAATAATCATCAAGAAGGGTTTGCCCCTGTCACCTAGCTTAGCACCTGCTATACCAAATAATGTGCAAGCAAATATCAGACCTGGAAAGGGAACTAATACACGTGAACTGCGCTACGAATTCTGTTAGCGACACTCATTGTAGTATACATATTCTAATTTTGGAAATTACATCATATGGAAGGGTTTATTGAATCCGAGAAACGCATATTAAATTACACAACGACTGTTTACAAGATCGAATGTTCAAGCATTGCCACAAAATATTTTTTGAAGTTCATTAAAACGTAAGACAAACTTTAAAGTTTATGAAATTAAATTTGCAAAGGACGTTTATTTCGTCTTTCAGTTTTCCATTTCTACTTCCGGCTGTTCCTGGGCATATATGTCTGAATTCCAACCAGTTCAAGGCAACATAGGATATGTCTAAATGTCTTATTGAATCAAAGAACTTATGGTGATCGATCAATTCGGCTCAACCGCAACTCGGCCCAGCGTATAACTCGGCCCCTAATCTAATACCAAATCCATCAAGTGTAGTTATTACAAATAGAAAAATATTTAATCTTCGTTCAATTGTTCGGTAATGTGTGTATGCATCAGCAATTTAATTCTAAGAATCGGCACATTTTCAAAGCGTGTCGTAGAGAAAACACAACACGTCTGCAACTAGCTAGGTCAGATCGTTGCACACGGCGTCGCATTTATAATCAGTTACACATGGGATTTTATAGGTTTCTCTTGTTTTAACAGTATGAGTTTTGACTCGGATTAAATCATTTGACTTGATGTTTGAAGAATGTAAAATGATTTCAGCAATATTTTCGTAACAACGTGAAGAAAGGAGATTTCGATCGCATGTAGCTTTTGATGAATTCTATTTCGATAACGTTGTCTGAGTAATAAAAAAGGAAAAAGAGATTGATGTTTGATGTCATTTTGTGTCGCATTTCGCCATTTTCGGTACCCGTTGCAATTTAACCTTTTGCGCTTCCAGAGCAATTTTGCTCGCGCTAGTTTTCAAATATTTTATGGAGGCGCGTTTATTAGGGAGGGTGCGTGTAATATGTGAAATACGGTATTTATTCTATGAAATATATTCTACGATACTATAGACTATATAGTGGGGCCGAGTTTTTCTACTGGATGAGTTGAGTGCAAGTAAAATTGACCCATATTCAAAAGAGCTCTAATCGCGCTCAAACAGCCAGAAGCGTTTTTTCCCATTCATTTAAAATAACTCAAATTGAATATTTGTCTGTTGAATCAAAATCCAAAAGAAAGTCGATGCATTTCAACTGTTCATCTTTTTTTCTATTTTTATTATTATTATTATTATTTTTTTGATAACTGAAATTGTATGAAAATATTGTTTTCTAAGTTACATATCAATTTGCAGAGCAGCAATAGTTTTCAGACATTGACACAAAATTCATCTTCACTAGTCTTCTTTTTAGCTCTACTGAGCGCAGCCTGATCAAGCAAAGCTTTAAGGATCACCCAGCGTCGTCCGCTGACAACAATCTTAAACTCCTGAAACACCGGGTCAATTTGAACGAAACTTTTTCACATTGTGCACTCAAACTACTGACTGGCCAAAATTATAGGCCTGGCATTCTCCCTATAAAGTCTGTGAACGACATATCCTACTGAACCGCTGGACCAATCTAAATATATATATATATTTTTTTTGCTAGAGTGTTCCCACTTTTAAAATTGTTCGCGAAATTTTGATTGACCAATAGCCTAAATATTGGTGTGGCAGGGCGTAGCAATTTTTACCTAGAAATCTATGAAGGACATCTCCTCCTTAATTGCAAGACCAATTCCGATGGAACTTTTCCGAAATGTTCCTTGGCTGACCCTTTCCGAAAATTAATCGCAAACTTTGATTGATCCATAAATGTAGGCATGACAGGACGTGATAATTTCACTTTGATATCTTTGAACAACCTCATAAACAACTGGGCCAATGTCAATGAAACGTTGAAATGTTCCTGTGGTTTCTCTGTAAAAGTGTCCACAAAATATAGATTTGCCCCCCAAATTAGAGCATGGCAAGGCGTAGTATTTTCACTCTGAATTCTCTAAACGTAGTGCAACTGCATCAAATAAAACATAAGTAATTAATACATGTAAACTGTTTGTTTTTTCTTAATCTGTCAAGTATTCAACATAACTCAACTGTCATTGACTCAAGTTTCATGGGCGGACAAGAAAAAGGGAACGTGTTAAAAAGAACCTTAGTCAGTCTCTTTCGAAAATGGCGTGTTAGTAATTTGTCAATGGTTTTAATGCATATTCGAACAAAAATGATAGTTCCGTGTTATGTGTATCACGAAAAGATTTTGGGGCTATTTATTACTTTTTTCATATCTATAAAACATCTCGTAATTTTGTACTTATTCCCAAGTATATTATCGTACCGAGACTGGAGAAAGTTTTACTTATTCTTAAAAAAAATCGATTTCCTAGCCCTTGCGACGGTCATGTCCAAAATGAAAAAAAAATTCAGTTAAATGGAAATCTTATATTTTTTTATTAAAAGATACCTTTTTAAACTCCTCCACATAATTAGCTACATCCTCTTATGTTTTTGTATTAAAGCAGATCTATTTTGTTAAGTTCATAATTATAAACATTCATTTTAGCTTTGCTTTTATACACCGAAAAAAAAAATTGTCGTGAACTCATGATGCGTGATTGTATTGTTCTTATTTTTTCACCATTCTTACCTAAAGTCCCAACCATTTTTTCATAGCTTTCATTCTTTGCAGGCGACACAATTCACTTTGCTGTACATTACAGCAATTTTTTACTTGTTAATAAATGAGAAAGAAATTTTGGCTTTTGACAAAGTATTCATGAAACTACTATAGTACGGTATATTGGGCAGACCATAACTATTAGATTGCTAACACTAACTATTCAAGTCGTTTAAGTTTCCCACGGTCGAAATACTGACAAACAGACAAATTTCATTTTTTGGCACGTGTGCCAATAAAAGGCCAAGATCGGCTTTCGTGTAATTCAACATGGCCTTCATCTGAACAAAATAACCTGTATATGCATTAAGAAAAGATCTTACAAAAACTGACTTAGAAATTTTAAATCTTATGCTCTTTTCTTTAAAATATACTCTACTTTTTTTTCAAAATTTGGCAGCAACGAGATAATGTTTGTCTTACCAAGTATATTTGGACTCTCTGATTTTCCGACATATTTTTCCGTCACGTTCATCCTTTCATTACCTCCGTTTCCCAGAGGCCTCTCTATAGTTCTGTACATGGACTGAGTCTTCGAGAACGTTGCCTCGAACAAATTATCTGGCACTACATTTCTTGAGAAAAAAAAATGAAATTGAGAGGTATTATTCATATTTCATTATTATTCATATTTCATTATGTATTTGTGTATGAAAATGATGGTATTTATGAATAAAAAGAGGCGCTTTCGTGACCTTTTAATCGCTCCAAATGCCCAAAAAGGATTTACTAATTTTAGTTTGGTTTAAACAAAATAAGGGAAACAACTCACATTCAAAATTATTTACAACATTATTTGAAATAAACAATCAGACCATGAATGCAAAATTTATTTGATATTAAATTCATACCATCTGATGATTTTAAGTTTTTCATTATATGTACCGTCTATGGAGATTGGTTACCCTTACAAAAATATGTTTTCCATCCAAATACAATACATGTATTTGTTTGTAGTGTGAATAAGACCACCAAATAAATACTATTGTACAGGATGAGCAGTAATAGACAAAATTACTACAAGAATGGTTGAAATCTTTCTATTAGTTAACAGGAAAATGATTTTAAAAGTTTTCAATTTGTACTATGCATGAAAGGGACGTCTATCCGTAATGAAGTATATTTCTTATCTGATCATTATACAATGTAGTTCTTTGCAGGTCGAAAAAAAAAGTCAGCATAGGATCATCCGAGTAATATTAGTTGATATCCATCATTCTCAAAAAAGCAAAAAGAGAAATGGCCTCTGTGCATAAAAGTCATATTTGCCATATGATCACAAAAGTATATGCAGTCTAATATAGGACCATTCCAGTGAAGTTTGGTTGAAATCAACCGCTCTGTTAAGGAGATTTTATTTTCAAAGTTTCCACTATATAATACATATAGAAATGACCGACGCCCATAAAAAAGTTTTTTTTCACCCAATCACAATACATGTAATTCTGGGCAATCCTATAAAGGGTCACATACGGATCATCTTACTGAAATTTTCTTCGGAGAAAATGATTCCCAATATTTTTACTAATAAAACAGAGATAGAAATGACCTCCGCTCATCCGAAAAAATACCTTTTTCAGTCTGATCAACGGTCACCTTATAAGTAGCAGTAAATTTTAGTTGATATTCATCAGATTCCCAGGATAAGACTTTTGAAGTAAACGTTTGCGGAAACACACACGCACGCAAGACGGACACTTCGTCCACTGACTTTTTGGTCAGTGGAGCTAAAATGTGAGTCGAACTGGGTTTAGCTTCAATTTTATTCGCCAGTTAGATAGAGAATAACATGTTAGTGTCTTATTATATCAATGTTTTCTAGTCGAAGTTTGGAGAATTTATCAAATTCTCGTCATGATAATTTCTCATAGCCGAGACCAGATAATATTAATATTTTAAACTTGAATGCTATGCTTTTTATCATGCAATCATTTATTCAGCGCTTTATTATGATTAATCAAAGAAATTCATGCGAAAGTATATGCAAAATGTTTCTAAAAATCGACTGCCTGATATCGTGTTATGTTATCAGACAGTGTTATCAAGTCAATACAGGCTTCATTGCATGGTAAATGGCCCTTTACGTTGCTTCTCTGCGTACTGAAATTCATAGTTTGAAAGAGGTTTTTTTTTTTAACGTATGCAGTCTGTAAAACAATTCTTTATAGCATTTTACGAGTAACGTTTATAATTCTAATTTATGACCTCGCGTCGTTATTTAACTCTTCTTTTCATTCTCGCTTAACACTTTGCTGTTTAATCACTGCTTTTTACGTGTCTGTGATTTTATGATTGAGAAAACATTGTGAAAAAAGAAGAAATTGCTTCCGACAAGCAATTTCTTCTTTTTCCACACTTTTTTCTATCCTACTGAATGGTTATTTTTCAATTTTTAACCACTTTAAGTTTTCGTCTGCAAAACCTTTGAATTTGGACAGGTCCAAAATTTTGTAAAACAGGAAAGGGTTAATTAAATTAAGCGTTTATATTTATCTGATTCACTGAACAAGATAAAGAGAGGACCTAAATAATTTTACTAAAAGTATATGAATATAAGTCCGTGTACCAAAACCGGGTATATAACCTAATTCCCATACAAAAAGTCAAGATTTTACTTTAAATACTCATTTGCCAAAGAACGCTTGTTTATTTATTCTTTCTCATTTCTTTTAACCACTACTTGAATCAATTTATTGATTTACAATTCTTTTAATTAATATACATAGATTTTTTTCATCATTATATCTTCCCAAAAAACAAGCACAAGAAAATCATTAAATCTTTTGTTGTGTGTCACTTCAAGGAATCTGTATACCGTTCATTTGAGACTAGAGATGAATATCTCTATTGTTTTCTCTCGCAAATACAGCTTGAATATGTTGTTATATTTTCTTATCTGATATGCAAATTTGCAAACGTATCTACACATTAAGACAGAAATGATAGTTAATGAATGTTTGCAGATTCGGTTGATGTCATTATTAGTACTTGAAACAAGATGTTAATTGTGCAGTTGTACTTGTTTAAACTAACAGAAGAAAGAACGTGTTTACGTTTTCTTTTTAAGTCAATATACATGTATAAAATACAAAGTATTTCGTAAATTCGAGTTGCTGCACTATTGATAGCTATCGTCATTTAATATGTTTTTATGGATTTTGAATTTATGACAGCCTTACCTTATGATAAATGGTTTACGCAATTTGCGTAAACGGTGTCATGTGAAAATAGGACAGTCTTGGATTACTTTTAAAAATGAATTACATTTAAACAGAAAACAGACCGGGTCCATTTTGTGTCAATCAGAATCGGGGATGAAAAGTAAATCGATGCAAGGCGTATTTATCGTCATCACAACAAATATAAGCCAGTATGTGGCATTTCCGACACTTTTATACAAATATTATTTTCTGACTGCCTGAATAGGGTTTGGACCTTGTCTTTCTTTACAGCACATAATGAAGGCTCTAGCCAGACTGTGCGAACACACTGACCGGCCGGAGGTGTTGCTTTGTGCACATTAGAAATTGTTGAAAATGTCACACACTGTCTTATTTAGGATAATTATTTGATTCAGTGTTAGCTTGATTGATCTCTCTTTGGATGAACTATGGCTATATTTTCACGAAGAAATGGCGAAGCTACGATTAAATAAGAGCTTTTCTTGTTCACGAATGAAAAATTTGTCGATTTTATACAAAAAAAACCCCGCAATTATTTTTATATTTTTTTGACTAATAATGATAAAAAAAGAAATGTTTAATATAATTTCTCATAAAATGCATCATCGATGAAATCAATTAAATCTGCAAAGCAAATTCGCAAACCCTTTCTGTCGTAAGATTTGTGGTAACATCTAATTGGGCGGTGCGTTTTCATTGCGTTTGATACAAATACAAATACAAATGGTTTATTGTTCAAATCATAAACATATGATATACGAACATTACAAAATAATATTGCTTACATACAAATACATTCATACAGTGACGGGGATCACATAAAGTAATCGCGGAATTAAAGGGGGCCATAACCTCGGTCAGATTATTTTGATGAAAAAGACTATAGGGCAAACATTTGCGTACGTTACTAAATCGTAACTAGGTCTATTTTGATTGGTCTAGTGAATTACACACTATGACGTAATTTCATTGATGAATTTCGGGTAAATAAGCATGTAGCCTTATCAAATGTGGATTATTTTTTCTCAAATAAACAAACTTTTAAACTGTTTGATTAAATAACTGTGGTGATCTCTCTTGGTTCTATGTGATTCTTTTTTCGTGGATTTACTAAGAAGGAATTAAAATCAACTTAACTGTGAGTATTTTAAGATTCTCTTGGCAAATAAAATGAATTTTTTGTACACTGGATATCCATCCGGTTGACACAAATTTCATTCTGTTACTAATCGACCATCTTTCAGTTTGATTTTGATTTTGTCACTGTTTGAGTTCAAACACCCTCACACTCATAATCGAATTACTATAATAATAAGATTTCTGAAACAAAAAGACATATAAGAATCTGTTTTCAAAAGGTAGAAAATGTCGTCCATTCCTAAATCGGAAAATCATGAATGACACGGATGTGTTTACACGTAAAGATCTATTCACGAGCATGCAGCTACGTTGTTATCTGTATTGTAGTTCCCCTGTTCAGTCGGCCTTGCCGAAATGAAACACAAGACTGACTATATATTTCTCGCCAGCACAACGACGATATCCTTTTCTAGCCCCAGCTGTTTTCAAAATATAGGGTGTTCAAAATATATATGTTCTTATTACCATTATAGTTCTGATATAACTTATCAAACAAATTGAGTGTGTTAATATTCATCTGTTTCACAGAAAGAAAAGTATTTTAAATGATATATGATTTGGTGTAGTGCATATGATTGTTTAATGTCATTCTTTTTCGCGATTTTCAACAGGACATCAATTTAATTTAGCCAAGGAATTCAAACCAAAGTTTAAAAAAAACTTACAGAAAACTTGATTTATTTAACTGATTTTCAATATTTTTTC
This sequence comes from Fragum whitleyi, assembly GCA_948146395.1. Taxonomy (NCBI): domain Eukaryota; kingdom Metazoa; phylum Mollusca; class Bivalvia; order Cardiida; family Cardiidae; genus Fragum; species Fragum whitleyi. Next base: position 18,304,222 of record OX411557.1, read on the forward strand.
ACGCTCCCCCGCCTTAGCATACATATGTTTTTTATGGTAACGTATTCTAAGACCGCTAAAGATAATCTGCAAAAATAATAACATTTATGAGCTCCGTAGTTACTGAACTGCAGATTGACCAAAATATATACTGAACAAGCTAGAAATGCGAAAGTTATTAGCCTATTCTCCGAACTTCTGGACCATTCCTCGCATTTGATCGTGATTGGCTGTATGCTATATAATCTTGAAATCAACCCCCGACGAAAACGTTAACTAGACTCGGATCAGGCAATTGTAAAGGACGTGTTTATTCAGTATTGAGACTTTAAAAGTATATTGCGCATGCTTGAACGTGTTGAGATCAAACACGGATAGTGCTACTACTAGCACCTTATTAATTATTATATGTGACCCGTCACGCGAAAAGGGACCATCTGGGTAGTGCGTAAAGTGTCGAGCCTAGTCAGACTGCGCGGACTGCGCAGACTGACTAGAGTCAAAACTTTTTGCACTGTGTATATTTTCTATCAAATTTACCTTTCAGTGAAAGAACTTTTGAAGTGCGACTTACGGTTGACCTATGGTGGATCAAATAATCTTTTTCAATTATTCATTTTACAGAATTCCCGGATGGTCCCTTTTCGCGTGACGGGTCACATATATTTGAGTTCACTCTAAATATTATGTACATGTATATAATTTCAGCAACGTAGAATTACTTAAAACAACGCTGTAGCTTTTTTAGAATGACTTAAAATCTTTAGAAATTTCACCTTTTTCAAGACTCATTAGACATGTCTGCCATGATTGTCCAAATCGAGCCTTAGGGCGTGTTTTGGGGGAAACTTTTCAAGAACGATATGGTATATAGCGAAAGACGAGCAAATGTAAGTATATGCACTCCATTTGTCATGACACGATGAATTGATAATTTAAGTTAAAACCTTACGTCATGGTTGCCTAGATTGAATTCAAACAGGATGGACACTATTACAGTCACTACAACATACCATATATCAATCAAAATTTTATTTTGTCTACTATACACACGAAATGTCAGAACAATAATGGATTAGAGTAAGGACATGACACCCTGTATGTTTTTGCGATTATCAACCGATAGGTAGGAGGCAAATCTTTGAAAAAAATGTGAATCGCCGTCGGGTGCAGAGAAACAAGTTTATTGGAAATATAGAGGATATTAAATGAGTAGTCATTGAATACTGAATGTATTTTATCTTATAACTATACAAATATCCGTGTGATAACAACCCGTTTGATATTTTTTATGATATCACATAGTTATTTTTAGAACAATAATATCATGCAGTTAATTTTAGAAACTTGCCTTTCAGTTAGAAACATCGACGAAAACAAGACAAAAAGAGGTTATAAGATAAATATAATACGTACTTAGTGTATTGTATGAAAAAAATATCTAACTCGGTTGTGAGAATTGATAATTGTCTCGGCAGAGCCTCGACAATGATCAATTCTCCCAACCTCGTTAGTTATTTATTCTTACACATAACACTAAGTACGTATTATATATAAACGAGTCATCTATAAACAGATAAAAACGAGGCTGCGCCGAGTTTTTATCTGTTTTAGATGACGAGTTTAATAAATTCAGTATTCAATGACCAAAATTTCAAAAGAATATCGTCGTGAACGACGCACGCGCACTTACAAAATGAGGTCTACAATAATATCTGTCGTCTTCAAATCTTCTTGTAGGACGTCTTCATGCAATGACGTCACATTAACACCTGTAATAATACGGAAGGAATTCATACACCAAACGTTGCAGATGTATACTGCATCGGTTTATTCGCTTGAGCTTTCGATTTCAAACGTCAAGTCAACGTGAACGATTTCCAGGCCAACCAACCCGAAAACCAATTAAATTTTCAAACCGATGCCCCGATGGCGTTTCGATACATCTAGCTCGTTAAAAAAAGGCGCAACTTAACAGTAGTTTCGCCCTGTACCCTTGCACAATTGTCGAAACAATTAAACTGGTCCTTGAGGACGTCGCTCATATGAGGTAGCTACGATAGCGACGATTTAAAAACAGGAAAGCGCACATCTTCCCTATGCATCTATAAATTTACCATTTGGTCTATTGATAATTTAACAAGCGAATCGTGCATATAACTACAAATTTAAAGGAAACTCCGTCGTGGGGTTGAGCAACTACCTCTTTGAGGGGCTTGAAAACATCGGGGTTGATTGTTCTAAAGCGCAGTCCATCGCCGAAATAAAAATAAAAGTATAAACTAAGCTGTAATTGCGCAAGTTTTGCATCTGCATACCTGGTTCAAATAGAACAGAAAATCCAATCCCCAAAGCCGATCCAGCTCCGTTCGAACATACAATAAAGATAAATGCAACCAGACTGATTTTACCATTGGACTTGGGATCTAATGACGACGAACCTGGAAGAGTTAAAAATGATGTGTGTACTTATCGGTGGAATGCAGAAAGTACGAGTCAAAGAATTATAAAACTTAACTTTTATCTAGCTAAACATTGAAACACGTCTAGACATCTTTTCTAATTGTCCTATTATTACTTGACATGCATTCGGGCGCATTTGGTCATGTTTGTTATTTTTTTATTTATCTAAGCAGACGAACACTTTTCACAAAAAAAAAAAAAATCGTGTATAATCTTGAAAAATAAGAAAAGGTGAAGGCTACCTGTAATCACTGTACAGACTATAAGAGGTACAATCAGCATCTTGAACAATCGGATGTACAGTTGTCCTGGTAACCCTGTTAACAGCGAAACATCTGGTTTTATTCATCTTTTATCATACAGAAAAATAAAACTTTCATACTTTGAACGATTGGTTTCGAGGGGGTGCCCGTAAGCTCTTTAGTGGAAATTGACAAAATGTCCCACGTTTTTCTAAAATCATATTTTTGTACCTACGCCTTCAAGAGTCTTGGGGGAATTTAGGGTGTAGAAGGAGTGGGGATTTCGTTTAAAATATTGTTAGAATATATCAATGATAAATTAAAGAAAAAAATAAATAAATAAATTAAAGATGATATTTTTGTGAATAATTATATATAAAACCTTTTTTTTCTAGTCCAAATGTGTGTTTGTAAGCCTAACAATTAGTGCATTTGAATCTAAAAAATATTCTGACCACGGTCTTGAAAAACTTTGTGGTGTTATATATTCATTTTCAAAGAAATCAGCCTTTTAGTTGATCTTGCACCTACCTACATAGATAGGGATACTATAGGACTTCTTGCTCAAAATCGGCATTTCAGGTATCTTTTATTTATAGAATTTCATTTCACTATTACTCGAACACTACAAAAAGGGAGTCGATTTCTTGTGTTGCTAAATTTTGATTGATTTTGTCCTCTACATTGATGTAATTTGGATACAGAAGGGATTCGTTTAAAACCACACGAACCCCAATTGGATCCTGTACCTACCTATCCAAAGCAGAACATTTTCAGACGGTGAGTACTTCCGCACTATGAACCCAACAGCAAAACCCAGTAGTACACCGGCACTCGTCGTACAGAGAAGTAGATTGTCTTTCATTAGCTGCCAGCACTTAGTCGTACAGATTTGTACTCGTGTTCGTTTTCGTGTCACAGTGTAGACGCCATTTTGGCATCTGCGTCTTCTTTTGTTAATCGGCTCGTCTGTTTCCATTATAAACCTCTAGAGGATTTATACAGCTTATATTTGATAAACCGTAGATGTTATAGTCAGATTTAAATGAGATTGCAGAGGATAACCCAAGAGTGCAAACTTCCAAAAGGAAAGGCTTTCACAGTTTGTTCAAAGAACGTCACGGATTGCAATATTTCTTTAATCAAATGGGCTTTTTCTTATTTTCATAATTGAAACAGCAAACCTGATTGGATAAAAAATAACTCACGGTCTACATTTAAACAACGGTTATCTCTTATACAACTTTTGGCAGGTCCCTCGCTGTTTAATAAACATATTGATTCTGCGAAATGATTGTTGAACATTTTTTTTAGATGGGCAACTCAAACGTCGTAACTACAGTTTGAACATGTTGAATAGCAATGATCTCTTATTTCGTGAATATTTAACGGTTTTCAAATCAACTCGATGGGAAACTCTATTTTTCGTATATTATTCTATCCAATGAAGCTATTATAATGCAATATGAGAACCTAATTTAAACCAACGGAAGTAACTGGATATCCTAAACGTCCTAACGACATGTTTTATAGCGACAATTATATAATAAAAAGAATATGTATTCGTATGTATATAAAGACATTTCGTGCCTAATAATAGTGTTACTACTCTCAAAAAGTGCTGAAATTTGGAAATCTATGCGCGGATGCTTTCTCACTTTTTCCTGTCATTTTTCGAGTATCCAACAAATAACAAACACGCCTTAAAATATTTCCGCGAGATTAATATTATGTCTAGAAAAACAAAACAACAACAACAACAACAAAAAAACGGATTTCAAATTTCAGCTCTATAGCCTTTTCAACTTGAAAATATTTCATTTATTATTATTATTTATTTATTTATTCATATTTTTTCTGCAAAATACTGATATATTTCCCATGGCTTATCACGGAGGCAGGTTGCTATATGAAGACCTTCAGATCGTCTTAATGTGGTATTTAGCTGTAGTTAAAGCGTTTCAGACAGACACCCAAGGACGACGTGTTGTCCGTCCTGCGAAAATAAAGATTTGAATTGGTGTAACATCGACTATTGAAAACCACCATCCGTGAATTGATCATGGTTGACTTGAATACAAAAAGTCGACGTGTTCACTGATGAACCCGAATCTAGCATATAAAGACTCGATAGAAATTAAACTATACAAAAAAAGAAAAATAACAATAAATAAATAGTATCTAAATGAATAAATAAATAATTGAGCCAGTGCGTGAGATTTCTAACATCTTCAAATGTGCGCTAATCAAAGACTCTGGTCAGCCTGTGCATCTGCAAAGTCTGACCAGAGTCTTTATTTTGTGATTAATAGATAGATAAGGTCTGTAAGTGTCTTAAGATAGTCTCACAAACTTTGCACCTTTGTGTCTGTCTAGGTTGCTCAATGTTTGCACCTCAAGCACATGGTAAAATGTAACGCGCAGACTCAATTAGGTAAAAAAGAAAAAAATCAAAATTATCTATACAAGCTAGAAAAAAAAAAGGTTATTATGTAGGATGACTTTAGATCCTGCAAAATTTTCTTTTCCAGATTTTTTACCAGAATGTTATGAAGTTACATATTTGTATTTGGTCAAAATTATAAATGAAAAGGTAGGATAATCATTATGGATTCAGGATTTTTTTTTTTTTTTTGCGAGAAGTTTCGACCCTGGTCAGTCTGCGTTGATCACGCAGTCTGACAAGGGTAGACACTTTTCGTACTTCCGAGATGGTCCCTTTCGCGTGACAAGACACATTTCTAACTTATAGACAAGCCAATGTATAAATACGGAAAATTAATTCGAGTGTATGAGTTCCTTCAAAAGTATAGAAAAAATGACGTAGAAGTTAATGAATGAAAACTTTTTTGTCAAACAATTATTCAATGAAACCACAGAAAAGAAATGGATACTCACTTTTTAAAGCCCAAACAAAAACTAAAAAAAATATATACAGTGAATGGACACGCCTTCTTGACTTTACACACGACGAGTCGTATTTCTCATTTTAAACGCTCCATTTCCAATGAAAGCCTGCATAAATTATTAGGATGGATGCATATAATTCGGTATTGAACGAATTAATTGGGAAATTTTACAAAATCTTTTTTTTTCATCTTTTTTGTGTCATTTGAAGCATACGATAACAAAAAATAAACTTTACCAAAAAATAAACAAGAGATGTTTGTAAAACATTTGTTCCCTCCCATAAAAGTAGGTCTCATTTAAAATAATTATAATCGTGTTTTATTTCGCCCACACACGACTCATATTGTCAGTCTCGTAATCTGTAGCTATTTTTCACTTGCATTCTGGTATGGCTTTTAGTTACAGAGAGAGAGAGAGAGAGAGAGAGAGAGAGAGAGAGAGAGAGAGAGAGAGAGAGAGGGGGGGAGAGAGAGAGAGAGAGAGAGAGAGTATGTTCGTATTGAATTAGATTGTTTTTGTTTGAAGGCCGTATTGAAAAAAGAAATTTCTCTCTGTATTATTTCTTAATGTGTTACTTTCGTTAAATAAAGATTTTTAATATCATTTTTAATGTACGGATGACATGAAAAATTGTTCAAAATATACAGACTCAATAAATTAATCAACAATTTTGATCGCGTATGATTAATTCATTAAGATTTGTTGTTGTTAAAAACACAGATGGGTCACTGATAGGGACAGGGAGTTATTAGGATAAATACGGATATTTTGGGTTTTAACCTCTACAAGTACAAATATCCAGTCTGACAAGGATCAATACTTGTTTTGCCCTACCCAGGCGGTTCCTTTTCGCATGATGTTTAACATGTCTACATAGCCACCTTGTGGGAAATTTCAAAACCATGCAAGATTTTTTTCTTGGATACTTAAGTTTGACTAAAGTTTGACTAGTTTAATTCACGCCGAATTGGAATAAAATGGTCATTCGATTTGAAAAAAACAACAACAAACAAACAAATAGGCTTAGTCGACAGCGCGCTCGATCCCAAACATCGAGATCAGAGGATCGATCGGGAGCTGGCACATTAACCAACTAATCGTCCTTCGGACAAGATTTTAAACCGATGTACACTTTGTCGATGCTTTACATCGAAGATGTCAAATAACCTGGCTTATCTGGGAAAATTTGTCCTGAATCCTTGGACTGGCCCTCGTAACAAGTAACCGTCTTCTGGGGCGTCGCTCATATGGGCATAACATACGACAGCGACATTATTTACAGTTAGTTTCATCGTGAAATTGACAATGACCTCAACCAAAACCATTCTTAACCGCACACTCAGCACGAAATTTATTCATTCCAAACACTCACTCAAACAATTCAAAAACGCTGCAAAATAACTGAAAATGTCAGATCAGAAACAACAGTCAAAGTAAATAAAGCTTGAAAAAATGCGATTTCAATTAATTGATTAAATTTATAAACGTCTGATTGGTTCTTGAAAAAAATATAAAGCTTTGTATAGAACTTGTATGCAAATCTTATTAAAAGGAGGTACTTAATATCGCTTATTTGTTCAGTCTGAACAAAATTATCGATATTGGGCTACCTCTCTTTAATTTAACTCAAAACTCACTCATCGCAATTATTCAATTTCATTCCAAAATCATTTCAGTGTCATTCATCTTGTCAATTTCACGATGTTTCTATCTATAAACGTAAAAGCAATGTAATTTGTTTAAAATGGCCATGCTATTTGAAAAAAAAGAATGTCTTCAAATAAAATCACTGATGAGAGGGGTCACGGATATTGGGTTGTCACATAAAAACGCCACAGCCTGAGAATGAGTACAAATTATGTTCTCGTGAAATGGGCGGTTGTTTCATAATTCCTTTTTGTCGTTAGCATAGGTGCTTATATTTATAAGGTATGTGCCTAGTACAATAACTTATGAGAGAAAAAAAAACGATTTATGAATATCCTGTGTCTTGTAAGCTTAGTGAAAAAGAAACAGTCATTGGCAAACTATGGTTATATTTTAAATATAAGCATTATCCCATGTTCGTCATATTGTCCAAGTTTGGACTTATTGTTCAATAATCTAAAAAACTTGAGTTACATAGAAAATTGAAAGCTGAAGACCGCGATTTGCCTTTCTTCTTCTTTGTCGCGTTTGGTCTGAATTTCAGCAGTGGCGTCCACCAAAGTAACTTTTTCGTTGAATTCGGCATCGTAATCTGACAAGTCAATAATATCCTCGCCGTCCTCCTTCATGCTGAGGTTAAGCTCGTGGGGCCCGTGCAACCAGGAACCCATTTTTAGCGGACAAGATAGGGTTTGATTCTGAGACCCCAAGGTTGACCTCATGTTGCAATAGAAGCTCAGTTTTGTCGGTGCTTTACATCCGACGATTCCCTCCGGTGATACAGCCACATTCATTTGACCAGTGGCGATCGGCTTTGGTTCATCAGCACTGAAAGAGATAACGAAAGATATATGAGCCAGTGCGTGAGATTTCCAACAATTTCAAGTATGCGCAAAGCAAAGACTCTGACCAGCCTGTGCATCCGCACAGACTGACCAGAGTCTTCACTATGCGTTTAGTAGATAGATAGGGTCTCAAAGTGTCTATAGACCATCAGTTAACCATATATACACAGTGTGTGGCTGTCTACGCTACTCAATGTTTGCAGCTCACGAACATTTCAAATTGTTGGAAATGTCACGCACAGGCTCATATCAGATAGATAGTAACTGCGTTATTTTTTACCTGGCAGGGCGTGGCGTTATTTGGCCAGTTTATGTATAGGATAGAAAACGAGAGTCGTAGTATATGGGAAATAGACACGAGCGTTAGCGAGTGTCTATTTCCCGTATACCGCGGCACGAGATTTTCTATCTGACTTAGACCACGCTTTTCTTACACTTATTTTTACCCGAACCCCTTAATAACGAAAAAGAGTAAATCTCGCTGTGATTTTACTCTAATCAAGTGTGAATATGCTGAAATCACTTATGAATCTGTTTCCGTTAACATTTTCAGATCTTTTGCACTTTTGCGACTCTCGAAAGTCTTAAGGAAAAAAAGCTGTATAAAATTCTCGTCATGTTTTTTCTGAAATGAGTCGGCCCCGCAAAACCTGTCGAGATTCACGTGCAAGACACAATACAACCGTATATCTGTAAATACAACGCTCGGAGTTGTATCTGTGATATGAGCCTGTGCGTGAGATTTCCAACAATTTCATATGTACATAGCAAAGACTATGACCAGCCTATGCATCCGCACAGTCTGACCTGAGTCTTCACAATGCATCTAGTAGATAGATAAGGTCTCAAAGTACTTGTACACCATCAGGTAACATTACATTCACAGAAGGTGGCTGTATACGCTGCTCAATGTTTGCACCAAGCGCAAATTTCAAATTGTTGGAAATGTCATGCACAGGCTCATATATACTTTTGAAATACTGTTCTCTGATTGGCTGATTCGCTTCAAGCGTGGTCTAATTTTCAATATGCTGGGTTCTTCCAGAAGATTGTCGGCAGTTATCACATGTAATTAACTGTATATTGAAACCAAATAAATAAACATGTTGAGCAAAAGTGAACACATTTCGTCGATTTGTTATTAAATCCCCGTAACTTAAGATGAAGTTACGAGGGTGTGGTTACCCACACGCGATTTAGCGTTTCTTGTCGACTCTCTATAAAATGAGTAATTATAGAAAAAAAATCTTATTTACCTAAACCTTAAATGTGACAAACCGTTATTTGGGCTCCGGCCCGCCAAGGCAAAAATCGTGGATTATACATAGAAATTATTCAATAATTGAAAACAGTTATACAAAGAACAAGAATTTGAATATGAATAAGAGCAGTAAAAACTGTGGGAAAGATTTATAATAAATAACAAGAGTTGTCCGCGGACAACGTAGCTCGCCCAAACTGCACTTGACCAAAGATCTAAGTTCAAGGTATTTTTTTTTTTTTTTTGCCTTTAAATCCAAGATCCAATATATATATCAGTCTGATAAGAAAGAAATATGAAAAAGATTTTTTTGTTTCAAGGTAAGGTAAAAAGAGAGCCTATATCCTGATGAAGGTACAAATGGAATTTTATTGTATTAAGTGAAAGGTTGATCATCTAATCATCGCATTTATGAAGCACAATTGTCCTAGCTGTAAGTATTAAAAATAATATGCAAGTTTAAAGCAATATGCTAATGATTCAAAAGTCAAGGTCAAGGTCACAAAGTCAAAGTCATTTGATCACAGGAAAAGCCTATCACACCTGTTAAGTAAGGATGTTAGGTATAATGGCCATAGGTACAGGCATTTAAAAAAATAGGCAAGGTTAAAGTTTTTTTTGTAAAAGCTTTTATATGTCCGGAAAAAAGTCAAGGTCAAGGTCAAAATTTAAAGGAGCTTTGTCTCTGGTGAAAGCCTGTCACCTAGTGAGCGTGTATATGAAGTAATGATGTCCCTTAGTAAAACAATCAGAAAATATAAGCAAGGTTAAAGTTTTTTGGTTTAAGTCTATGTTAAAAGTTTTTCTAAGTCCATAAAAGGTAAATGTCAAAGTCAAGGACCTCTGTAACCAGTGAAAGCATATCACCTAGTGACTGTATTTATAAAGTAACGATGTCCCAAAGTAAAATCATTCAAAAAAATATAAGCAAGGTTAAAGTTTTTTGGTTTAAGTCTATGGTAAAAAAATTTCTAATTCCATAAAAGGTTAAAGTCAAAATGTCAAGGACCTTGGTAACCAGTGAAAGTCTATCAGCTAGTGACTGTGTATATGAAGTAATGATGTCCCTAAGTAAAATCATTCTAAAAGTATAAGAAAGGTTGAGGTTTTTCACCTGCTGTTTTTGGTTAAAGTTTTGTAGGTCCATAAAAGGTTAAGGTCAAGGTCAAAATGTCAAGGCACTTGGTCTCTGGTGTAAGCATATCACGTGGTGAGTGGATATATGAAGTTATGATATCCCTAGGTAAAATCATTAAAAAAATATAAACAATGTTAAAGTTTTTTGTTTAAAATTTTTAGTTATTTTTTTTAAGTCCATAAAAGGTCAACGTCAAGGTCAAAACGTCAAGGCACTTGGTCTCTGATGAAAGCCTATCACCTGGTGAGTGTGTATTTGGAGTAATAACGCCCCTAGATAAAACATTCAGAAAATATAAGCAAAGTTGAAGTTTTTGGTTAAAGTTTTTTTGGTTGGAGTTTTTGGTTAAAGTTTTTTAAAGGGTCAAGGTTACTGTCTCAAGGTCATTTTGACATGAGTGCGTGTCTTAAATGAAAGCCTAATGAGTGTTTATGTAAAATATAAGGCCTCTATGATTAATATTGATAGAAATATAACAAAATTACCTAATGCGGACGCCAACACCGACATCCGAGGCTATTACAATAGCTTTTCCGAGACTTTCTTCCCGGGCGAGCTAAACAATAATAAAGTAATGGTGAAATGAAATACAGACGGAAAAACTAAATGTTTTAACCAAACTCTATTAAGTTCTGGTACAAACATTTCGGCTCCCCGTCGTCGATATATTGTCTTACCCTATTATGCACGGTCAGCAAATGTGTTATTTTCACCATGATAAAAGTCTCCTCGTCTATCACATAGCCACAGTTTTGAAATTTGTCTTTAGGAAATAAAATTAGGCTTGGATTCCTACCCCTACGGTCCTTATGCTTCGTTTTGATAAGGCTCAATGGAGGTGAAATCACAGGCGGAACTAAAGTTTCTTACTATAATGGCTGACACCTTGCATTTTCGTTTAGACCACAAGGTGTCAGTGTAGCTATATTATACAACAACACATTCATTAGAAACAAGAGTAATGTTGAGTTTGAAAACTACAAAGAATAACATTGTGAAATATGCCAATGTCTCCTTCATATCATTTTTCAGGTGTACTTCCGCATAGGCTACTGATATAAAATGCCATATTATTGATTTGTTACTAATCACAATTTTGTAAAACACCGCCATTATTACATGTACGTATTATGCTTTGTTTATGACGATGAACATCTCTGTTCAAGTCTGAATCAATATACTTATGTTATGTTATGTTATGCTAAAAAATATGATAAAGCAATTAGGCACATAACATATCTAACTATGACTGACTACACCTGACTGTTATGTAACGTTCATGACCGAGGAATGATGACATCACTTATTTTTTTCCGCTTAGATGACGTCACATAGGATGAAATGAACGCAAGCGGGGTATTAATTACTGATAATAAGTTCTTGCGGAGAATTTATTGAATGATAAGCTACCGTTATTTCTCGATAAATCACCGAAAAGCATTAAATAAGATATTCTAATACAATTATATTAAAAAAAAAAAAAAAAAAAAAAAAATCGGTTCGGTCCTTTGTGAGTCTTTATAACCGATTTTTTTTCTGTATGATATAGAAAATCGCTCACCTATTAAGGACAAAATTATCGGGTGTCCAGACATCAGTAACTGGGACAAAAACCTGGCCGACATCCTCAAAAACAAAGCGCCTTACTTTCAGCCTTGTGTCATTCCATTCATATTTCATCACAACGTCTAGGTGAACCACATTCTTCTCCTTTTAGAACCAAAAATATCGCACAGTTACGACATCGTGAAATAGACAAGGTGAATGAATTTGGAATGAATTGGGATGATTTTGAAATTAAAGTGAATGAGTGAGTTTTTTAGTGAAGTAAGGGGAGATAATCCAATATCGCCAATTTTGTTCAGGGTGAATAAAATTAGCGATATATATGATCTCCCTTTAATAAAAATGCATGCATATAAAAATAAAAGCTTCGTATTTCTTCAGTGACCAAGCACACACTTACAATTTCAATTATGTCAACGAAGTCGAGATTTTTTTATCTATAATTATTTTTTTATATTTATTTTGAAGGTAGTTGTTGATCCTATCTTTTTAAGTGATTTTGGAGCCTTTTTGAATGGGGTGAGTGAGTGCTTCGAATGAGTGAATTGAGCGCTTCTTCCTGAAGCATTTAATTCTTAAAAAGACCACTTTCATTAAATTACCTTAGTCTGCAGCTATTTTGCGACCAAAATAAGAAGAAGAGTAAGAAGAAAAAATAATCCCTTTTTCAATTGAGCCTACATTCAATATATTCAAGTTTTCCTAAGAAAAGGGCACTTAGATAGTACCGTATTTTTCTGAAAATATGCCGCGACTTATCTGTGAAAAGTGTCGAAATTTTGACGATTTGTAAGTCATCTGTTGGCGTGATCGGATTTTTTAAACGGCACTTGCTTGGATATTTGTACCAAATAGGTAAGCTTAGTAATAGCAATCTTTTCTGTATCTTCGTCACAAAGATCGGCCATTTCCGCAATAAAGAACTCAATTTGTGTATCGTTTTGCTCCCTATTCGCTAATAGTGGTATGTTTTCGTCAACCAAAAATGAATAAGAAGAATCGGGAAGTGTAACTCTAATAAAATCTTTCGAGGTGGGATGGGGGCGTTTATCGTTTATCTCCCATATTGCCTTTTTGCGTTATGAGCGTTTACCTTCTTCATGAAATTACATGCATAAACGTCTTAAAACTTGTCAGGCGAAAGGGTACTACCAGTCCTACGTTCAGAAAGACTAAACGCTGCAAACAGTTTGCCAATTTAAACCCGCTTTGCACGCAAGTGCACGTGCAAAGCGGGGTATAATTGGCAAAATGTTTGCGCCGTTTTATCATCCTTAACGCAGGGCTGGAATGTGGGTAAGGTTTCGATCCTAGTCAGACTATGCGGAGAGCGGAGAGCGACTAGAGTCGAAATATCTCTTACTTGCCTGTTTATCAGAATCTTGAATGATCATTCTACCTTACTGTAAACGAGCCTTTGAAATGACCCTTCCGGTTGACATCTATTCGAACCAATCCCTTTCACAAACATTTATTTGATTGAGGTCACAGATGAGCTCTTTTCAGTGACGGGTCACACAAATATAAGATAAAGCAAAAACAGCATACAGTTTCAACACATTTTTTTTTCAGTTTTAAAAGATTAGATTAAAGTTACCACTTCTTATCAAGACGTTCAATCCCCGACGGCGGCACTCATTTTTTCCGACTATTTGTCTCTCACCAATGGGTTGATAATCGTAGACCTATGTGAGATAGCAGCTCGGTTTTAGGAAAGGATGCGATGGTTCTACTTGTGAGAGAAATATCAGGAATCCATTATTAGGTGCTCAAGCCGCCGCGATATAATTGAAATAATGTTGAAAGCGGCGATAAACTCTATGAATCAATCAATTAATCAAATCAAGACCTAAGCTCACCATGTCCAAATCTAGAATTCTAAGGAGTTTCATCCACGACCCGTTTATCATAATGTTTAAATGTAGCGTACAGATGCGCTGCCTCTTCTTTCATATAGGCCAAGGAATTTTCTAAATGAAAAGGCTACAAAATCAAGATATGTTTGTAAACAATATCTACAAATTAACCCTAAAATGATATTTCTGCGCAGGTAAAAGGTTGACAAACATAAACATGCAAATGTACATACAAGCAATCTGATCTTAAGCTAGTAGACCCATAATAGTTCCGCAATGTTTGGGAAGTAATGAACTTTAGCTATGTTAACCGAGGTTTCCCTAATGATTTTCATTAGGAAACCTCGGTCAACATTGTGAAAGTTCGTGAGTTCCGAAATGTTGCGGATCTATTACGGGTCCACAACCTTAATCTCTACCACCAGGTTTTTCCTTTTCAAACCAGCCCTTCGTTCAGGGTGAAACAGGGTGCAAACTATTTGGAAGTTATACCCGCTTTGCACGCAAGTACCCGTGCAGAGCGGGATACAATTTGCAAACAGTTTGGATCGTTTTGTCATAATGAACGTAGGCCATTTTTTTCTTATAATATTATCAAAATCTAAGTTATCAATTGTATTGATCAATTTTTGATATCAAAGTCACGCGATCAGTGATCTTGTCTATTCCTTAAATAAGGATTAGCGTTCATTTCAGTGTAATATAGTTTTAAATTTCATTGGGTGAACAACAAAAGTTTTAATTTCACGAGTTGCGAGGCCACGAGTTTAAATACATCTTTTGTTGTTCATTAAATGAAATATTTATCGATCTTACTTGAAAAATATTATATCCTATATCTTTAAAGCTGAAAAATGACGGACTGTGAAAAGATTTGGACAAATTTTACTGAAGCGCGTCATTTCGCACGTGGTTGCCAATCAACGTCATCATTATGGCATTAAATTTGTTGGGCTTCGCTCAGATAACGTAGGATGAAATGAGCGAAGCAGTGCATATTTTTTTTATCTTATAACTATACAAATATCCGTATGATAACATCCCGTATGATATTTTTTATGATATCACATAGTTATTTTTAGAACAATGATGTAATGCGATTATTTTTAGAAACTTGAATTTCAGTTAGAAACATCAGTGAAAACAAGACAAATACATGTTATAAGATAAATATAATTCATACTTAATGTATTGTATGAAAAAAAATCTAACTCGGTTGTGAGAATTGATAATTGTCTCGGCAGAGCCTCGACAATTATCAATTCTCCAAACCTCGTTTGATATTTTTTTGCATATAAAACCACTGAAATGCATTAGTGAAAGTAAGAACTATTACCTTTTAACAGAGCTTAGTAAAGACTAAAGACTAAAGAGGGTTTGAGCGTCCAGTCTTGCCCGAGTGTTTTCTTTTCTCACCTGCGTAACCCTTATCCTGCTAAGTTTCAATTTTGTATTAAACGAATCGCAAGATTAAGGGATAACATTTCCACCATTCTAACTAAGTTTTTCCCCATTTCAATTTAGAAGAAAAGAAGAGTGGGCTAAGATCAGACTGCACATCGGTGCAGTCTGATCTTAGTCTATACTGTCTACAAAAGCTTTGTGTTCAGTAAACATTTGTCGCGAATAAATTAAGTAGGGTTAAAAAGAGAGGGCAAAATCATGAAAATTCTAAATACCTAAATACCTAAAATCGGCAAAAATCTGACGTTCATCCTACACTGATCAAAGTGTTTACTGTCTGCAAAAACATTGTGTATAGTAATTATTTGTCTAAATCAGCTTGAGATTTACTGGCTTTAAAAGTGTTGGAAATATCATGCAAATGCCAGTTACCTGATTTGAGTGCAATAGACTGGTCGATAGCCAAACCAAGCACCACGGACAGTAGAACTAAACACCGTAAACCATCCATAATGCAAAAGTATGTTGGGTGACAATTTTCAAGCATTTTATACCAGTTTTTACGTAATATGTGTCGGTAATTTGCTGGAAAAATTACTGCTACAATGAATACCACCGTGAAATTGACAACCATGCAGAAGAGATTCTAAACCACTCGCTCATTAATCCATTATATCGTGCAATGAAGCCTGTATTGGCCTGATATCACCTGTCTGATAACATAACATGAAATCAGTCAGTCTATTTTTAGAAACAATTTGTATACAATTTCATCTGGATTTGTTATTTTTAAGAGATTATTACTATTACAAGCTGAAAAATGCGAACATGATAAAAAAGGGAACGTGTTAATTTCTTATAAAATCAATGTTATCTGGTCTCGGCTGCGAGAAATTATCATGACTCAGCAAAGCCTCGTCATGAAAAATTCTCCCAGCCTCGTCCAGAAAACATTGATAATTAAAGACACTAACATGTTATTCTCTATGTAGCATTCCGAACCCTCACTCACATCGTTCACATAATCTTCAATTTTATTCCAATCGATCAAAACGGAACGATTGACGATCTTTAGCTACGATCTTACAGTGATCCCAGAAGGATTTGGTTTGACCAAAACCCCGAACTGTACATAGCAATAATAGGATAAATTATGCATCAAGCCGTGCAATTTCGAATTCTTTTTGAATCATCATATTGTCATCTGTCATAGCCTTTTCGTGATAATGATGAAAATGTCCCTATTTCAAAAGAATGGAATTCTGGATGTGAGTAGATGTTGTTTTATACGAAATGGAACAAACTGAAAACCAGTCCTGCGTTCAGACAAAACGTGACATAGTGTTTGCATGTTATACCCAACTTTGCACGCAAGTTAATGTGCAAATCGGGTTTAAATCGCTTGAAGCTGTAATGACGAGATCGCCAAATAATCACATTTGAAAAGGAAATCGAGTCAAGCTGAACAACAAATTCAACAAACAAGAGGTCCATGAGGGCCTGAGACCGCTCTATTGACTCCTTGAAAGCCTATATCTTGATAGTGCCATTCAAGATATAACAAAAAAAAAAGTTTCATGAAATTTTATCCATAAATGAAGGAGAAGTTGTGTTTATAAGATAGTTTACTTAAAGGCCCATTTTCCCATGATGCCGCATTATTGCACCAAATGGCAAAAATGTGGTCATGGTCACATGAGAAATGTTTTGTTTAAGTTTCATGACAATCCATGCATAAATGAAGAAGTTTTGTAAACAACATATAATAAATAAGACATAAAGGCCCTTTTCCCATGAAATGTATCTATAAACAAAAGAGGAGTTGTGAAAACAAGGAAATTAATATTTATGTCCAATTTTTCCATAACGCATATCACCGAATGGCAAAATAAATGTTGTCATGTTCGCATGATGAGAAATATTCTGTTTAGTTTCTGTTAAGTTTTTATGAAATTCTGTGTATAAATGAAGGAGTGGTGTGAACAATGAATTTACATAAAGGCTCCTTTTATGACGAAATATGTAACTGTATTGCCACAAATACACATAGTCACTGGAAATGGAATAATCTGTAAAAGTTTCACATGAATGTATCAATTAATAAAAAGAGGAGTTTTGTTTTAAGAGGTTTACATAAAGACCCTTTTTTCTCTGATGCAGTATAGAAACACAAGACCACATCAATATGCACATGATGTGGAGTATTAAGTGAAATTTTCATGTATAAATGAAGGAGTAGTGTAAACAATAAATTTACATAAAGACCCCTTTTATCATGACGCAGCATTTGAGTAAACCGCAACAAATGCACATAGCCCCTGGAAAAGGAATTTTTTTACAAGTTTTACATGAATGTATCCATTTAAGAAAGGAGTTTTGTCAACAAGAAAGTTTATGTTAAAGACCCCTTTTCTGTGACACAGTATAAATCCGACAGACCACATCGATTTGCACATAGTCACATGATGTAAAATACGAAGTGAAATTTTCATTAACTTCCATGTATAAATGAAGGAGTTGTGTTAACAAAGAATATTCTTAAAGGCCCCTTTTATAATGACACGGCATATTACTATAAAGCCACAAATGCACCTAGTCAGTGGAAATGGAATATTCTGTGAAAGTTTCACCTTAATGTACCCAGTAATAAAAAAGAGTTTTGTTACAGGAAAGTTTACATTCAGGCCCCTTTTTCTATGACGCAGTATTAAATCGACAGACCACATCAATATGCACATGGTCACATGATGTAGAATACTAAGTAAATTTTCATTAATATCCATGCATATATGAAGAATATTTATCAATAATTTTTTATAAATTAAATTTGAAAATAGGCCCATTTTCACGTGAAAATAAATCGATCGGAAATATTTAAAAGCGATCAGTTATTATGATGATACAATCCTTCTGAGAAATTTTGAAGACAATCTGATGAAAAATGTAGACTTAAGAAAATTTTCTAATTAAAATTTTCCTTTACTTTCATTTGGCCCCTTTTTCTGTGACGCTTGACGGATCAGGCCCATTTTATAAAGGAAGTATGCTTGTGGTGGCCCAATCATTGTGAATAAGTTTCAAGTCAATCGGGTTAAAACTGTTGACTTGAGAGCATAAACTAGATTTTTAAATAAATATAAACACTGTGGACTTATGAGCGACAACGAGAATTTTCTATTTAAATTTTAATAAGTCCCCCTTTCCCACGACGCTTGACGGATCTGACCCATTTTCGAAAGGAGCCATTCTTGTGATAGTACAATCTTTCTGACCATATTTGAAGACAAACGGATAAAAACTGTGGACTAAAAAGCGCTGACGAGGATTCTCTGATTAAATTTTGATGAGGCTCCTATTCCAACGACGCTTGACGGATGTGACCAATTTTCGAAATGATCGATCCTTATGATGGTCCAATCATTCTGATAAAGTTTGAAGACAATCGGACAAAACTTGTGGAACGGACGGACAGACGGAAAAACCGGTATTGCAACAGTTCTTCTGACCTTCGGTAAGTAGAGCTAATAATTATTTGTTGATGATTATGTTTGTTTGCTTGTTTCCCTTATTTACTACCCTAACAGAATTCTGTTGGCAAGTCGTTTTAACGGCTGGTGTTTTTTTTTTTTAAAAACTAATCCGCAACGCTTCACTAGGATTAGATAAGAACATCAGCCTTGTCCTATTTTGCATATGTACCAAACAAGCGGCTACTTGATACAGTCGATATTGCTCCAGCGACCACGTGTATTAAGCGACCAATTTTATTAAGCGACCAGCATAAAAAGTCCCTTCGACATCAGCAAAATCTCGGAAAAATATGTCATTCTTAACGAAAACTTAGTTATTTTTCAATCTTATGTTGTTGGATCCCATTAGAATCGTCTCAACAAGACGATTCTAATGGGTTCGAACACCACACGATTAATAACGATTTGACCGACAATCTATAAATGCGATAAAAATGAACTGTCACATATTTTATGATATTTTGTAAAAAGCGACCATTCTCATAAACGACCGATTTTTGGTGGCCCCCTTTGTGGTCGCTTAACACAAGTTTTACTGTATTTGATATTTGAATGTACATGTTCTTTTAGCCTGTTCGCCATTTATGCTATAATTTGTAGAAATTTGCGAAAAAACATACAACAAAAATAGTTTCAATAAAACAAGTAAAAGTAGAAAATGAATCTGATTCTGGCAAATGAGCCAGTCCCTGACACTTCTATTAAGGTAGTGGACCCGTAATAGTTTTGCAACATTTGCGAATGCGTGATCTTTCACAATGTTGACCAAGGTTTCCAAATGAAAATCATTTGGAAACCTTGGTTAGCACTGTTGAAGTTCATTACTTTCGAAACATTGCGGGACTATTACGGGTCCACTATCTTAATTTCAAAAGTGCAATGCCTCTGGCAAGCCTGTGCATCTGCGGTCTGACAACTGTCTTCACTGTGCGCTTTGCAGATAGATAAGATATCTTGGAATCTTTTAGAAAATCAGGTAATTTTCTAATTGCACTACGTACACGTACGTTCAAGGCGGGTCATCGTTGTAAAACGTTCGCAAACATTTTTGCTTTCTGAACGCAGAACTGGATCAAGACAAACCAATAAAAGCAGGGCTTCAATTCAAAAGCTGTTATTCAAGCATACATGTATATTCAAAATCACGATTGATGATTTGTCAATAACATCAATACGCAAGACAATTCATATAGTTTTTGTGATTAAAAATAAATGTTGAGAGGGAAACTAGTTCACAAAGTTATCAAAATTTTCATTAAAGTGTTAAAACCTTCGAAGTTAAGTTAATCCTATTCAATTTTATTCAATACGTCGGAAAATAACAGGGTTTTTACTGTAGAAAAAAAGTAAGCTAACAGGGAGAGTATTATTCGTGTGCACGTCCTTGCATTTTTATACATGTCATAAGTATTCATTTAGTGCGTATTCGTAACTTTTCATGCGAAACGGGACCGTCTTGGTAGTGCGTAAAGTGATGACCCCAGTCAGTCTGCGCCGACCGTGCAGACTGATAAGGATCGACACTTTTCGCACTTCGCTGATCTTCTGTCTCTGAAATGATCATTCTACCTTTCTGTACAAGAATTTTAGAAATGTGACCTCGGGTTTTCAAATGCTAAACCTTATCTCTTTTTTCAAATATGTGACCCGTCACGCGAAAAGGGACTATCTGGGTAGTGCGTAAAGTGTCGACCCCAGTCAGACTGCGCCTTCTGCGCAGACTGACTAAGGTCGGCACTTTACGCACCGTGCTTATTTTCTGAAACTAGAATGATCAATCTACCTTTCGGTGAAAGAATTTTTGAAATACGACTTCTGGTTGACCTATGCTGGATTAAATCTCTCTTTCAATAATTCATTTTACAGAATTCCCGGATGGTCCCTTTTTGCGTGACGGGTCACATATTTATCCAACGAAGTTTCCAGATGGTACCTTTTTGCGAGTCGGATCACATATCTAAAGACATCAGCGCAGACACAAAGCACTGGATGCGAGAGGCTTAACCATAACTACTTTAACGTAGCCGTTTTCTCTGATTATCTGATAGGGCTACGTTATAGCAGCTAAGGACAACTCATAAAAGTGTGGGATCCGGGGATTTTTCGCTGGAAATATCTTCTTTTTACTGTGCAGTTAAAATCACTCCTGTTTGATATCTATCCCCTGTAATATGTATATTTTCTTTTTTCTCTATATAGATTCTATCGCGTTATAGAGGATATTTAAATCAAACTTCCAGTAGGACTCTTTTTCCATGATACTTAATCGACTTGGCTCCTTTTCAAATCAACAAACCTTATGAGGGTACAACCATTATTTGCACGTTAGAAGGAAATTGGATGAGAACTGTAGACTCTATTGCGTTAAAGAGGATATTTCTAAAAAAAATTCCAGAATGCCCCCTTTCCGTGATACTCTACGGACCTCACACCTTTCCGAAAGTAAAACATCCTCACATTGATAAGTTATGTATATCATTCTGGACATGATTGTAGTGAATAGGACGAGGACTGTGGACTCTATCGCAAAATAAGAACAAGAAAAGGTTAACGGACGAACGGTAGCTTTGTTTGTTTGAATGTGTTTTTTTACGCCGCTTTTAATATTATTTCGGTCATAACGCGGCGGATGGAGCACCTAACAATGGATTCCTGGTATTTCTCACACCAGTACTACCATTACATCAGTTCCCAGCCTCCAGCTGCTATCCCACTTAGGTCTACGATTATCAACCCGCGGGCGGATCGACGGGAAACACGTCATCCCTATAGCTCTTCCGACTTTCATTTAGTACAGCTAAGAAATGAGCATGTGCTTGAGATTTCCAACAATTTCAAATATATGCAAAGAAAAGACTCGGACCAGCCTGTGCATCCGCACAGTCTGACCAGAGTCTTCACTATGCTCTTAGTAGATAGATAAAGGCCCATCTGTAGACAATCATGTAACTCTATATTTACAGTTTTTGGCTCCCTGGGCCTCTCAATGTTTACATGTCAAAAATATTTCAAATTGTTGGAAATGTCACGCATAGGCTCGAATGAAATGTTATTTCAAATTTGTATGTGAACAATATTGAAATTAACCTTTTGATGTAGTTTTATCAGAGATACATTTCAAATGATGACACGCCTTTTAAAGGCTACCGATTTACTTTTTTTTTTTTTTTAAAAAAAAAGACACTTAATTCATGTAATATATGAGATAAACACAATTAAAAATGGTATTTGTTTGCTCTTTGATAACATAATATGCATAAGCACACTCAACCTTATTCAGGTTCGAATACGTGATATCGTACCTGAAGATGTGCATTAAAAAAATCACCAGGAAGTATTGCGCCCGGCCGCCGTGAGATGATAAGCGAAAACAATTCTATTTTAGACAAAATCCAGCCTTGCGTTCAGGGGCCTGTTTCATCAAAATATTTAAGACCTATTTTTGTCTTACCTCTCACCTGTCACATATTTAGTTCAAAAATCATGTATCACCAATCTATCAATACCTAAGTAAAGTGATTGTTGTTGTAACTGGATCGAAAGTCATCAGTAAGACAAAAATACGTCCTAAATGTTTTGATGAAACTGGCCCCAGGATCCCAAAATGGCGAAAACTGTTTGACAATCTTATACCCGCTTTGCACGTACACAAGCGTGCAAAGCGGGGAATAATTGGCTAGATTCGCACCGTTTAGGCTGGATTTTGTCTAGAATACAATTGTTTTCTGGTCTGGTCTTCTTATACCTCTTGATAATATAATTTCTGTTGTATTAGAGGGCATATATTCACCAGAAAAACACTTGTACAGTTAACAGAACCATGAAATCGACTAACGCTCCTTTCTCTGGATTCCGTCTACTCACTCATAGATGGCCCATTTTTCTGTCACGCATCACAAATTAAGGTAGAGGACCCGAAAAAGTTCCGCATCATTTCGGAACTTATGATCTTTCACAATGATAACCGAAGTTCCCTAATAAATTCATTAGGAAACATGGTTTATCACTGTTAAAGTTCATGTCTTCCGAAGCATTGCGGAAATTATTACGGACCCACGACCTTAAAGGTTCATATATAGAAGCCATCGAGCCTTCAGGTCACTGCGTATTGCAAATGTTTTATATAAAACTTGTGGAATTTTCTATAACTTCTTTGGAACTCAAGTCTATTTTCTCAGACCCTTTCGATTGTCTGTTCTCTGCATAAAAAGTAGATCCAAGCTCTATTACGGATGAAATCAAAACCGGCCATGGTGGGTGTAATTCACCACCATCCTTACTACCATTCCACGATGCCCTTGAATAACGGTTAAAGAGCTTTTGAATGTAAGGCGACATAAGTTCTGGTTCTACTTTCTCCAGAAATAACAGAATCACGGGCTTTCTTTGAGCATTAGCAGTGTCTACTTCCATTTTACACCAGCTTTTCTGACAGAAAGTCTTGGACACGACAAAAATGACGACTGCAGATTGTTCCATACATCTCATCACCTCGAGACAGACGGACATACCGGGTCTGAAGTCGAGTTCACCACAACACACGAGATTCCGATCACAGTCTAGGGCACGTGACACTTCGTCTCTCATCCGAGGATAGATGTTTTCTAGAACGAGATCCCCGTCCTCGTTACAGAATGATAAGAAGATTAGATATTTGAGTTTATTGTTAGATTTAATCATATTAACGAAGGTTTTCAAAGAGTTTCTTTTGTTTATGTATCTCCGAGTAAACATAGCAATAATAAGGCAAGCCGATATAACAAAAGCAGTGCTCAAGCCACATTTTAAAAGAGTTTTACGTAACTGGATAACGTAACACTGATGTACAACCTCTGTTAGAGCGGCGTTAGAAATATGCAGCGATTTTTCATGAAATGTACAAATAAGTGTATCAGTAAGGACAATATATCCCGCCCGGACAATCCATTGCAATGATTTTATTATGCCTTTGTCACAATTACATTCCATCGGATTCCTGTGTAAAAGTACGTTTGGTGAGGAAATATTGCCTTCTTTTGTTCCGTTGTTTCCTCCGTTTTGTAATGATTGGAACCTACCAATTTGTTGTAACTGCAAAATTACCTTCCATTCCAATGCTTTCATTTTGTTTCCATGGAGATCTAAAAATCGAAGTTTTGTTAAATGATTCAATTTGAAATCTATATTTTGTAAAGAATTTTCTGATAGATGTATTTCGAGGAGTTGGTTGTTATTTCGGAAGAAGTTCCACGGTAAAGACTTCAGACGATTGCCCGATAGATCCAGGATCCGCAAATGCGTAACGCTACTTAGCAATAGTTTAAAATCATGGTTGTAATGTAAGGCCATTTCACACAAAGAGTTTTGGGATAAGTTCAATATTTCATTGTGAAAGGATGCACCAAGTATATTCGGGGATATGTATTGAATCATGTTGTTCGAGAAATTTATTTCTCTGATTGATGCGGCTGTCACGGGGTGCAAGAGCACGCTACCATTAAATATTCGTATGCGGTTAAAAGACAAGTCAATTTTCTTAAAACGCAATGGAATATTGGAGAACCGTACCGTTTCCTGGAAGTCGGTTTTAACGTCAGTCTTTAAATGACTAATCAGCACATTTTCCACATTCAGAAAAGGAGTAAGCACTTTCTGCAGCCACAGTTCAATGAAAGGTATCAGGGCCATGAACTTGATAACAGAGAAATCTATCGACTGTGAATGGCTTAAATCCACTTCTTTAAGCGATCCACACACATAAACTTTGTCCAGAATAGGATTGGTGATGATTGTTTCCCTCAGAATTAATCGTTTTAGACTGGAACACATTTTCTCCATTTCAT
The DNA here is from genome assembly GCA_948146395.1 of Fragum whitleyi. Lineage (NCBI taxonomy): Eukaryota > Metazoa > Mollusca > Bivalvia > Cardiida > Cardiidae > Fragum > Fragum whitleyi. Next base: position 18,328,885 of record OX411557.1, read on the forward strand.
TGACGTCAATCGGCGATATTGTACAACCTGTTAAATCGAGGTATTCAATTTTCCGTCGTCCAAGAATTCCAAACGTATCTTTCTCAACAGAAAATTCAATAGGTGTTGTATAAAAAGTTTGAAGCCTCGCAAGATTAAGCCATCTTAGAGACGGTAACGTATATCTTACGTCATCTTGTAACGTAAATGTGATGTCATCAAGACCAAGTCGAAAGTTATCAGATAAATCCAACTTTTCAACATTAGGAAGCCGACGAAAAGAGTCGTTCTGTAGATAACTCAATTCCGTACCTTTCATTTTTAAATAATACAAGTTGTATAGACCAAGGAAAGTATCAGATTTAATGATCAATCCACTTGGTGCATCTATTTCCAGACGTACGACATTCAACCACGAAGAATGGTTAAATTGTCCGCCATCGAAATAATCCAAGTTGACACCATTTAAAATCACGTGATTCACGTTGTCTGGGACGGTATCTGGAACGGTTCCATTGGAACAAACAAGTAGACCTGACGTTGAATCGGTTTGTGTACAGTTACTAATCGGGTTCGTTGAAATCACTATAAAACAGCTAAAAAATCGTACAACGGTGAATAACACTGTTAATTTATCCATTTTTGATTAAGATCTATGTATGCAGCAAATAAAATGTATTGCTTTTAAGTTCGGGCGTTCACTTTAATATAATGCGCCCCATATAATTCGGTCGGGTTAAATTATTCATATTTTTTGTTCTCTCAAATTATTTTGTTTTCTACACAAAATACTGTTCCGCGTAGTCTGACTAGGGTTGACACTTTACGCACTAATGAAATAGTTCCTTAAACGCTACTATAGGTATATTTTCAAAACCGAGCTCTGACGTAATCGCCGAGTCGATTTCCGTAGGTATAACGGGTATATCTTTAAAGCATATGATACAAATTGAACCTATACCGTAGCTTCAATAATGAAAGTACGTGTATGAGTAAACCTTACGATTTAAGACAACCAAAAACTTACATTTGAAAGGTAAACTGTAACTTGTTTTAAGTTGTTTAAAGCTGTTTTATATAAATCGAAAAAATGGCACGGGAATCTAACGGTTATATTAAGAGGTTATTTAACAAGATCGAGTAAAATACTGAATTCTATTGGATGAGTACCCTGCAGAACCAGTCTATATTTGACGAGGCGATAGCCGAGTCAAAATATAGACTGGTTCTGCAGGGTACGAATCCAATGAGTTCAGTATTGTACTCGATCATGTTAAATGACATCTTTATTTCACACCATACACTGAGGGCCTAATTTCAAGACGTTCCTCCAGCATTCCTCGACTCGAACTGCTCGAAATAATTACTTTTAATTGGTGCGTGCAGCCCATTTCGTGAACGATTTTCATGTCTGAGGACGGATTGGTATTCCAGGATGTAAGGTTGGTTCGAGGCCACTCGATAAAGTGAGGGTTTCTCGAGGAACAGCGATCAGTCCTTGAATGCCACTCAATCGCGCGTTTTAGAATACCACTCAAATATAAAGTAGTATTGGACAGCTAGTGAAATGGGCAATTTGCGTAAAAAAGAAAAAAAAGTTAAAAAAAACAAGTATCCCAGTCTTATAATTCAGGATGGGGCAAATCAAATGTAAATTTGACTGATTTTCACCTTATTTTGACCTATGGACCAACAGCTCGCACTGGCATTGGAATAAACTGCAGCCTCTTAGCCGCGGATAAGAAAAATCTTACGTAAATTATGCGTAGCGATTGCGTCTGTAGCCTGTATTGTTTTCTTCGGAACCGCGTTATATGATAGTATAGCGACAATTCCGAGAAATATGCTGTATTCGATCACTGCGTTCAAGATGAAAACATTCGTGAAACGTTACAGAATTGTGCCAACGTTCCTGTGTGCAAAGCGTCGTACAATAGATAAACATATGCAAACGTTCAATTGCACCCTGTACACAGGCAATTGGTTTTACTTATGTGAGTATCCGGTCAACATAGACAATATTGGCTTTGCTTCATAACGCGACCTCTCCATCACTCCACATCAAATCCTGTATGTAAGATAGTTTAAGCCAAGATTGCTTGTGCATTGTCTCATTTGACTTAAATTCGAAGACATTTCTATCTGGCCTCTGCACAACCATTTCTTTTTTTTTTTTTTTTTTTTTTTTTTTTTGGAGTCTTTCTATTTTTATGTATGAGATAATACCTGTATTGCATGTTTTGTGCTTTCTCCTTCGGGTTCACAGGATGTTGATTTATATAGAAATATGCATATCGTAACATCTTTCTTTTTTGGGCATTTTGTCAGATACCAATTCTGCATATAAAATTATACGGGATGGTAGATAAACATGCGGTTTTCACAATTTTACTGGGCTTTGGTTTCCGATTCCAAGTTAAAAGCGTATAAAAGTATCACAGGCAAAGTTTTCAACCTTTCATTTTTTAGTAGAAAGTGGTTTCGAAACAAAACTGTATTTTGGAGTGGTTTCGAGTTGATTACGCAAGATGTCTAATAACGATTCCAACAAATATTTTTTGACAAACTTATCCCTTATTCAAATGGCCACTATGAAACCCATTTTTATTAAGATCGTCGGAGTTACATGTGTGTGCTTTTATCGTTTAAACATATAAATTTTAATTTACAACATTTTTTTTCTATTTTTTACAATTCTCCAGTTCGAAATGCTTTGACATGAATGAAAAATGTTCCTCAACAAGACTTTCAGTACTTTGATTGACATAAAAAAGCGGTAAATATCGATAGTCATGTGCCTTTCATGGATGAAGAGATACTCTTTTGTCCCTCGAGAAAGTGGAGGGCGGTTGACGACTCGGAATACAAATTAGTCGATCGAGGGGTTCTAACTTGAGGGCTCCTCGAGAGTTCCTTCAGGCTTCCTTTTTCGAATATGAGTCGAGGTCGAGTGGAGGAATCGTTTTGAAATTGAGCCCTCATGAAAGTGTTACAATTAACGATTCGCGACCTTTGAGAGAGACAAAGGGAATAGATCGAAAATGATCCGGTTAAGGGCGTCAAATGCAAGTCACTATGAACATGTTGAAATTGAAACAAACATTTCTTCTGAAATTAGAATTCCACGTGAAATGTTTATTTCATGTGTCAAGTAGATAAGTGCTAACTGATTATAATATGTAATTAACATAAAACAGGTTGACTACCCGTCGTCGCTTGAAATATACATTTTCATGTGAACAAATGATAAACAATGTAATAAATGAAGAAATCAAGAATCTTCTCAAGATCAAACTTCTTTAAATACCTCCGAACAGAGGTTTTGATACATTGAAAAGGCTGCGAAAAGTGGTGATATCTATGTTCGGGACTGCAGCCTCGATTTCATCGTACAACATAGCTTGCCTCACTTTCATCGTACAATATAGGTTGTCTCGTTTTGGAATAAAATCCGTATTGCACAGTAGCCTCGTTCTGGTTGTACAATATGGATCTAGATATTTCACTCTCACGTGATGCAAACTAAGCGATGTCATTGGTCTAAATTGTTTAGGTGTGAAATAAATAGATATATTTTGCGCGGTGAGTTGTAAAATCTACTTTTAGCGGTTACATTCCCGTGCTTTTCTTTCAAAATAGATAAGACAGGCTTTAACCGTTCCTAAAAATGATACCAATTATAGATCTGCAATTTCAAGTGAGTGATCAAAGATCAATTTTACATTGAAAATGATAGGAGATAACGGTTTCTCGAACCTCACTCTTTCTTGCGGAACTATACCTTTTCAAATGAAACGTATTGCTTGTCTAAAATTGCAAGGTTTACTCATTCATAAGTTCATGTGCTATGAAAAGTTGAAAAGGAGGTAACACGTTCAATTCCTATCAAATGCTTTTTTTAAATATACCCGATATATACCTATGGTGTGGACTCAACGCCTACGTCAAAGTTTAGTTTTGAAAATACACCTATAATATTTTTATTTTTGGTTTTTATTTTTTGGTCTGTAGCAAAAGTTAAACAGCGTAATTTAAAGTTCATTAACATCGACCATGTAGTTTCGACTTACGTAAAAATAATAAAATCGAATGTTATATGCTAATTGTTTTGATTAATTCAATTAAGTAAATCTGAAAAGTAATATTTTGACAAGGGTGTTATTGTTACAAAGTACACAAACTCGGGCAAATTAATACTTCTGTTGCAAAGCGGACTAATACCGCCAACAAGTGCTTGTCAATAATGAAATGCCATTTTCCATCAAAGGGTCATAACTCTATCAAAAGTCGGTGGATTGTAATCAGAATATCACTTGCACATCTCTGCTCAATACTGATCACATCTGTATAGTTTGAATGAAATCCAGCCATTAGTTGCTGAGAAATTGAGCGGACAGAAGGCTACAGACAGACCGACCGAGAAACGGACCGACCGAAAAACTGACTCCAATATACCCCCCCCCCCCCCCAATAGTCCATTTTCTGTAGTGAAGCACATTTGTGACCCGTAAAGCAATAAAGGACATCTGGGAACTCCGATAAAAACAAGAGCACCTCCTACGGGTGCCAACTACTGTATGAAGCAAAAACAATCTAATTAAAAAAGCTATAAATGAAAAGAGGCCGGTAGCATTATCAGCTAGAGGTTTCGATGTAAGGCAATCGTTAGTCAGTTATGTTCTGTGCAGTCTACCAGAATGGTCCCTTTTTGTCGACAAACTCGACAATTTAAGTAAGATGAAAAGCAATTTAGAGTTGTCAAAGTTTACATCCTGGATTGAAAATCGAAGTCGTGATTGTCTTGTCACGGTATAAAAGGGCTGTAGGGTAAATCACTAAAATATGTTCACTAAAATATAACAATTTCACCTTAACCCTCATCCCGCTGAAAATTAATTCTAATACAAACAAATAACCACTCTTCGGATACTGCTTAAGTTTTTCCCATAATGAAAGGATGCCGTTGGTTCAGTGTGAAACAGTTGTAACTGCCTATACATACTAGTATATAGGCAGTCATAACCGTTTCGCACTAAGCCATCGCTGCAATATATGGGTAGATAAGACTGCACGGCTGTGCAGGCTGATCTCATTCTATACTGTCTGTCTAAGCTGTATTTATTTCACATCAAATAGGAAACAAGTTCTTATAACCTAGATAAATTCCTCTCTATTCTGCCTCCCGGAAAATTTACCATTAAACGCGCCGAATGTGCTGGCCAATGAAAGAGCCAAGATCGTGACCGCTCCAGGGAATCGAACTAAGGACCTTTGGATCAAGTAGCCGATGCTCTAAATTTAGAGCACGGACAACATGGACAAGCTTTGTTGAGAGCAGGATTATGTCGTGTACATCAATTAATGGCAAATGTTAAATTCTACACAAATTTGACCTTGAAAATGACCATGACTGATGACCTTGAAGTATGGACCTTCATACCTTATCAAAAGCAATGCACATGTGAAATACTAAAGCTGTAACATTTACAAATCAAAATTTATGGCCAATGTTAATGGTTTCATGTTGAAGTTAAGCGACCTTGAGAATATGACATTTACCTGGACTGATAGCCTTGAATTGGTATCTACTGAAAGGCGTTGTCGTAAGCAATACACACGTATAATTTCAAAGCTGTTACACGTGTGTTCGTTAGATATAGAAGATAGTCGTTTGTTTCAGTGTAAGATCGATTTATATTTCATTGAGTGAACAACAAAAGCTATAATTTCACGAGTGGCAGAGCCACGAGTGAAAATTTAGCTTTTGTTGTTCACGAAATGAAATTTTAATCGATCTTACTCGAAAACAAACGATTATTCTATTTTTTTAATGCAAAAATGAGACAAAAAAGTGAAGTTTCTAGGACAAATTTTCGTAAAGCGCGTCATTTTGCGCGTGGTTGCTATGCAACGTTCATTGTGACGTCACTTATTTCGCCCCGCATAGATGAAGTCAGATAGGATGAAATGCACAAAAGCAGGGTAAAAGTTTTTGATAATTTCACTGTTTTTGCGGTGAGATTATCAAGTGATAATCTATTGTTATTTCTTAATAAACCACCGAAAAGCATTAAAGAAAAGATGATAATCCCGCCTAATAATATGCCCCTGATCATCATGTGACCCGCGCTTCAAAAAGGAACCATCCGGTTTTTGCGTAAAAAAATGAAAATGCGATCGGTACTAGAACCGAGCTATTTTTCGAATTCTTTTTCGGGTGCTCCCTTTTTTGCATGAAGGGGCACACCACATATCTCTTAAACAAACAAACAAACAAACAAACAATAAAAAAAATAAAAAAAAACAACAACAAAAAAAGAGATACGCCCGTCACACAGCTTAATGTAACTTTGGGTTAAGACTAGAATTGAAGTGATTCTTAAAGAATACCTTTAAGAAAATTTTTGTTTATACAGACAGTTGGATAATTGTAGCAGGAGTATATTATTATGATCAAGCTCAAATGCTATTATAGATAAGCTCTGGACAAGATTCAAGTATGAAGAACAACACAGGGCAATAACTCAAAAATGAGCCAGGTAGAGTTATGATCCTTTTGCACTACACTTTTCCTTGATACTATCTATCTACTCATTTAGTTTCGTGAACATGATAAGATCTATCTACCGATTACATGTCATGATCATAGCTACCACACTTTTAAAGATATGCTCCGGACAAGATCCAAGTATGAAAAACATCGAGGGCAATAACTCAAAAAATAAGCCAGGTAGGGTAATGGTTCTTTTGCACTACATTTCCCCTTGATGAGATTTCTATCCTTTCGTGAAGTTTCATGATCATAGCTACTATACTTAAAACGATATGCCCCGGACAAGATCCAAGTATGTAAAACAACAAAGGTCAATAAATAAAAAAAATAAGCCAGCTAGAGTTATGGTTCTTTTGAACTACACTTACCCTTGATGAGAGATCTATCCTTCCATGAAGTTTCATGATCATAGCTACCATGCTTTAAGCGATATGCCCCGGACAAGATCCAAGTATGAAAAACAAAGCTCCGGGCAATAATATAAAAATAAGCCAGGTAGGGTAATGGTTCTTTTGCACTGCACCTTCCCTGTATGAGATCTATCTACCCATGTAGTTTCATGATTATAGCTACCATACTTTTAGAGATATGCTCCGGACAGGATCCAAGTATAAAAAACAAAGGGCAATAACTAAAATACGCCAGGTATAGTTATGGTTTTTGGTCACTGCACTCCGTAATGAGGAGAAGAATGTATCTGCCAAGTTTCAAGAAAATCGGACAAAGGGTTACAGAGTTATGCCCCCGGACAAAGAAGTGCACACCGCCAGGACGGCCGACGCCACGGGTGATCCCATAATGCGTCCCGTCTTCGACGGGCATATAAAAAGAGAGAAAAATCGTTAGTGGCTAACTACAGTTTTTAGCTTAATCGGTAAGGCTTCATACTATGCATGTATCTCCTAAGAGGAATGATCAAATCAAGGTTAGAAGAACTAGTGGCCAAACCCCTTTGTCTGATTCTTATGAGCCGGTGCATGACATTTCCAACGATTTCAAATGTTAGCGAAGCAAAACCTCTGGTCAGTCTGTGCATCCGCACATTCTGACCAGAGTCTTCACCTAACATTTTATTGATAAATGATGTCTCAAATTACCGGTAGAAAGTTAATAAATCTTAATATATACCATGTAACTGCCTGTGCCGCTTAATATTTGTATCTCACACACGTGTGAAATTGTTGGAATTGTCACACAATGGCTCATATGAACAAATATGGAATAATGCAGCTTATATATATTTCCACATAGATGACAATAAAATTTGTTTACTTCAAATGAGAAGGGTTAATAAGGTTTTCTTTCATATAATATTATTTTTGAAAATCAAGGTCGTGATTAATCAAATATGACAATTTCACATTGAAGTTTAACAATGTTTTAAGTGTTCATTTTTTTTTTTTTTTGAAAATCAAGGTCGTAATTGATTAATTAACGCAAAATACATATGAAAATTACTGGTGCAATGTTTTATTGTATTATGATTTTTTAATCGAAAATATATTAATCTGTACGAATCAAATGAAATTTTAAGACGGGTTAAAGAGACAGAGCGGACAAAGTATTTCGTAAGTGAAACATCGTTGAAAAAAGCCTCCCTGATTTCATATTATATTTTTCCACTTGTCTTTTTGCAATGATATATATATATATACTTAACTCCACAAGTTACGTCCACCAATAAATGATCTTTGAATACCTTAACCGTTTATATGACCTACTTGCATTTTTTAATAAAATTCCTATCAAAACTGACCACATTTTTATAGACCGGGTTTTTGACTATTGGGTTCCATGTTCCTTCCGTAAAAACGCTCATTAGCACATAGCAACAAACCGTCTCAAAATCTTAAAATTTTCACTGACGTCAAAAGCTACGTAAGAACGTTGTCAGCCAAAATTTAGTCTAGGGAGGCAAGCCAAAGCGGACGATCTGTTAATCATTAGCACATTAACAAACCTGGTTGACAAATTGGCTTCTGTAAACATTCAGTATAGCCTTTTATAAGCCAAATCTCTAAAAGAAATTGTCGATTTGAAAGTCCGCTTAATAATTGTCGATTCTACTGTAACTCGTCAAGCGTCCTTATAAGCATTAATTTCCAGATTTTATCCTCATTGGGCAATTTTTCACACTGATCACAAGATGAATGCCTACCCCACACACTCTCAACGCATGCAATGTGAGTGAGCTACGTAAGATCTATAAGACAAAATGCATAGTTTTTTTCAACCGATTTATTGTGTGGGCAATACAGAAGAGTTTATTTTTGAAAAGGGTACTCTAATTCATAATGGAAATACCGTTTGTATGGTTGTGAACTTTTTTGAGATATCGGTGTAAAGCAAGGTGCATCTGTTTAACAACGGTCTCGGGTAGTATCATTATTTTCTCCCGTACATGTGGTTATGTGACTACTAAAAGTTGTGAAGAAAGATTACAATTCTTAAAAGGGGTTTACAATTATTTCAATTTATATTTTGTGGACGTTTTATTTGGAGTTAAGTATATAACATGTTGGTGAGCTTTCCTGATCGAGAAATATTGCTAGATCGGAAAGGGTTATTCGATCTAAGAAAGGTGCGAAACTTTCGGAAATGGCGAAACGCTTCACAATCACATAGCCAAAGTTTTGGACATCTTCAATTGGGCAATCAAACACTGGTGCCTACCAAACATAGAACTTGGTTTGGTCTATCTTCGCGCGTTGAAATTATGCATCGTTCAAAGAAGACGGATGGGGTTCGGGTAAGGGAGGTTAGATAGGGACCAGGGGCCCGTTTTACTAAAGTTCTTACGAGAAAAATAATCGTAAGTCAAAATCACAAATCGTACCTATTGTTTTCATCCATTGTTAGATTCTGCCTTGCAATACCCCATTTGAATCGTCTTTGGAAGACAAGATGATGCATAAGTGAATTCCATATTTAGTAACTACTGTATAAGCAAACTTAATTTCTTAACTAAATGGGCGACAGCTGAAGGGGTTCGCAGAAGATGAATGAAGAGAAGATGAATTAAATGTCCATACTTCGGTTGATCTTTCTCGTAACTGTTTGCGCAAAAAGGGGAAACGGAAAAACAAAAAAAACAAAAACAACAACAACAAAAAAACACTATACAGGGATTATTTTATTTCTTTTTTATGTAATATCGATAGGCTCTATGTCAAGTTGAGTGAACAATAAAAATATTTTCACGAGTATTTGGGGCCACGAAAGAAAATATAGCGTTGGTGTACAATAAATCAAAGATTTATTAACATTACACAAAATGCGGAAATTGTAAGATTATTTTTTAAAAGCGCGTCATTTCGCACGAGATTACATGGTAACGTCGATCATGACGTCTTATGTATTATATCTTGCTTAGATGAGAAATATACACATTCGGACGTAATTTTCTCTTCAATACGCATTTTCCAAGACATACCAACTAGCTGTAGCTCTAGTTGGAGAGCTCCTCTACGCGTTTATGTATTTTTTTTTTTATCGAACTTTGTCGTTTAGATTTGTCTGCCCTCAAATCGCGACTTTATCCGGCAAAATCGTAGCCTATGTTTTATCAGTATAGAACATTTCGTTCCGAAGGAATCGAACAAAGATCAATTCATTCTTCTCTTCATTCCTCTACTTAGCCTACGCAAATAATGATCGTATTTTTTTTAGTAAATCAGGGCTCTGTTGTTTATCGTCATAATTTTGAAGATTTCTGTTCAAATTAGATATTAAGATATATTAAGGCTCTGCCTAAATAAAACCATTCATTTGCATCAGGAAATCTCACCAACCTACCAAGCATTCAGAATGACAAAACGGTACAAAGTGTTTGCAAATTATACTACGCCCGCCCTTGCGAGGAAAGCGGGATAAGACTGATAAACAGTTTGCACCGTTTTGTCATCCTGAACTCATGGCTGTTTTATGGTCCTTTAACACAGGATGCCTGAGGAAAACAAATATTTAATTATTTATAAATGATGTAAAATTTTGTGTTAGCCGCCGTCTCAGCGCAGTTGGTAGCGCGTCGGACTGTCAATCTAGAGGTCCCCGGTTCGATCCCAGACGCCGGCAATCATTCTTTCCGACTATTTGTCTCCCACCAGTGGATCGATAATTGAAGACCTATGTGGGATAGAAGCTGGAGGCTAGGAAATGATTTACAATGGTAGTTCTGGTGTGAGATGCACCAGGTATCCATTGTTAGACCTGTGCTCCAGCCGCCGCGATATAACTGAAATAATGTGGAAGCGGCGTAAAACCCCATTCAATCAATCATTGTCAAATTTTGTAAGTCTTTTCATTGAATTTCTGCAATAGCCTAATTGAATGATCATTTAATGCGTAATTTTATGGTTTAAATATATTAATAATTTAAACAAGATTTTGGTCGGTGACATTAAATTGAAGCCAAAGTAGATCAAAATTAATTAAAAACACAATTTAATTGAATAAACCTTTGCGTGAAGTCAGGTTTACTATATAATTGTTTGTAGGCGTTTGTGTAGGATGTGAGACAATGAGAGAGAAAGAATGAGAAGGGAAAACTAGGGGTGAAAGAAGTTGAGAGTTAATGAGTGAGGGGATGTCTTTGTAGGCCATGGACCTTTGATAGACCTTTGATGTGCTGTGCATTTTTTTATATTCGACAGCCCTATGGTGTAATCGCGATCTTAGCAAGTGCGCCGATATAATCGAAAACAGTAGACAATTTATTTCATAATGTCCCACTATCATAAGCGTCGTGGGACGAATCCTGTGTTGTTATGAAGAATGTCACGTGTCTCCCGCCATTATTTCCGTTTTCCAATTACTACGCTAACGTTGCTAATGAGCTACATACTAATTACTTAAAAATTCTTTTAAAATATATCTATACTTTATTCTTATCTTAAAAAAGATGTTCTTTAATGTTCTTTTGAGATTATTTTCTGGAAATAAGAATGATTTTCAAGAGATGACACTGACAGATTGTCAGAGCTACATCTTGTTCTGCTCATGAACATGAATACTGAGGCTGCTAAAGTATAAAAAGCGCCTGCGTTTGACTTTCTGTCAGAATAACAGTCAAAAGGCAGCCAATATGCGTGAGATTGTGCATATGCAAGCTGGCCAGTGCGGCAACCAAATTGGAGCTAAGGTTAGTTTGTGTAATTCATGAGAAGATTCCAGTTTGTCGACCGCCTTACCCATAAATAAAATCTATTGAAAGACAAAACAAATTGCATTTGACTGGTGCGCTTAGAATTTATTTTTTTCGGGACCGCTTAAATCGAAGTGTTCCGACGGGGTTACGCTGCCTATCAGAGGTGCGTTCGTTAGAGCGAGATTCTTAAGATTCTTATTAAGATTTTTAAGATAAAGCGTTCGGTAGAGCGAGATTTTTAAGCGGCTCAATAAGAATCTTAAGATATCTCAATGAGGAAACGAAGATGGTTTTGCATTGGCTTAAAACGAGTAGTCATGACGACGTCGAATATTTTCACTCAAAATATCGAAAATCGTTCATTACGAAGTCTTAAAAATCTCATTTAGATGGATTTTTTATCTTGCTCTAACGAACGCACCTCTGCTTCCTCCTATTAACTTGCAAAATTTGATTGTAACAGTAGTATGGGGGCAGTCTAACCACATTGAATTTCAAAATAACCTTGCACAGTGGCTTGTTCCCCTACATGGACAAGTGACATGCACAAACTGTTGGAAACACCACTGGGCCAATCTAATGATCAACCCTGAACCCATCAACCTCAGATGTACATAGATGGGACTATTTTGAAAAAAAAGGAAATTCATAGACACTTGGAAATTCTGACTGTTTCATATCTTGTCAAATGATGTTGATTTTGAAAATCGTGATGTCAACTATGGGTGCCAGTCAACTCGTTCCTCGGTCAACTCGTTCCTCAGTAAACTCGTGGCGTTTCTGGTCAACTCATTCCCAAAAATTGGTCAACTCGTTCCCCAATCGATTTTTCCTGGTTCACAGTCAACTCGGCCTGTGAATAACTCGGCCCGTTAACTCGGCCCGTCAACTCGGCCCGTCAACTCGGCCTGTTAATGTATTATGTATGACGATGTAATGTAAATATTTTGGATACCTTATTTGCTTTTTTGATAATTGATGAATATTAATTAATAAATAATCACTCGTTAAAAGGGTTTTTAATAATAATAATCTTATTTTACTATTATTTGGCATTTGTGTAAATATAAGATAAAAAAGATTTAATTAAATACATAATTCACCTTTCATTCAAATTTATTTTTCAAATTATTTTTTTCTAAGAACAAAAAAAGATGACAAGTATTAAATATGAAGATCGTAGATTTTAGTCATCATTTGTGAATTCGCACATCCTTTAAGTACATTTCACATTGATTAACTATCTGATAAGTGTGCTTATATATCCGTTTAAACTAGGCTAAACACTATATAAGTTATATACAGGCCGAGTTGACCGGCCGAGTTATACACAGGCCGAGTTTTACGCGGGCCGAGTTTTTAACAGGCCGAGTTGACAGGACACCTTTTTCCTCGGTCAACTCGTTCCCCAAAAAATGTCCCATTTCACTGGATTTTTCAACGGACGTTTTTGTACAAAAAAATAATAAGGAATGTTATTCTATTGCAATTTTGATATTATTTTATTGAAAATGATCGATATTCGACATTTAATTAGCCCTTTACCATACTACCAGAATATTTTTTTCAACGAAGATACATTTAAGTAAATCTCGCATTTGACTGGAGATTTCAACGGAGTTTATTGTACAAAATAAGTCAGGAATGGTTTTTTTTTATTTTTTCAACATTTATATGGAAAATCGATTGTCTTCCATTAATTAGCCCTGTAACAAATTACCAGAATAAATATTTTTAAATCAAGAAACCAAAGGTAAACGAAAATTTAATATCAAATGTATTATATGTAATAGTGTCCTAAAGTGGGGGTTAAATATGGGTTTTTGGTGTTGTTATGATAAATTACTCTTTTTAACTAAACACTTGTCACGCTGAATCCGGACTGTTCCAAATAAAATACATAGGATCTGCTTTCCTGAAAAACCTGTCTAAATGACGGGGACCCTAAATGACGTCACGTCACTTTGTTACATTTGCGTTTTGCGCGATAGACAGGCAGATAGATAGACAGACATGAATTTATTTTTGGGAAACAACATTTCCTCTTGATTGACGATAAACGACTAACTTTCCTGGAGAACGGATCATACATATTCATCATGACAATATTCAATGTCTTTGTTGCAAAAAACAGCGGCAAAACATTAAAGGTAATTGATACTTTAATCTTATTCAGACCATTAATGACAATGTCTAATTGACTTTCAATGACAATAGACAACTTTGAATACATCCCTTACATGTTAAGAATTGATTTTAATTACTATAAGCAGCATGTCTTTACAAAATTTGTTAAAGTTTTTTCTTCTTTTCTAAACCCGACACTATCTTAATAATGTTGTCTATCTTTGTTTTTTTGTCTTGTGTCTTGCCTGACAAACAGAAATTCTGAAAAAAAGAAATATAGGATTGATAAAAATATATTTTATTTATTCGTTTCGCCATTAATTTTTAAATGTTTTAAACCATTATTCTTTTATATATATATACAGTAAAGTCTCGGTGGTTCGTATCTCAAGGGACCCGGACAATTTATACGAACTAAACGTAGTACGAACCAACCAATGTCAAGCGGTCGGTAGTTTATTGATGGCTCAGATCGGACATGGTCTCAAGGTACCCTATATTTGTGGCTTTATTCTAAGGTTCTATGGAATATTTTTAAAATCAAGTTCTAAAGAGACCTTTTGTAGAGAGTAAGGACGCAACAAATCTCACTTGAACAATGATCATCTTTAGTTTCGTCCATATTTAAATCCTAAACAAAGCAATTTCGGCAATTATTTACATGCCAAATATTATCTACATCAGAGTGTTTTCCCTTTGGATCAAATCACTTTGAGAACTTATTCAGTGGCTGATGAAATCTCGGCATTACGATGAATCTGTGTGGAAGTCATGTTGACAATCAAGTCTACGAAGATTTTCACATTCATTTATGCATAATCGGTATGAGAAAGCCAGATGAAATACAATAATTAAGGTCACTGATTGATCCTTTATTCGATTAAACCGGCCAAAAATTACAAATCAAACAATGCCTGTAAATATTGGTGAAAAACAATCAACGGGTGTGAAAATCAAGGTATATGTCTATCATTACACCCAGGACAGCTGTTGATCGCACAATTCACACCTACGGATTAAACATATTTATTTGTGTTATTTGGAAACTCTCGGGACTTGACATGGGCTACGAACTACAAACCACCGACGTGCGAATTACTTGGAGCCTTCTTACAAAGATAAAGAGGGAAGCAATTCGGGACTAAAGAATGTATACGAACCAACACATACCTACGAACCACCGGCGTGCAAACGACTGAGATTTTACTGTATGTATTCTTTTACAATAGATCTAGACCGACGGTACACTATTTTTATCTTTACAACCAGACGATTGAAATAGTGCAGTCCTTTAAATACCTTGGGGTGTATTTTTTCAAAAATGGAAATTGGAACCGTACCCAAAAAATGATAGCACAAACCGCAAAGTTTCCTGTTCATAACCTGTTCACAATATTCAATCAATTAGAAATAAAATCGTCAAAAAAACTCAAACTCTTTGATTCTCATGCTTTGCCAGTATTGATTATTCTGCAGAAGTCTGGGGAATACACCCAGGTCAAGATATCGAATTAGTATTTAAAAATTTTTGCAGGAGAATTCTTTATGTAAAACAATCTACGAATCTAAACGCTTTATATGGCGAAATAGGCCGAATAACTATTTCATTACATAAAAAATTAGTAATTATTGAATATTGGGTTAAGATCTTATCATCAAAACGCGACTCAATCTTATTCAGAGCATATAATATGCTTCATGCGGATTGTGAAAGAAATCTAACATATAAAGACCATTACTGGGCATTTTACATTAAACACACATTAAAACAAATAGGACTTGGTGACATTTGCAGGCCTCCTAGTGAAACCTTTAAAACCTTTAAAAACCTTTAATTTCAGAGCAAACCTTTAAAACCTTTACATTTCCTCAGAAAACCTTTAAAACGCCAAAATAGCCTGTAATTCTCACTCAAAACCTTTATATTTGCTCTGATTGGTTGCTGTGCTAGCTGAAAGCAAGTAATGGCTTTTGTTCTGCATTTTCCATTCTTTTATGTGTAGTTAAAAAATGCTGCCTTTGTTTCTTCCATCTTGAGTTTTTCAGAATGCAGTATATAACATAAAAAAACGACTTTGGTATGACTATGGGTTCAATAAAGAAATAAGAACCTCGACAAAAATAGCCTTTATTTACTCTTTATTTTTTTTCATATTTTACACTAAAAGGCCTTTATTTTCATACATTGGAGCCTTTATAAAAACCTTTATTTTCGTTTAGGCCTGCTAGGAGGCCTGCATTTGGAAAAACCAGTATTATATTGAAATTGATTATAATTTTGTTAAACAGCGTATACTCGATATCTACAAACAAAGCTGGTATTCGTCAATTAACAACTCACCACGACTTTCATTCTACAGTCTTATAAAACACGAACTTGAATTTGAAAATTACCTTGATTTCCTTAATGAACCAAAATATAGAATATCCTTAACAAAACTTTGAGTATCATCTCACGAATTAGCAATCGAAAGTGGACGCACAGAAAATTTAACAATGCAAGAAAGAATTTGTAAAAATTGTAATTCAGGGTTGATAGAGAGTGAATTCCATTTCATATTAGTGTGCACAAAGTTTTCCAGTATTCGATCAAAATATATTAAAAGATACTATTATACATGGCCAACCATCCAAAAACTGTCTAATCTTTTGTCATCGTCATTGAAAATTAATATTCTTAATTTGTCAAAGTATATCTATTTTGCAAACAAGATTCGATCCTAATCCAATGCCGCGGCAATAGCGCAGTTGGTAGCGCGTCGGACTTCTAATCCAGGGGTCTATTTCGCACGGGTTCGATCCCCGGCCGCGGCACTTATCCTTTCCGACATTTGTCTTCCACCAATGGGTAGATAATCGTAAACCTATGTGGAATAGCAACTGGAGGCTAGGAAAGGGATGTGGTGGTAGTACTGGTGTGAGAAAAACCAGGAATCCATCGTTAGGTGCTCCAGTCGTCGTGATATAACTGCAAGATTGTTGAAAGCGACGTAAAACCCTAATTCAAATTCAAATCAAATCGATCCTAATCCATGCACTGTAACATCATGTGCTCTTCCGTAAATCCATTTCAGAACTTTGCTATGTAAATTAGTAATTGCTATAAAACACGTTATGTTTTCATGCAATAAAATATATGTTATGTTATGTTATGTTATATATAAAATTTCAGCTAATATTCAATCAGTTTTCCGGGAAATATGGGCAGGTTAATTCGGTCTTAAAATTTTAGGTTAAAGGGTAACTATCATAAATTTTGCATTGTTTTTTAAAAGACTTTATAAAAAATAACTTATTTTGAGTACTTAAAAGTACATAAAAGTACATAAAAGGAAAAAAAGTACATAAAAAAATATTTCAAATATATATGATTATTTCGGGGAACGAGTTGACCGAGGAAAAATCGATTGGGGAACGAGTTGACCAATTTTGGGGAACGAGTTGACCAAAAACGCCACGAGTTGACTGAGGAACAAGTTGACTGTAAACCACAACTATCATGGGTGTCCACTTTCATGGATGTCTACTACAGTCAATCAACCAGAGATGCGTTTATTAGATTTAGATCTTTAAGAATCTTTAAGAATCTCGTAAAGATTTTTAAGATGGCGTGTTTTTAGATTAAGATTTTTAAGCGGCTTAATAAGAATATTAATATATCTTAATGAGGAAGCAAAGATGGTTTTGCATTGGCTTAAAACAAGTAGCCTTGATGACGTAGAACGTTTTCACTCAAAATATTGAAAATCGTTCCTTATGGTGTGTTGATAATTTATTTAGCCGGATTTTTCATCTTGCTCTAAAAAATGCACCTCTGTTTTATACTATGACCAGTTCCGTTGCACTTTTTAAAATATTGTAAAAAATCTCTCTGGGATATTTTGGGAATATTTAAGGATGGGCCATTGAAATGGGCCAATGGCCCACCTCCCTTTCATTTTCATGTAAAATCTATGATTTTGATTGGCCATCTGTAAAATTGATGATCTATTTGGAAAAATTGATGGGCCCAAGAATCCTTAATACCTGTCCTAGATTGAAATAAGCATGACATTTGAATAGTTTATATATGGGGCACATGCAAAACTATGAAAGCAGATTTAGCTTATTTAGATCATCAGATTTAGCCTATCACAAATAGTTTGTCCACAAAATCAGTTCGGCCCATCCCAGAATGATCCCTGAATCTCTTGTCAAAAGAAATGTCAGCATATAATTGTTTGTTTGAAATAAGCATGTATTGGAAGCTAATATTTGTTCAATCTATGCAAAAATGCTCATTAAACTGATTATAATTTCTATTTGGTAGATATGTTTAGGATTTGATTACAAATCTGCTTTAATTCACAACCAATAGGGCAAGCGTTGCACTAAAATTCGAATGCGCAGTTTTCGTGGAGGACCCTAAATTCGTGTAGGTTTAGGTTTTTTCCGAGTCTAGCACAAAATGGCTTAAAGAAACTTCAGTTTTTAGGCCTATTGTCCTAGGACAAAGTGCCCAATCTGAATCACTGAATAGGTCTAGCTATGCCAAAGGTCAAGGTTATAGCTGAAGGTCAATGAATTGGAAAACAAAACAAAAGCTACATACCTTTACGATGAATATAATTGGATTTGTCTCAGTCAGTTAATATCTGAATAATCAAAATTTCAGATCACAATATTTTCTTATAACAAAATTAATCAAAGAATTAGTCTTATACAATGCAGAAGAATGAAATAGGTATCAAACAAAGAATCAGCCATATAAAAACATGCCAGTGGATGAGTCCATGAGATGAAATATAAACAAATGAATCTCAAAGAAATGCTGACTTCTTGTTTGTCCCCCAAAATTCAGGCCTCATATATATCCCCCAATAATAAGCAACATAAAAACACAAAAAACACAAACTTGTTAACCCAACATGCTACCCCCCCCCCCCCCCCCCCCCTCCCCAACAGTTCAAGAATAATATCAAGTACTATTATTACATGAACTAACCTTCAATGAAGTAGTATACTTTCATTAAAAAGGTCCCTCACCCTTCCCTCAGAGCTCTCAATAAGCGGACGTCGACGTAATATACGTCCAGAATTTCAGAAATTACGTCAGGAAAATCAAACCCGGTCGTAAAAAACGTCCGAGATTCGAGGAAAACATCCTGTAATTTGACCCCAGACGTTTTACAAATTAACCTAATAAAGGATTTAACTTAAGTCTACATGTGCAAAAAATCAATAATCAACGCGAGTATACCCTTTATAGCTGACCAAAACAAGCCTTGTGTAACACACGGGGTATTAAACTGTCGCTTTAAGAACCAGTCTCTGATTACGCAATCTTGTCGGGTAAGTGACGCATCATTACCGCTTCTATCATTATCTTTCTTAGTCGGATCCATACAGATCGCGAGTTGATAGGATTATTGAAACAAACAAAACTCGAATCAAGGAAAAATTCGTTATATCAAACGTCGTTCATGCAGCTCAGACTGATAAAATTTCGAAATATCGCTGCCTAAAACTCTTAAAATAGATCTACGGGTAATTTATCTGAAGGGAAAAAGACGCTACCGGAAAACATTTACAAAATGTCATCTGACTGTCCTCGTTTAACCCTTTGCTGTTTAATCCCTGCTTTTTACGTGCCTGTGATTTTGTGATTGAGAAAACATTGTGAAAAAAGAAGAAATTGCTTCTGACAAGCAATTTCTTCTTTTCCCACACTATTTTCTACCCTATAGAATGGTTATTTTTCTAATTAAATCAACTTTTAATTTTCGTCTGCAAAACCTTTGAGTTTGGACAGGTCCAAAATTTTGTAAAACAGGAAAGGGTTAAATACGTGTAGAATCAGCATCTTCGGAGAACGTGGGGAAATCCCAATGACATCTTCAACATGTCTGACGAGAGATTTGAAATGACGATTTTTTTCTTGACTTCTGCTATTTGGATAATTCTGCGTAAGTTTAAATAGGCTTAGAACTTTAAGTTTTATTGGCACACTACCTAGAATGTTCGCCACCTTTGGAACGACAGGCCGAGGAAAATTAAAGCTGCATTAATTTCTGTAATATGGCCGGATACCAAAACATCATAACTAAAGTTTTCAGTAAGCCGCATTTCCTAGGCCCACCACGCAAGATACAGCTAAGGACCGATTCCAAATAGACAGTCCACATTTTCTCATATTATGTTCCATAATTTATTCAATGAAAGTAATAAAAGGGGATTTTGAAACCAAAGCTCGTCCCCACAGCTTAAAGTCAAATCTACAAGTATTAACCCTTTCCTGTTTTACAAAATTTTGGACCTGCCCAAATTCAAAGGTTTTGCAGACGAAAATTTAAAGTGGATTTAATTTGAAAAATAACCATTCAGTAGGGTAGAAAATGGTGTGGAAAAAGAAGAAATTGCTTGTCAGAAGCAATTTCTTCTTTTTTCACAATGTTTTCTCAATCACAAAATCACAGACACGTAAAAAGCAGGGATTAAACAGCAAAGGGTTTAGGCTTGGAAGTCATTTATTCTTAGAGAACCAACCAGAATCATGGACTTTGGGAGCAAAAATTTAATTTACATTTAACAAGGAAACGAGCATTTACAAAGTGTTCAGGAAAAGGAAGGTGTGTGCGGGGGGATGGGGGGGATAGCAGGGGGAGGGGTTAAAAATTCCTTTCTTCGTAAAAAAAATTCCTGAAATCCCTACATGGAATTACAAAAATTCCTGATTTTGGCCCTTATTGAGAGCAATTTTCCCTATTAACAAATTAAATTAAATACCAATCTATTCAAGAATAGTATACAGTACTTCTTTTAACTTGAATAAACCTCCGACGAAGTAAAATATCTTCATCAAAGAGGGCCCCTCCCAGTCATAAACAAGCTTGCATGTTGAATTAGAATACAATCACAAATATTTAGAAAACAAAAATAAATGAAGACAAATTGAAAGATCACTTATTTAAGTTTGATTTACTCATTTTTTAAGTAAATGAGATACAGTATTGATAAATCAAAGTACTGAAAGTACTGATAAGTTGGAATGCGTTCAAGAGACGGTGACCTCAAGCAACTAACAAAGCTGACGCCTCCCGCCCTCCACAGGTGATCACATAATACGTCGCGTTTTTTACAGGCGAATATAAATCAATGTATTTCAACAACGATATACGCTGAAACCCCCGAATTCCTGAATCTGATGAAAGAAAAATTACAAAAAGGAAGAAAATGATACGGACCATACAACAGACTTACATACGCAAAGGCGGACACTTATACACTCAAAACAGTTACTATGCTATTTTTCAAATGGCTTCTGCTAAATTAGTGAATTACATCTTTAATTAGAATTGACGCAAAGTGGACCTTATCAAGCGCTATGTTCCTGATGAAAGCTATTTTCGCAGGGAAGTCTTTTACCTCATGAGTTGGAACCTCAAGAAAAATTTTGCACGATGTTAAACTTTGACTTCAACCTCCGTGACTCCATTATTGGGAACTTTCTTGGGTCGTTGACAACATTTGTGTCAAGTCTCATGGTTTGGGTCAATTTGTTGTTCAGTTGGAGTGGAAACTCTTAACAGTTAAAGCTTACTTAACTGTTAATGCATTGACATGTATGACCTCGAAACAATAGGGCCTTTTTTGGGGTCATGGTCAACATTTGCGAAAAGTTTCGTTATTGCAGGTCAATTGCTCCTCCGTTTAGCTAGCGGAAAGCAAATGGTCAATGGACAGACAGACATGATGAAATCAATATATGCTCTTCTACTTCTGAGTTAGGGATGTAATGGCGCTCTTACACCTCATGAAGAATGTGAAGAAAACAAGTTGTACTAGTAGGTTTGTTTCAAATGGCAAATAATCTTGGCGATGGGATGCAAAGTGTCCGGTTTTGTCTTATCCAATGACGCTTTAAGTTGAAAGTTAATGTCTCGGAATTATTGCTTTGTAGTATCGACCATATTTTCAAAACAGGGACTGTTTTAACCGGCATTGGATCACGAATGACATTTATTTAGTCCCAACGACGTTGATGATTGAAATGTTTAACTGCCTACTTTAAATAGCGCTTCATTCATTCATGTTCTATGTCTCATAAAAATGTTTGCCTTATTTGCATATTCGCGAAACCGGACAAGACTTTCGTCAATTAGTATAAATTGGCGCTCACTTTTAATCAATGCACACGCGGATGATATGCCGGATTACCATGCGCGAATCTAGGAGAAAAGAGCATAATTATTCATTAGTACTTTAGGTATTCCGGTGGGAGTAGAACAAACTGGACCTGAGAGCAAAACACGTGGGGTTAGTAAACTCGTTCAGATATTTGAAAAAAGAGGACCAAGATGGTCCTAGATCGCTCTTCAGAGTCTCTTTGACCCCTGGGACATCACATCAATTATATAGGCAGATGCCATAAAGGAGAAAATTTCTACACAAAACCAAATTTCATAAAGTTTGGGCTGAAATTGAGGCCTCTAAAGTTATAAAAAGAAAATTGTCATTAAGACTCCTTCTCCTGAAATATGGCATGGATCTTTCCCATTTTCAATAGGGTTCATCCTTGTGACTTAACAATATTCTGACCAAGTTTCATGAAGATTGGGCCATATATGTGACTTTTAGAGTGTAATCAAGAAAAGTGTCATTAAGGCCCCTTTTCCCGTGATATGGCATGGATGCTTCCCACTTTCAATAAGGTTCATCCTTGTGACTTGGCCAACATTCTGACCAAGTTTCATGAAGATTGGGCCGTATTTGTGGCTACTAGACACAAACAAAAAAAATGTCATTAAGGCCCCTTTTCCCGTGATGTGGCATGGATCCTTTCCATTTTCAATAGGGTTCATCTTTTTGACATGGCCAACATTCTGACCAAGTTTCATGAAGATTGGGCCATATTTGTGGCTTTTAGAGTGTAAACAAGAAAATTGTCATTAAGGCCCCTTTTCCCGTGATATGGCATGGATGCTTCCCACTTTCAATAGGGTTCACCTTGTGACTTGGCAAACATTCTGACCAAGTTTCATGAAGATTGGATCATATTTGTGGCCTCTAGAGTGTAAACACTTAAATTGTTGACGCCGGACGACGAACGACAGACGACGCACGACGGACATTCAATGATCACAAAAGCTCACCTTGAGCACGATGTGCTCAGGGGAGCTAAAAAAATGGCTGTAGTTAACTTGTGATTATCTTAAATGATATTTAAAGGATTGCGCACGTGCGTATTTTTGCACGAGTGAATTAATGTCTATGCAATTTTAAAGAAAATGGACAAAAGCAGAAAGAGAAGATTAATGTTTGCCTACCTTTATCCATCCTTGCTGCGTCCAAAATCAAGTTAAATTATCGCGCTATTTGGAAATGGTTTTTTCCTGTTTTTTAGAACAGAACAGAATAGAAGAACATATCTTTTATATTAATCCAAGAACAATGGGGTACAATATGGACAATATACATGAATAATGTTATTTGTAATAATCTAAGTGCTTCCGGTAAAACAAATAGATGAATGATTGGATTGGGGAAGACTCATCCGAGGGATAGAAGCGCTTCTATACAGTTGTAGTTACTATGTTCATAACTTTGAAGAAAAATATTTTGTTATCAGTGGTAAACTAGTGGACAAGAAAAATTGCCGGCTGGGACTTAAAACATCGCAGCTAAAGGTTAAGTATACTATAGCTACGACGTTTCGGTCTGCATTTGATATTATAAATTGAAATCGAATAGATCTTTTGTATTGGGATAATTATTTATCTTTTATTTGATTGAGTACAAAATAACAACGACATGCATATATAATTACAGTAATTAGTGCCGAGATGGCTATATCCCCTGTTTTTTCCGTTCTTGGTCGAAACGAAAAATCAAGGAATGGGATTTCGGGAATATGAAACAAAAAAGGTAACCGAAACAAAATATTTTCATTACACACGAATGGAAAAACAAAGTTTGAGATATATACGAGAGGTGTAAATTGCCGTGACAATTGAGAACATAAGTCGTCTGGTGTTGGGGTAAATTTTACTTCATATGTATAGGATCATTCCATTCGTTTGTAAACTTGACCTTTACGTAACTCATGAGTAGAGATTTCATTCATAAAAGGGCGGATATAATCGCAGTAGGTCATCAGGTGGTGTGGACAGGCCTCCTAGTGAAACCTTTAAAACCTTTAAAAACCTTTAATTTCAGAGCAAACCTTTAAAACCTTTACATTTCCCCAGAAAACCTTTAAAACGCCAAAATAGCCTGTAATTCTCACTCAAAACCTTTATATTTGCTCTGACTGGTTGCTGTGCTAGCTGAAAGCAAGTAATGGCTTTTGTTCTGCATTTTCCTTTCTTTTATGTGTTGTTAAAAAATGCTGCTTTTGTTTCTTCCATCTTGAGTTTTTCAGAATGCAGTATATAACATAAAAAATGACTTTGGTATGACTATGGGTTCAATAAAGAAATAAGAACCTCGACAAAAATAGCCTTTATTTACTCTTTATTTTTTTCATATTTTACACTAAAAGGCCTTTATTTTCATACATTGGAGCCTTTATAAAAACCTTTATTTTCGTTTAGGCCTGCTAGGAGGCCTGTGTGGAATGACCAATCAGAAAACAGCTTTTATTTACACATGCGTGAGTTCAGCTCGTGTCACAGGAGAGTATATGGGAAAAGATTTTACGGTGCATAGAGAGGTAATAAAAGAGAATATTTACTGAATCGGGTTTTAAATACAGATAAATAATCTGTAGATGTTCCGCGTTTCTAATGATGGTTTACGGAACAATAAGTTACAAAACATTTGAACCATTTTGTTGAAGTGTGAAATAAGGTCGTTCAGAAAGAGAAACTAGACCTCTAAAAGAAGCTATATAACATAATTCTACGAAAAATAGGTTGCGACATTACCATTTAAGCAGATTACGTGATTGGCTTGTGCTATTACCACAATTCAGAGAAAACAGATCGCGACATTACCAAATAAGCAGATCACGTGATTGGCTAGTGCTATTGTCAATAGCTGACATTTTTGGAGTTGACTTATCACATGATTTCCAAATATAGTAATGCAAACACATGATACTAGTAAATTCGTACGCAACTTTTATAAAATATCGTTTAAAACATAAATTAGCGTCTTAATAATATATATGAAGTGATAGTTGTTTAATTGTACAACATTATTTCTTTTTTGTTTAATTAACTGTCTGTCGCTGTCAAGTTGAGATAAACAAAATAGACCGAAGAGTATTCACATCCTGTTCACGTGATATGTGTTGTCAAAAAACCCGAAATGAAATTATCTTGTGTTCATTTTGCGGTTTTGTTAAATCTAAGTTGGAATTGCTCCGCATTCCAACTTAAAAATAACCTCAGTCATCTTGTGCCCTCCAAATTAAGATGTAATCCGCCATCTCTAATTGCAAAAAGCTCCCTAACTTGTTTGCTGAATTTAAAGAATGGCCTATATGAGTGAATGAAAAGTAAATTCATTGAGGTACACATTTTTTTTAATTCAAAATTTGTTTGTTTGACTTTGTCTCCAGTTACTAAGTGATCCAAAGGTCTAGGCAGCAAGCTAGACACTATTATTTTGGCATCTGTCAAGGATTTTATCAGACTAATTAAATTTATAAAAAGTCATACTTTTAAGCCAAAGGAGAGGATGGTAAACCATTGACGGGATTCAGAAAAGATGTTTACTTTCCATTGGAAAATCCTGACATTGCTGTTGTCCTCTTTATTGGTAAAGAAGGAATCTCTAACCGGAAAGCATGGGAATAGTCTGAAGCAAACAAAATTATTCTTCAGGACAAAGCCATCAGTACTAAAGAGAATTGCAGATGAGGTCCAAGAACATGCTCCTCACAAAGTATACAAGCAAATGATTACGGAACAACCAGAATGGCAAATCAATCAAGCCACTGACAGGCCGAGAAATATAAAATGGCTTTCAAATATGAAAGCTGTAAAAAGTGCTGAGGAGCGTTTATCACATGATGCCATCATGAATTTGCACGAGATGGCATATGAAGAAAATGGTTACATATGGCACATAACTACTTATCCAGACCTCATTTTCATTTGCGGACTGCAAGAAATGATCAATCTGTTATCCGAGACAATATCGTAGAATAGAACAGAAATTCTTCTCTCCTATGACACAAATTTTTGTCTCGGGGGAATTTTACGTAAGTCCACTCCTGTTCTGTTGTTCCGTTTTTGAGGAAAATCTGACTGTTCCGACTTTGTTCCTTTTCCATGAAAGAAAGCACCAGTCTGTTCATGAATTATTCTTTTCAATATTCACAACCCTTGTGAAAAGAACGTCGGGGTTGTAGGGGTGTAACAATAGGTCGAACTATCGATGTATCGTGATAGTTTACCTTGCAATAGCAATAGGTCGATAGCATTTTTTCAAGTCAATAGATATCGCAATAGTTCCTCTGACTATTGATAGTTTACAGTAGTTTTTTTTGAAAATGAAAGTAGAACTAAATGTAGTAACAATGCGGCCTTTCTCCATGTATTTATCAGAGAATAAGGTCTAATCCAATTTTTTTTAAGAGAATATCTGTAATTAACTGATTTAACCATTTACTTGCCATTGACAAGGTGAACAGCATCTTACAAGACCAATGTAAAGTTATTGTCTAATAAAAGGTCAATGCTTTTCATTGTTTATTATCACTTTTTTCTGTAAAAACAACTATTGTGATAGTATTGCAATAGTTTTCTGACTATTGCAATACTATTCCAATAGCAACTTTACTATCGCAATACTATTGTGATACTAATTTTGAACTCAATAGTCCAGACTTCACAAAATACCGCCGGTCCCACTGACATGTCTGGTAAAAATCATGCCGGTCTGGTAAATTGTGCATGAATACAGGACCGACTGACCTGTAACTTCTAGCCACATACACAATGTGTTCTATTATTCCATCTGGTGAAATTTACTTTGGTCTGATAAAAAGTTCAAGTTTACCAGACCCACAGTCTTGTAAAAAATATGTGTATTTCGTGAAGTCTGATAGTCACCCCCTCACGGGGTTGCCCATAGTGATGGAAATGGAGCAGGCAATTGTGGGGGCAATAAGCTCAAAGACAGGCCTCACAATCCCCGGGTGTTGGAGGCATTAACGTGAGGATGTGCAAAGGAAAATGATCTCAGTTGGTGTTCCTTAACAAACAAGAAATACTATAATTGATAATTTGTATGATATTCTCCGCTCAAAATCAGCAGAAGCATACAGCATGCAGCGCGATCATTTTTTGAACGAAATCATACAGGGTAAGACTGGTTTAGGCACATACACGCTTAGGGCAGTATTTGAAGAGTTAATGATGGAATTCTTTCTCTTCTTATTCCTGCCACCAAAATGCCATCATAAAGTCCTTCAAAGAAGATAATGCTCCAACACCATGACATGCTGTCTGTGGATCATGAATGTGCAGACAATAATAGAATTCTAAGGGCCTGTGAAATACGCCAGAAAGATGGCATTTCACTGTCATCAAAACTTGGGAGTATTAACTGTGATTGATGATAAAATTTTTTTCTTTGTAACTCCTTTTCCACCGAACTGCAGTTGTCCACTAAGAGAAGGATGGGTACATATACTTGCTGTACTGTACTACAGTTAGCACTTAACATGCCAACCAATCAAGCCGGAATGAAAAATTAACCACGGCAAGAAGAAATGCAAGAGCCTAGAGGAGTTAAAAAAACAAAGCCAGATTTTAAAAAACCTTGTCCAGGAGACGAAGATAAGATGCACAGAACGGAACCACCATGCACTAATCCAGGAACGCCTGATGACTGAATGCCGGAACAAACACAGGACAATCCCGGAACTTCGCAAATTACAGAACACCCCGGTACAGCCAAAACCTACGGAATAGCTCGGAAAGAATAGAAAAAGATTCAAGCCCTTCCCAACACTCGCAGTTAAAAAGGTTAAAAGGGCAGTAAAAAGAGTTCACAGGATACCCATACACTGTGTTTGTAAATTTCCAGACACGCAGTCAGTTCCGTCATTCTGCTGTTCCGCCGTTCCGTGTTTTAGGAAACACCAGAGAAGTGCAGTGTATAAGATCCATTACTCTACTCATCATATCATTTTAGTTATTGCCCTTTGTTGATCGACAAAGAATAGGCAATTAAATTTACTTACTTTTATTTATAATGAATAATTTACATTAAATTTACTTACTTTTATTTATAATAAATAATTTACAAACATCTTTTGTTCTTGATTTGTTATAGACATTGAGTTGGCAGTTTTTTTCTTAGAGGTAACTTTTTATGAATATGCCATTTATTTATTTTCAGTTTTGGGAAGTGATTTCAGATGAGCATGGGATAGATCCTACAGGCACTTATCATGGTGATTCAGACCTTCAACTGGAAAGGATAAATGTTTATTACAATGAGGCTACAGGTAATTTGTTGAAAAAATAATTTACCTTATATAAAACTGAAGTTTTTGTCTCCCAGTTAAATGAAAATGCAGCATTGGTCCTCTTAAATATTGAAAGACCTGCCGCCTAGGTTGTGCAGGGATAATTCTTACCCAAAATATGGGTATTTTACAGTGTACCCCCTCTTTATAGCACAAAGAAGGCATACTTGAAAAAATGTGGGTACAAGCTTCAATTTAGGGGTAAATCACCCCCATTTTGGGGGGTTTTGGGAACACTGGATGGCACTCTTGTTGATATTAGCACCACTGGCCAAAGGCAAGCGTGCTATAATCATGATAGTGTCTGCAGTGTGTGTGCATATCGGGGTGTGTGTCTGACTGACTGTATGTCCGTGTGTGTGCCTGTCTGTGCGTGCCTCCATCTGTCAGTGTGTTAACTTTATCTCCAAACATCTTTTCCCAAACTGCTGGGTGGATTTTAAAGAAACTTAGTACAGTGGTCTCGAGAGGGCGAAAACTCGAATTCATGCTAAAGCTCGAGATCGCCCTCCGGTCCTGATGCGACTTACTCTATTTTCATGTTGGTTATTACTGCACTTACTGGAACACACGATTGCTCCATCGCTGGAGCAGCAATCTCTGTCCCGTGGTCAAATTTTACTGCATTCATTCGAGCAAAGGGGTTAGCACCTTTCTGACATCCATTGTTTTGCACAAAATTAAATTATTTGTTATTTCGGCTCATCGTAAAGAATACCTTTAGGCCTTTTTCACAGGGTTTCGACAAGTCAGACAACTTGTTTTCACACCTCTTTGTATGCCACACTTATTCAGTTTAAGGATGTAAATGACGGGAATGTAATGATCAGAAAATAACATTGAAACAATGATAAAACAAATAGGCATTTTTGTCAAATTAATGCTCATCATCAATTTAAAAGTCCTTCGAAAAATCATCCTTGTAGTTAATTCAGCAAATTATTCACCTTTATAACGAAAGATATTGAAGATTGCCCACTGGAACATCATAACTTCACTTTTTTCAGCTGTAGTTTCAATGTTTCTGTCATCCATCGCTAGTGTTCGGCACAAAAACCTTGTTAAAGAAAATAGCATTGATTTTTAATTGTCTTGAAGGAAGTTAGCTCCAAAGAAAACATTGTTAGAAAAGAAGGAATTGCTTGCACCCTCGCCCATCTTCTGACTGATAAATCGTCTAAAATGTTGTCGTTAAGAAACTATAGCTATAAAAATATTGCAAGGAAGAAAGAAAATGCATGATATTATGCCTCTCATTTAAATTGCTTAATATACAGAGAACAGACACCACTAACAATGAAGCACATGCCTTAATAGACTTTTTTGTTTTTTCTGTTTTCAACGCTGACAATTGGACCAAATTAACAAATCGTTTTAAATGATAAAATCATTGGTACTTCATAAAACTATTCCTCTAGGAGTACTTTACATAGGTATTGCATATGTTGAAGGCAAAATATACAAAGGTAAGTTTAAAACGAAGTGAAACGTCTTCATAGAGGACAATTTTGCGTACAGGCATTAATTTAATCATGTGATGACTTGAGCAAATTGGTTGGTCCTGTCAGTGTTCAAGATATCGCGTGACCACTGTAGTAATGATCCTTGGCTGTCCCTCTTCTTAGATTTTTAAAGATAATTAATTTTGTTTGACCCCCAAATATGGGTGTTGCAGGGCCGGGCTTATTTTCACTATAAAATCTTTAAAAATGTTCTCCAAAATCATTGGCCCAATTTCAATGAAAGCTTGCATGATTATGTTCCTTGGGTGACCCTTTACCTAAATTGTTCAAGAAATTTTAATTGACGCCCCAAATGAGGTCAGGGCTAGGCTTATTTTCACCATATAAACCTCCCAAACCATTGGGCGAATCTCAACAAAACTTTGCCTGATTGTTCCTTTGGTGGCCCCTGACTTTAATTGTTCAAGAAATTTTGATTGCACCCTAAATATGGGTGTGGCAGGGCGAGGCTTTTTCCTCACATTAAAATCTTTAAGATTCTTCTCCTCCCCTCTCTTTGGGCCTGTGTGAATTTTAATTAGGCATGAATATTCCTTAGGCAGGGGTGTGGAATTCCCATGCCAGACCTGTCTGACTCGGGCTTTTGTACTTTAGGACAAGTAAATTTTTCTAAGCCACTTGTCCAAGGACAAGTAAATACCAGGGCAAATCTTGGAATGTTACTTAAAAGAATTAAGAGAGAAATCATGCTGAAGTTCATATCATAGCGTAGAACACATTGTTTTTAGTCCCCTACCGATGTTCACACCGGAGGGGACTATAGGTTTGCCCTCCGTCTGTCTGTCCGTCCGTCTGTCCGCTCAAATCTGGATCCCGCGATAACTGAATAACTAAGCAAGCGTTTTTGATGAAAGTTGGTATATGTGCGACTGGTGGGGTTCCTGTGTTGGTCGTTGACCTAGTTTGGTTGTTGGACCGGCTGGCTCCCTAGCCGTCTGACCTGGGGCTATTGCGGTAGAGCTGCAGGCACCAGGGTGTGGGCAAGCAGTTCTATTAGGTTGGGGAATTAGCATTCACCCCAGAGTCCAATGATTATAACTAAGAAGCCGCGGTTGTTATTTACACTCCCATCAATCAGTCGCATTCAAATTGTTGGTTTCAATGAAGAAGAACAAAGTCTGATGTTTCAATAGTAAATCCAAATATTAATGTTCTAAATGTTCACAAATGTTAAGTTCAAAATATATTTTAAATATTGATCAAATTTAATGAGTGTTCAAGTAGAGAAATCCAACAATGTTAGAGCTTTAAGCTTGAAAGTATATTCTTAATAAATTAACATTTCAGTATTTTAATCCTATCTATAATAACTTAGTTTCTTAGTCTCCAATTCTTCATTTCTTCAATTCTCTTCTCCTCTCTAAAGTAAAATTCTCAAAGTATTTATACAAAGTTTCTGACAAGAATTAACAGATAAAATCAAGAATTGAAATCCTCCAATCAAATTCATAAATTAATCAGATAAAGTCAAAGTAAGTACAAAGCCTTTTATAATCATATTAACTGGAGGGCATAAGATCAAACATGCATTGATTGTTTATCTATTGAAAAGTTATCAAATTGTCACAGTAAATAATATAAGTCTTAAGATTTGGCCAGTAACACAATATGTGATTTTCACACCTATCTAGAAAGAATGAAATTCAATAAAGAAATTCTAATCATGACCAAATCATGTCAAAACCAGCCAAAGCTGTAATTCAACTTTTTCCACAATGTTTCCAAATTCATTTCATGTTATTAATTTATTATTTCATTATTGGTTTTATTATTTATTCATTATTTTATTATTTAATAAAATATTGGGACACAATTGTCCCCGGTGGCAAATACCCCCACCGAGGACATTTTGTGTCCCAATATTTTATTAAATAATAAAATAATAAAGGAATAATAATATAATAAATTAATAACATGAAATGAATTTGGAAACATTGTGGAAAAAGTTGAATTACAGCTTTGGCTGGTTTTGACATGATTTGGTCATGATTAGAATTTCTTTATTGAATTTCATTCTTCCTAGATAGGTGTGAAAATTACATATTGTGCTACTGGCCAAATCTTAAGACTAATATTATTTACTGTGACAATTTGATAACTTTTCAATAGATAAACAATCAATGCATGTTTGATCTTATGCCCTCCAGTTAATATGATTATAAAAGGCTTTGTACTTACTTTGACTTTATCTGATTAATTTATGAATTTGATTGGAGGATTTCAATTCTTGATTTTATCTGTTAATTCTTGTCAGAAACTTTGTATAAATACTTTGAGAATTTTACTTTAGAGAGGAGAAGAGAATTGAAGAATTGTAGAATTAGAAACTAGGTTATTAAGAATAAAATGCTGAAATGTTAATTTATTAAGAAAATACTTTCTAGCTTAAAGCTCTAACATTGTTGGATTTCTCTACTTGAACACTTATTAAATTTGATTATTTATTTTGAAATATATTTTGAACTCAACATTTGTGAACCTTTGGAACATTAATATTTGGATTTACTATTGAAACATCAGACTGTGTTTTTCTTCATTTAAACCTACAATTTGAATGCGACTGATTGATGGGAGTGTTAATTACAACCGCGGCTTCTTAGTTATCATTGGACTCTGGGGTGAAAGCTAATTCCCCAACCTATCAGAACTGCTTGCCCACACCCTGGTGCCTGCAGCTCTACCGCAGTAGCCCCAGCTCAGACGGCTAAGGAGCCAGCCAGTCCAACAACCAAACTAGGTCAACGACCGACACAGGAACCCCACTGGTCGCATATGACTAGATGGCAAGGTGTAGATTATGCACATCATTTTATTTTTATTTTTCGACTTAAATTGAGGTTGCTATGGTTACAGAAATAGTGAAAATATGGCCAAAAATGGGATCCTGCGATAAGATAATAACTAAGCAAGCTAGTTTGATGAGACTTGGTATATGACTATATGGCAATGTGTAGATTATGCACATCATTTTATTTTTGTTTCTAGACTAAAATTGTTGTTGCTATGGTTACGGAAATAGTGAAAATATGGCAAAAAATATTGGATCCTGCGATAAGTTAATAAGTAAGCAAGCTAATTTGATGAGACTTGGTATATGACTAGATGGCAATGTGTAGATTATGCACATCATTTTATCTTTGTTCTTTGACAAAAAGTGCGGTTGCTATGGTAACGGAAATAGTGAAAATATGGCAAAAAATGGATCCTGCAATAACTTAATAACTAAGCAAGCTAACTTGATGAAACCTGTTTTAAAATGTAAAAATATTTATAAGCCATGTTAGTCAGGGTGGTGATGCAGCAGTATTAATCACCTCCAGTGAAAGTTCTCATTTCTTACCAACAAGACCAGACTTCACGAAATACCGCCGGTCCCACTGACATGTCTGGTAAAAACCATGCCGGTCCGATAAATTGTGCATGTATACAGGACCGAATGACTGGTAAAATCTAGTCAAATACACGACATGTTCTATTGTTCTGTCTGGTAGAATTGAATTTGGTCTGGTAAAAATTTAAAGTTTACCAGACCCACTGTCTGGTGAAAAATATGGGTATTTCGTAAAGACTGCAAGACTGAAGAAAAACATCTTGGATCAAACAAGGTAACTGTTATTGATACTATTTCTTGCATCTGTCTATTGCTTGTTAATGAAGAAAATGCTGGATACCAGCATTTTCTTCATCAAAAGGCAATTTTTTTTTTTTCAATTTTTCTACTTTACTCTTTAGTGGACAAGTTCATTTGGATCCTGGACGAGTAGAAAATCCGCTTTTACTTGTCCAGGGACAAGTGGAGAAAGCTCGTATTTCCACATCCCTGCCTTAGGTCCACTTTTACTTAACTTGGTCATGAAATTTTGATGGGCCCATAAATGTGGGTGTGACAGGGTGCCCAGTGGGACCAATTCCAGGGATAATTCTGGCCCTACTGTTATTTCTCAATTGAAAACCAAAAAGCAATGCTGCATTAAAGAAAAAAAATCTTATTTTAAAATATCCAAGAAATTAAAATGGTAGTCTCAAAGCAGGGATTTTTTTGCCTTTAAAAATCAAAAATGATATTTTTCCCACTTGTGAGAAAGTTTTCTGAAACCTTTGCTTGCATTTGATTAAAGTTTGATCTTTAAAATCCATTTTTAGCTTGGCTGTTTTAGGAGGAATTTCAATCACCTTGGTATTATTGGTGTTGGCATTGATGTTGGTGTGACAAACTTTAACTTGGGCATATATTGTTAATAGTAATAAATTTCTTCATGAAAATAAGCTTGTGTAAGTCACTATAACAAGAGCTATCCAGACTATCAAATGCAATTGTCGGTTTTCAGAGAAAACCCTCGGTCTTCATGGTCATCACCTTGTCGTAACGTTGTTTGTGTCTGTGTTGGCCTTGATGTGACAGTCAAATACTTTAACTTTGGTCAATCCTGTTATCATTGAAGATAACTAAGCATGTGTGTTCACCATCAGATGACCTGTCCCTAAGGGGGATATCTCTCCAAGCATTTTCTTAAAGAGCAGGGCTGGAAAATTCAACTTGTCCGCTCATCCTGCATGGTCTTTTCCTTCTTTGTCTATATAAATTATAAGCAGGACGAGTAGAAATTTCACGAATTTTCAAGTCCTGAAGAGACTTCACCCAACCCCACACACCCACCCACCCCAGTCACTTTTCAATTTATTTCTTTGCAGGTGGTAAATATGTTCCAAGGGCCATTTTAGTTGACCTTGAGCCTGGTACAATGGACTCTGTGAGATCTGGACCATTTGGACAAATATTTCGCCCTGATAACTTTGTTTTTGGGCAGAGTGGTGCTGGAAACAACTGGGCAAAAGGTCATTACACTGAAGGTGCAGAACTGGTTGATTCTGTACTTGATGTGGTCAGAAAAGAAGCTGAAAGTTGTGACTGTCTACAAGGATTCCAGTTGACACATTCTCTAGGCGGTGGTACAGGATCAGGAATGGGAACTCTTCTCATCAGCAAAATTCGTGAAGAATACCCAGACAGAATCATGAACACATTTTCTGTTGTGCCATCTCCAAAGGTATTCATTTAAATACAAAACACAGTGTTTATGCAAGGCAGGGGGATTGGAGGATATCCCACATTTTTGAAAGATTACCCATATTTTCTGGAATTGTAGGGGATTTTTACTATTACCAAAGAGCATGAATTACCACATTTCTTTAATGCATCGATTTTTGTGCTGAAATCCCCCACATCTTTGAAATCCTAGAATAAACACTGAAAACAAACAAGAGCCAGGGAAAAAGACTAGCAGGGGCCCAGTAGCCCATTGCCCCTAGATTTTAGGCTGGGCCCCTAGATTTTTTGGGAAAAGCCCTATGCCTCTAATGTTAAATATTGAATTTTTAAAGCCTGAGCCCCTAAGTTAAAATTGTCAGTCTTTTTCCCTGAGAGCCATGTCGGATACAGCAATGCCCTGCCTTGACAAGCTTGATAATAACTTTAAGCCAGCTAGATTTAAGGTTCTTGTGAACTGCGCTTTTTTTCAGTGAATTCTACCTGTAAGCGAGCAAGAGTTGCAATGCATATCTAACCTTTTGAAATAACAGAGAGCAATTTCTCCCAAGATAAGCAAGCCGGTTACTTTTTTCTTATCCTCAATGAGATCCATCCACACAAGAAGTTTCAAGTTGATAGCTCTTAGGCAGGGGTTCTGAAATACTTTGAAAGTCAACTTGTCCACGGACAAGTGACAATCATAAACTGTCTCGTCTGTATCAAAAACCAACTTGTCTGTTCTTTATCATAAGCATTGTTTTGTCAAAATAAATAGTCTTATTTTTTCAGATATTGAAGTAACATTGGTATTGCTATAAGAAGCATCCATAAAATAGTTTCATTTACTGTTGACTTAAGGATTATGGTATTTATTTAAGGTGGCAATGGACAGTGGCCTTCCGACTCTATAAACCGGAAATGGGTTTTCGTTTATTTTACGGCTCTTTTTGCGCGTTGTTTAAAAAGACCGGTTTTCGTAAGTTTCTACTTATGGAAATAACGTAGAATAATGATGGTAAAACTTCATAATTTAGCTTCTTTTCAACATTTGATATTAATTGAATGACTGGATCATTCAATTTAACAATAAAAATGCGTTAAAACCGTCATTCGATTAGGGGGGAACACTGAAAAATAACGAAAAACTTTATTTGCATGGAAAGGTATGCTGAATTTTTTACCAAATGAAGGAAAAATATTGATTATAAACATATTGGAAAATAAGAAAAATTCATTGGGTAATTTCTTCAAAAAAGTAGGTTTTTGTAGCATTTTTACCTAGTAAAATTACAAAAATTAGTGAATTTTTAACTTTTGAAAGCAAATTGTGCAAATGCAATTTACCAAAGAGAAATTTTCTTGTCAAAAGCCATTGTGTACATGTATAAGGTCTATCAAAATGTATGTGTTTTATAGCTATAACCTAGTACAGATTTTATACTAGACCTAAAACAAATGTATCCCTTTTACTGAAAAATGGCCTATACCACTCAAGGGCAGATAACTCTAGCATGAAAACGAGCGCGGAAAGGTACCTTCAAATTTTGATATAATGACTACACAATGTTAATCTACAACATATGTGACCAAGAAAAAAATTCATTGGGCGGAAAAAAATGACGCCATGTGTCCATTGCTACCTTAAATCTCATTTTTTGAAAACAATTAAACTTTACTTTGTAAAAATATTAGATTTTTTCTTAAGAATTTTCACTTGTCCACGGATAACTAAGCAATGAAAATCTTCTTGTCTGTGCAGCCTCATGGACAAGTTGAACAAATCAGGTAGCTTATTTCAGAACCACTGTTAGGCTGAGCAAAAAAAAACCTAGTACTTCTTTCATAAATGTGATGAAAATATGATTTTCTACACAAAATTACCACTGTTTTTTTCAAAAAGTTTTTATAATGATAAAGTTTAGCCTCATGTAGACTTCAGACCCAATTTTCAAAAATAAAATTAATTCAGAACATGCCTACAAAAAAAACATGTCCATTTGTCAAATTTGAACAAAAATCTAGACAATCAAAAACTTGCATCTTTTTTCACAAATTAGTTGCACTCAAGACATTATTAAAAAGTTCTCATGTTTGGATGACTTATGATCCTCCTTGTACTTCTTTATCAAGTAAAATAGTAAAAATAATTCACATTATAACTATAACAATTTTATACACTTAATCTCAGGAGTTAGTGTCAACCCCTACCATTTTGAAAAAATCAATTTTTTAAACTATTCTTTTCAGGTATCCGATACTGTAGTTGAGCCATACAATGCCACTCTCTCAGTTCATCAACTGGTTGAAAATACAGATGAAACCTACTGTATTGACAATGAAGCTTTATATGATATCTGCTTTAGAACCCTGAAACTTACTACTCCTACATACGGAGACCTGAACCATCTTGTATCTGCTACAATGTCTGGTGTAACAACATGCTTGCGCTTCCCTGGCCAACTGAATGCAGATCTCCGCAAATTGGCTGTAAATATGGTACCCTTCCCACGACTTCACTTTTTCATGCCAGGGTTTGCTCCTTTGACATCAAGAGGAAGTCAGCAATACAGAGCTCTTACTGTTCCTGAACTCACCCAGCAAATGTTTGATGCAAAAAATATGATGGCTGCATGTGATCCTCGTCACGGACGCTATCTGACTGTTGCTGCTATGTTCCGGGGTAGAATGTCCATGAAAGAGGTTGATGAACAAATGTTGAATGTACAGAACAAAAATAGCAGCTACTTTGTAGAATGGATTCCGAACAATGTTAAGACTGCTGTCTGTGACATACCACCAAGAGGCTTGAAAATGTCGGCTACTTTCATTGGGAATAGTACAGCTATTCAAGAACTGTTCAAAAGAATATCAGAACAGTTTACAGCTATGTTCAGGAGAAAGGCTTTCTTGCATTGGTAAGCTTAAGTTCCCCTTCCCTTATTGTCTTGTCAGATATAAAGCACCTTACAGCCCAGCCCAGGCACATGTGGCATGCTCTTGTTTCTCTAGTTCAAATAATTCCAGTCATGGCGAAGGACCGTCAGACATGTCCGAAAATCCCCTGGGTCCGATGAATCTTACCATATCGTCGGTCCGAATGTCCGACACTATTTTCTAGGCAAAAAAAGCTGTTTAAACAGTCGAAACTTTCTTTCGCTTCTAAAACCCTGTTCTGGTCAACTTTTTCGTGAAAACAAACATTAATCTTAAACTTTACAAAGGTCATGATTCCAACAATTAATAGTTCCTCTACGACGTTCGGCACCGCTAGGAAGCGCAAACTCTCTTTTACAAGTTGTATCAATTTAGAGGAAGGAGAGATGATTTTAGGATACAGACTAAAATATTTTCTGCTTATTCATACCCAAGAATGTTCGACCCATTCTATTATATCTGTTTTTATTTTTAAGGAAAAAATTCAAGTGACTGTCACCTTCTGAC
The DNA here is from genome assembly GCA_948146395.1 of Fragum whitleyi. NCBI lineage: Eukaryota > Metazoa > Mollusca > Bivalvia > Cardiida > Cardiidae > Fragum > Fragum whitleyi. The sequence goes on from OX411557.1 coordinate 18,367,147, forward strand.
TTGAAAAGACATTTTTAACCGTTTGACCGGGGACCGTTTGACAACTTAGTAAGGTCTTTAATTTTATTGCTACTAATTTTATTAGATTTCTCTCTCAATTAGGAAAGAAAACAATGATGATGTTATTTGCCCCCTAAAACATGCAGTCTGACAGGTCTGACTTCGGTCTGACAGTTTATCAAGGACTGTCTGACCGACTGTCTGTCAAATTTTCTGGGTCCTTCGCCATGTCTTTAATTCTTAGATATTTGATTACGATTGTCAGAAGAAATTGTACATCAATCTTTTTTGCCATATAAAAAAGAAAATCTTTGAACTTTGATGAAAAAATATTTTTAAAACTGGTTTTAGCAATCTCCTTATTTCATATGTAGATTGGTAATTCTAGATTAACAAATTCTAAAAAAAAAAAAAAAAAAAAAAGGTGGATCCTGTTCATTCAGCCTGTACAGTTTGGTATTTAGTAACAGCCTCCATTATCTTCAGCAATATGGGTCCTTGTGGGTCCTGTCCAGGAGAACTTATATTTTGTGATATCTCTGTTATTACCTGAAACTTTAATATATACTCATGAGCAATGAAAACATGCCACCTGATTTTTTTCTCAAATATTTATTAAATGTACAAAAACTTCAGACATGAATATTACCAATCTAAATGAATTTGTAATTGACTATTTACTACACAATAATGTTAGACTAAGAGTAAGCTCAGAAACGCTTGCAGGTTTTTGAACCCATGACTTAAGAAAAAAAATAATTATCGTTAATCTTATATCTGCAAAGTAGTTTTGCAAACCCTTGCTGTCGTTCGATTTTTGGTAACATAACCTCTAACTCAGTATAAAATGCTGGTATTCACTTTGTGGAACGGTTATCATAGTCTAAGCAGCTGATTGGTGCATAGGCCAACGCTCATTAATTTCAAGGTCAACACCATATCCTTGGTTTCCCTGATGGAACTTAACATGTCGTTTGGAGCTCAAATCATTTAAACACGAGTACAAATATATTATTTACGATTCTTTCATTTAAATGAAAAAATACCTTCCGTTCTGTGTTGATCTCATACCACACATTAGCTTTACTGCTTTTTACTTAGAACAAAATGTGATGTGAAATCTAATGCTGTATTTTCATTCCAGTCCTTTTAAGTATGCATTTTAAAACTTGTTTCAAAAGTACAATTAAATGAGGAAGCAAAAAAGGGCCTTTTTTATGACCATCAAACTAACAGCGACATCTATGATCTTATGGTTGATGTTAAGACATACGATGTCTACATGTTCTTTTATGGGTTGAAAGACAATGAAGAGGTGGCTGATTGAAAATTTTATAATTAAGGACAGTTTGTGCAAGTTTTTTGGGTGGTGCGTTTTCATTGCGCTTGAGTATACTTGTTCCCTGAAATGCACTTGTGAAATGATCATAATGGTGTATAATTTTCTTTTGACTTTTTTTTATGACTCTGCCATCAAGAGATGTGCCACTGTGGGCATTTTGTTTTAGCCCTTCCACTCCATTACTTTGTTTAAAGAAGAAAGTTATCATTGGCCAAAACATTTGACTAGTAATTGTTAGAGCCTTTATATTTTACATGTGTTTTGCTTGTAAAAAGATTTCTTTATTGGTACCACTTTCAAGGAGGTCAGTAAAGGTCATTTTTGAAGCTCAAAGATGTTGAAATTTTCAGAAAAAAAAAGACATTGTGGCCCATTGGGGTTTAAAAAACACATCTTGTTTTTCCCATAACTGAAAAGCCTTCTGTTACTGCATTAGCACCTGTGCTTGATGTGCTTATTTAAATGATTTTAACTTTACAGGTACACAGGAGAGGGTATGGATGAAATGGAATTCACAGAAGCAGAGTCCAACATGAATGATCTGGTGTCAGAGTATCAACAGTACCAAGATGCTACAGCTGAGGAGGAAGGGGAGTTTGATGAAGAAGAGGAGGAGGGTGAAGCTGCATAATCATTTTATAAAAAAAGAAATCTTGAAATTTGAAGATTGAATTTGTAACATCTGGAATAATAAAGAACTCAAAATATGATTGTTCTTTTCATCTAAGTGTAATGAATAAATGGAAGAGCATTAGGTGCAAGGTGTTTCTATTGATCTGTCTTCATGACTTTATCCATATTTTTCATCTTGGGCCAGCACAAGTTCCAGGTCTTAATCACTACTCAACCTTATTTTCAGCATGAGTTGTATTTTAAGATCTATCAAACTCCTCACAATCATAAACAATATGATTCATTCTATCTAGATTATAAGGAAAGGAATAATTTTTGTGTAGTCACCTTGACTGTATTGGTAATGAATTGTAATGCATTTCTATTTCTAGAGTTGTTACAATGGCAATAAAATTGAAAAAGGAAAATAATAAAATGAAATAAAGAAAATTTTCTGATCTAATATAAAGCAGGGATAATTCTGGCTCTGAATATTATGTTGAAAAATATCTCATTTAGCCCAATAAAATGAGAAATTAAAAATTTGTCAAGAAATTCTACCAAATCCTTCTCTAAATTTAAGAGATTTTTTTTTTAGATTTTTCTCTTTGCCAATTTTATGAGATTTCCGGCAAAAAAAGAGAGAGAGAGGATCTTTCAATATCTGACCCCAAAATGATCCCTGCAAAGTCTTAGAATCTTAAGATTTGTGACCCGTCACATGGAAAAACTCTTAAAGGCATACGCACACAATTTTGTCGACAGAATTTTCTGTTATTTTAAATATTTGTTTATTAATATAGTTTAAGCAAAAATATGAAAAAAAAAATTGGGGGTCACTGTATTCATTTTTGAGAAACTGACCCATGAAAAACCGCATTTCTATACAATTTTCCACTGATTTTCGAGTGATTTTGTAGATCGATGTATAGTTTGCTTAATCCCTGTTTTCTCCGACATAAAATACTCTTGAAATCAAAGTTTCTGAAACATTTAAGGATAAAATTACAGGTTCATTTGATACATTTTTGTAAGCTTTGCTATAATTTTGGTCCATGTACCGATGAGATATAATGCGGGTGGGCGTAGTAAAAAATAAGTATCTATTCCATAATTTTGCGTAAATTTTTGTACTTGACCATAAAATAATCAAAACTGCTCGACAGTTTTCTTTTAAATTTAGCACACTCATAGTGCATTCTAGTCCAATCTAGTTCGTACCAAAAAAATAATATGTCACCATGCTTATTTATGAGCAATACGCTTATTTCCAAGGCAACCGTAGGGATTCTTAACACAGACGGCGGAAATCAATGTTGATGACGTCGTTATGTGTTTATACGCATAAAGAATACATCACGCTTATCTTGAACTTCGGTCATATTATTGTAGCTTTGTTTTGCTTTATTAAAATGATTTTTCAGACCTAGGCAACATATTTAAGCAAAGCAACAAAATGTATACTTCATCTTGTTTGATTCATAAAGACAGAGGCACTTTGAACTATAGACAAAATATGAAAACAAGAGGACCAAGATGGTCCTAGATCGCTCACCTGAGTCTCTTTGACCCCTGGGACATCACATTAATTAGATAGGCAGATGTCAAAAGAAGATAATTGCCTAAGATCAATACCATGGAACGTTTTCAGCAAAGAGCAAGACAGATATGCCTTTTTGCTCTTTGATTCTATGTAAAAAGGGATGCACCCGGGTGGACCCCAAATGAAACCCCAGGGTCATGAAATGAACGAACTTGGAAGAGGTCCATTAGATGATGCTATATACTAAATATGAAAGCTATCTGCCATCTGGTTTCAGAGAAGAAGATTTTTAAAGATTTTTACTCTTTTATTCTATGTAAAAAGGGTTGGGCCCGGGCAAAGCCCAAATATGACCTCAGGGTCTTGATATGAACAAACTTTGTAGAGGTCTACTAGATGATACTACATACCAAATATGAAAGCTGTCTGCCTTCTGGTTTCAGAGAAGAAGATTTTTAAAGATTTTCATATTTTCACCCTTTTTGTTAAGGGTAAAGGGAAAGTTAAGGGTGGATTTCATTTATTTGAACAACTTTGGTAGAGCTTGACCCAAGGAACATCCCTACCAAGTTTCATCAAGATTGGCCAACTGGTTTAGGAGTAGAAGATGTTTAAACAAATTGTGGACGACGGACATTCTACAATCACAATAGCTCACCTTGAGCACTTTGTGCTCAGGTGAGCTAAAAATAAGTAAATAAATAAAGGCAGACGATGATCTGAAATTAACCAAGCAAAACAGGGGAGACATGGATTAGTTTGTAATTTGTTGACCTAAGTATTAAAAAGACAGCTTAAATATTGCTGTAGTCACGAGTTTTTGACACCCATAGACGATAAAACAAAATGCCTATAATACTGCTGATAACAGTAAAACCATAAACACATGAACTTTTCACATTTCTTTCTTGGTGGTTTCGAAAAGTTAAAATCATGATTATACTAAAATAAATGAATGAATAAATAAAGAAAGTCTGTCCTATTTACGGTATATAGAAGACGATAAAGTTGAACATGGGCCTACCATTCTATCCTAGCTTACATTTGTCTTACAGAGTCCGTACAGCGTCTGTTGACTCTGAAATCGCGACATCCTACATCTAAGAACATCATGAAATTGACAAAAGGAATGGTATTGCAATTAAATGAATAAGTGGAATGAGCGAGTTATGAATGAATTCAACATCTTTGGTTGAAACCGGTCGATCAAATATAATGACATAATATAAAATAAATTGATCTGTGTGTCTTCACATATTAATCAGAGACTTGGTCAATGAATGATTAGGGCGCTTCTAAATGCAGCCAATGCGATCAATTCATGCGAGCGTTATAAATGATTTTGGAGCGTTTTCATTGAGTCGGTTTGGATATCCACAAATGAATCCCTGCAATAGTGATTCAGAATATTGTGTTGGGTCAATTCCAGATGTTCTAAATAACAGTAAGATTCGTTTATAGTACGGTCTAACGGGTAGTGGAAACCTTGCGACTCGTCGAACAAAAGATTGGTTAGGCTAGCCTATATACCCAAGTCTCAAATGATGAAAATTAAATAATAATGATAATAATAATGATTATAAAATATGGAAAAAAATCAAACAACAACAAAGTAAATAGGTCTTCATTATATGTGTAGGCATGAAAACTGTCTAGGCCTAAGAGTGACTGGTTTTATTTCAAATTCAAAAAGTATTACTAGTATCCACTTACTCATTGATGAATGGATTAAAAGTATATTTCAGAAAAAGAATCAGCATATATAGGGCTTATTTTAGCAGCATTTACCTCTAAAAGACTCTGTAAAGCTATCAATGTTCGCATAAAGCTGTAACGGCGCGCCTTTTTCGCCAGGCAACGTTCCAACGTCGTGTAGCAACTACAATGACGTCAAGCTGGCGGGAAATAATCAGTTTCGTTTCACAACCATTTCCATCAATTTTAGAACAAACAAAGTTATGTTCCTTGATTTTGAAATGTATCGCCGCTATGCGGTGCATCATTTATGCGCGTATGCCTTTAAGGTACTCTGAAAAATAGATATTTGAAAAAGAGATTGGTTCCAGTGGAGATCAACAAGAGGTCGCATTTCAAAAATTCTATCACAGGAAGGCAGATTATTCAATCTAGATTCAGAAAATGAGTAAAGTTGGAAAAGTTCTAAACCATAGTCAGTCGGCACAGACTAGAGTTGACACTTTACCCACTACCAAGATGGTCCCTTTTTGCAAGACGGGTCACATTTGTGAAATTAGATGCTTTTCAAGATTTATCATTACATCACTGATGTTGGCTGTAGGGGGTCAAAAAGGCAACAGAACTTCCAGAAGTGTATATGTATGCCATGATGAATATCCACACCAGGGAAAAAGACTAGCAGGGGCCCAGTCGCCAATGGCCCCTATATTTTTGGCTGGGCCCCTAAATTTTGTAAGAAATTGCCCATACCTCTAATGCTTAATATTGAATTTTGGCTGTCTGGGCCCCTAAGATAAAATTGTTAGTCATTACACAATGGAATCTGGGCATTGTCAATATTCATATAACCAAGTGAACCTTAGCCAAGAGTGCTAGATTTAAAGATCATATTCAGGGTTCGACACTAAGGGGAGTCTGAGACTCCTTGTTTACCATTTGGGACTCCTTCCATTTGCAAGTAAGGAGCCCAATAGACCCAAGGGGTTATATCAGAATATATTGAAAAACGAATGCACAGAGCAGCATCCTTTCTAACACTGTCAAAACTGTAGATCTTTTCATTACAAAAGTTGTTGAAGAAAACAATTGCTTGCATCCTGTAGTGTTATGAGAGAAAAAAAACTCTTATTTGGAAGAACATTGTGGAAAAGAAGAAATTGCTTATAACAAGCAATTTCTTTTTTACCACCATGTTCTCCTGTTATGAAAATTCTGATATTCTCCAGAATCATTAATACAGATCTATTGATGGTCAAATTGTCAAAGTAAACAAGAGGGCCATAGTGGCCCTAAATCGCTCACCTGATTTAACTGTCTTAGATCTGATTTTCTTGACCTCATTGATAAAATTACTTCCTTTCAATGTTGTCTGGAATTTCACGAAGACAATCCTTTCGACCAGTTTTCAGGTTGATTGACCCAAAATTAGGCCTCTAGAGTGTCCACAAGCTTTTTCTAAGATTTGTCCTTGTGACCTAGGTTTTCACCCCATTTGGCCCAATTTTAAATTTGACCCAGATTTCATTAAGATTAGCATTCTGACTAATTTGCAAGTTGATTTGGATTAAAATGTGGCTTCTAGAGTGTCCACAAGGTTTTTCTAAGATTTGACCCTGTGACCTTGATTTTGACCCCACTTGACCCAATTACAAACTTGTCCAAGATTTCATCAAGATAATCATTTTGACCCATTTTGAGATTGATTGGTCTGAAAATATGGATTTTAGAGTGTCCACAAGGGTTTTCAAAGATTTGACCCCGTGACCTAGTTTTTGACCCCACCTGACCCTACTTCGAACATGTCCAAGATTTCATCAAAATAATTATTCTGACCAAATTCCAGGTTGATTGGGCTAAAAATGTGGCTTCTAGAGTGTCCACAAGATTTTTCTAAGATTTGACCCAGTGACCTTGTTTTTGACCCCACTTGACCCAATTTCGAACTTGTCTGAGATTTAATCAAGATAATCATTCTCACCAATTTTCAGGTTGATTGGGCTAAAAATGTGGCTTCTAGAGTGTCCACAAGGTTTTTCTAAGATTTGACCCTGTGACCTAGTTTTTGACCCCACTTGACCCTACTTCAAACTTGTCCAAGATTTCATCAAAATAATTATTCTGACTAAATTCCAGGCTGATAGGGCTAAAAATGTGGCTTCTAGAGTGTCCACAAGGTTTTTCTAAGATTTGACGCTGTGACCTAATTTTTGACCCCACTTGACCCAATTTCGAACTTGTCCGAGATTTTATCAAGATTATCATTCTGACCAATTTTCAGGTTGATTGGGCAAAAAATGTGGCTTCTAGAGTGTCCACAAGGTAAATGTTGACGACGCACTGACGCACGACGGACGACGGACATCACACAACCCCAAAAGCTCACCTTGAGCACTTCGTGCTCAGGTGAGCTAAAAATTCAATGCTTATTTAGAGAAAAAGACTAGCAGGGCATTAATGACCCCTAGATTTTGGGCTGGGACCCTGCAATTTTGGAGAAAATGCCTATAACTAATTTTGAATTAGGCAGTCTGAGTTGCTGGGTCAAAGCACTGAAAGTACCATGACGAATGCCGCCCCTTACAACATTCTGTTGATTTTGTTAACACATATCACCATTAACAGCTGAAGACAATCCCTACTTATGGTGAGCATTAATAATTGAGTATAACCAAGTGGGAATGCATGTGCCTGTATGAAACCAACAGAATCTTGTAAGGCCCTCTTTTTACAGTGACGCGACGAAATAAAACAAAACACCCACATTATGCACAAAGGCAGGTAATTTGGAACATTCTTTGAAAAAAATATTGAAATCTGACCTTTAATGTAAAAGACTTGAGTTTGCACACTTTTTGGGCAATTTGGTATCTTTTTCCTGGACTTGGCAAGATACGCCAAAACCTGACAATTTGTTCAAGAAAGTTTCATCCAAATCAAACCATGTATGTAGGAGTTGCATTCAAAACATCAAATTTTACACCTGAAAAGTTGTGTAAACAAGGTGAAATGAAGGCCCCTTTTCCATGACACAAAAAAAATTCACAAAACCTGCCTACTAAGGTCAGCTGACTGGAAATATTCTGTGGAATGATTTTGGCTCCACTGGCCTTAGCCCAGTTAGCTTTTGTCATGGAAGTGTGTCCACTGTGTGTGAACTTCTTTAAACATCTAGACCGATGGGCAATTTGGAAGAAACTTGGCAAAAATGTTCCTTTGGTGACCTTCCTCTTAAGTTATTAGAGGAATGTGAGGTGCGTTTCTTAGATTAAGATTCTTAAGATTCTCATTAAGATTTTTAAGATGTAGCGTTTTTTAGATTAAGATTTTTAAGCGGCTTAATAAGAATCTTTAGATATCTTAATGAGGAAACGAAGATGCTATTGCATTGGCTTAAAACGAGTAGCCTTGACTACATCGAATGTTTTCACGCAAAATATCGAAAATCGTTTCTTACGACGTCTTAAAAATCTTATTTAGCGGGATTTTTCCCCTCGCTCTAAAAAACGCACCTGTGGATTGACTCTTTAATATGGGCGTGGCTTATTTTCACTATAAATTCTTCAGAAATCTTCTCCAAAACAATTGGTCCAATTTCAAAGAAACTTGGCATGAGTGATCCTTGGGTGACCCTCTTCTAAAGTTGTTAAAACAAGAGGGCCGTTGGCCCTGGGTCGCTCACCTGAGAAAAAAGCTTCATTACCTAGGTATGTCCATGCAACCAAAGAAAAAGAGATTTTCACTTATTCAATCAGATAACATTTGAAATAATCCCCTCTGCTCCTCACCTGGTCATTATTTATTTAAGCTTTTTTCATAAAAGGTCTGTGATCAGCTAATCAATGCCAGATATACAGGCTGAGACTTTTAAAGTTTTCTTTAATGAGTTGATCAATCCATGTCAAATATAAAGGCTGTAGGGATTCAAAATTCTCAACAAAGCACTCCCCCTCCCCCAAGATGCTCTGCACCTGGTGAATCTACAGTCATGATTTTAGCTAATTCTATTGATGTCTATATGCTGATCATTCATACCAATTTTCAAGTCTGTAGGACTCCTGGTTCATTAGAAGTTTAAAGATTTCAAAAATGATCCAAAGTACTACCCCCTCCCCAAGACACTCAGCACCTGGTGACCATACAGTCATGATTTTAGCTATCTTTATTAATGTCAATATACATGTATTGATCACCTATTACAATTTTCAAGTCTGTAGGGTTCCTGATCCAGGAGAAGAATAAGGTTAAAGATTTCAAAATTGATCCAAAGTACTCCCCCCCCTCCCCCCTAATGCTCCGCATCTAGTGGCCCTACATTCATGCTTTTAGCTATTATATTTAACCCTCTAGTGCCCAAACAACCTTGTACATGTTAAAAAAATTTGGTATTGAAGTTTTTTAATCTATGTATGGATTATATCCTAAAACTGGCAAGTTTTACTCAATTTCTCATTTTCCAACCATTTTTGGACCTGTTGCATATATGCAACATCGGGCATTTGAAATATTGTTGCATATATTCAACATTTTGGTTTCTACTAATATTTAGCAAGCAATATTTATTTAATTAATATTACATTACAAAATAACAATTATTCTATATAACCTGTATTATAATTCATCCTTAAATCTAAGAGAATATTCAAACTTAAAGAAAAAAAGTTGTGTAAAACTTGAATACCCTAAAACATCAATTTCTTTAAATATCTGGTCTTCATGTATGACCTTGACCTTGTCTCATGACCTTGTCCTTTGTATCTTTCAATGTCAATGGATGAGACCTATCATCATGCCAATAATGAGCTTAGTATTAGGGAAATACATCAGTTAATTTGAAAATATCAGAAGTTTTTCTTGTTTACTTTTGCTAACTTAACCTTTAAAAAATCACATCGACCTTGCTAGATGACCTTGACCTTGATAACTCGACTCTGACATATCTTCTTAAAGTATGGCAGAAACGATTTATGACAAAAATACATTTATAAAGGCCATATAACTTATTATTTGGTTGTAATTGTGAATGTTTAATATCCTGTTGACCGGTCAACTGAGAGTTGTAAGATACCAATGATCAATCAGTCATCGGTAATTAACGATCATTGTCTCCACATTCATAAAGAGTATAAAAGGAATGAGAATTGAAATTATGTCTTAAAATAACCAATGTTTAAAAAAATCCATCTTGAAAGACCAATGTTGCATAATATGCAACATCTTTAGGAATTCATTTATTACTGTGAAAGGATATGAAACGAGAAAAGTGTTCTAAGATAACTGGTTTCCTACACATATGCTGGAAAGTGGATTGCATTTCCCAATTTATCTTGTGTTTTAAACAAGGTATAAACCTTTTTTAAGCAATGAAATAGAAATTTGAAGATCTATTCTTTTATTTCCCTATGTTGCATATTTGTAACAGTTAAAAAAAATGGGCCCATTGTTGCATATATGCAACATCGGATTTTAAACTAAATTTATAAATACAATGTTATTATTGGTTAAAAACTATGTATACATATGTGGAAAATGACATTTCAACTAGAATTTAGATTAGGTATTATGACCAATTTATAACTTTTTTGTTGAAATCATCAATAGGCGTCACACCCATACCATGTGCCAAATAAGGGCAATGGATGCCATTTTGATGATGTCATCAAGTGATGTCATACAATTGTAATGATGAAGTAATAAGCTAAAAGGGACATTTACTGTATAATAGTAAGGAATCTAATACCAAAGTTCTCATTATTACATAAAGTTTGGATAAATAGCCCAAAATAGAATGTGTTGCATATTATGCTACGATGGGCACTAGAGGGTTAAGATCCATATACTTATCATCCATGCCAATATTGGAGTCTGAAGGGCTCCTGGTTATTTTAGAAGATGAAGGTTAAAGTTACAAAATTTTCACAAAAGTACTACCCCTTCCCCCCTGGTGCTCCGCACCTGGTGGCATTACAGTCATGATTTTAGCTATTTTTATTAAGGACTATGAGCTGATCCTCCATGCCAATTTTCAAGTCTGTAGAGCTTGTGGTTCAGAAGAAGAAAAAGGTTAAAGATTACAAAATTTTCACAAAAGTACTACCCTCTCCCCCATGGTGCTCCGCACCTGGTGAATCTACAGTCATGGTTTTAGCTATTTTGATAAAGGTCCATATACTGATCATCCATGCCAATATTCAAATCTGTCAGGCTCCTGATTCATCCGAAGAAGAAGGTTAAAGATTACAAAATTTTCACAAAAGTACTACCCTCTCCCCCCTGGTGCTCCGCACCTAAGAATCTACAGTCATGATTTTAGCTATTTTTATAAAGGTTATATACTGATCATCCATGACAATTTTCAAATCTGTCAGGCTCCTGATTCATCAGAAGAAGAAGGTTAAAGATTACCAAATTTTCACAAAAGTACTACCCTCTCCCCCCTGGTGCTCCACACCTGGCAGCCCAACAGATATGGTTTTAGCTATTTTGATTCAGGTCTATGAGCTGATCATCCATGCCAATTTTCAAGGCTGTAGGGCTCCTGGTTCCGAAGAAGAAGCAGCTTGAAGATTACAAAATTTACCCAAAGTACTACCTCCGCACCTGGTGGCCCAAAAGATATGATTTTAGCTATTTCAATTCAGGTCTATGAACTGATCATCCATGCCAAGTTTTAAGTCTGTAGGACAATTGGTTGAGAAGAAGAAGAATTTTAAAGATTTTCTTAAAATTTCACTGTTTGTTGCCATAGCAACCAGAGTTTTTCATGGATTTCAATTCTTTTAGCTATTTTTGAAGGGGACCACCTAAGCAACATTTCTGTAAAATTTGGTGTAAATCGGCCCAGTAGTTTAGGAGGAGATGTCGTTTAAAGAAATTGTTGACGGACGCCGGACGACGACCGATGCCAGATGAAAGGTGATCACAATAGCTCATATGAGCACTTCGTGCTCAGGTGAGCTAAAAATTTGGATTAGCCCGCATATATGGATGTGGCAGGGGTTGGGGGATGAGGCTTATTTTCACGACAAAATCTTTAGAAATCTTCCCCCAAACCATTGGCCCAATTTCAATGAAACTTTGCATGGATGGTATAAAAAGGGTTAAAATTCCACTGAATAAGATTTCAGAGTAATGAATCTTTGTCAACAGGCTGATATTATGGTCACAGAAGCATGTACAAAGTTTCCAAGCAATAGCTTCAGTAGAAACAGATAAACAAAAGTTGTATGTTACTCGTAGAAGTGTCGATCCCTGGCGCTTGCGCTGCATTCAAGATTGCTCACTATAAAACTGTTTGCAGGGAGCACTTTTGTATCCTAAATGTAGGGCTGGCCACAATAATAGCCTACTGCAGGGAGAGATTTGTAAGTTCACATCGACACCAAGCTGGCAAGATAGACTTTTCTTTCCCACAACAGCTAAGCCATTTATAAATCAATGGATGTGTACAAAAAACAGTTGAAATGCTTATATGTCATAGGCAGTTACAACTGTTTTGTGCTGAACCATCTAACATATGCTCTGGAAAAAGTCAATGTTGTCACTATACTTTGACCATATAATGCTTCCGAACAATATTTTTGTAAGCTCTGACGGAAATAACCGTAAATACTTTTGTAATCCTTTCACACAGGGGTGTCTAAATGATTCAAAATCCACTCATAAACGATTTCGCTTAAGGTTGTAGACCTGTAATAGTTCCGCAACATTTCGGAACTCATGATCTTTCACAATATTGCCCGAGGTTTCCTAATGAAAATCATTAGGATAACCCCGGTTAACACTAAGTTCAATACTTCCCAAACGTTGCTGAACTATTACGTGTCCACTGCCACAAGTCATTACTACCAATCTTGTCTAAAGCTACTCTTTTTATGGGTCAACAAAAGAACAAACATATTTTACAGCTGAAATGTTCGTTACTTTAATATAAAATAATTTAGAGTCATACTACGAAAATGATCACCTTCAAACAACAAACTTTAATTCTTTATTACAAAAACATATTCTCTTTAAGCTCTCTGGCAAAGTTGGTATGACTGATTACATGTATTTCTGAAATTGACTTTTTTAATCTTTTTTAACCCTTGTCATGCTGAATACGGAATATACCTGCTTTGAGAGGAGTTATAGAAAAAGATCAGCCTGCTCATATTCTGATCTAAGTTCATACCACCTGAATTTCATTTCTAAACCAGAAAGGTGTTAAACAATGCATTTATGAAATCAATACTCACTCACATTTGGTTACTTCCAGTGCTTTTAGCACTTTGATTTTACATTTATTTTGCAAAGTTTTTTATTCAGCATGACAAGGGTTCAAACAAAATATTTCATATTTGCCAAAACTGTAAAAGGCTGCAGACTTTTATTGCCTATCAAAATTTAGAAAAAACATTCATTTTTATGGGAAATTGGACATAAAAATGTTAAAACAGTGTTCAAAACAAATTTTCAAACGGAACAAATAAATTTTCATCATGCATCACAACATGAAAAGGATAAGCCTGTGTGTGGTATAACCAGCGGTTATACTTCAGTACAAAGTAAAGCCTATGATCAGCCTGTGAACCCATACTGTTAAACTATGTGTATGTTGCCCATTCATTGCCCAGCACATAAATGTGAAACATAAATGTGAAGTTGTTAAAAATATCAAACACTGGCTCAAATTGCTTGTAACAGTATGTCCATATTATTGACACAAGATCAATTAGTTGAATTTTATCTGTTTTTGAAATATAATTGGGCATCAAAAACATTACTACAGCTTAATTCTTACTTCTGTATTTATGACGGCTGCAGATCTTAAAATCAATTTGATATATTTTAGCTTTATCACAAAACAATGAAAAGACAAACTTGGCCAAACAGCTCAGAGAGAATATAATAAATCTTGCCAATGAAAATGCCAAGATAACAATTCAACATTGGTTACATAGCACATTATATGTCATTTAATTACAACATAAACAAAAAGCATAACAGCACTGTACTTCTGTATAAACATAGCCATTTGTTTACATTAAAAGTTTAACAGCAAACAATTTGCATTTTATTTTTCATTACTTCTTTTAAAAAGTTTCAATAGAAAATTATATTAAAGTGGAATACTTTATATAGATCATTGGCTTGATTTTGTATTTTTGTGACATAGATAGGAAACAAGCCCTGCATTAAGAATTACAAAACTATGCAAATAATACCCCAATTTGCCCATGAAGTTGCCAGCAAAGCAGAGTTTAATTTCCTATTAGTTTCCTGAATTCAGGGCAGTTCTTATACAAATTTCAAGTAACTGCTGTGCATTCCAGACGAAAATGTTCCTGAACTTTTTGTGAAATAAAGCAGAATATTGCTTTTAAGATTCCAAAGCATTAGATTCATTTTCCCACTTGGAAAATTCATTTTCCAACTTCCCCTTTGCACTAATATCACAAAGTACACAACTTTTAATCTAAACAGTCACCATGACTTGTGAATTCTCCTTTTAGGTTAGATATAATCTATTTTATGACTTACTTTTAATGAATTGTAGAAGAAATAACTTGTTAAACACCAAGTGTATTTATAAACAAACATGGCATTTGCTGTAAGTTTTTATGGACTATACAATAAGCATTATTTTCTATTAAGAAAGTATTTAACAGTACCTGATGAGAACTGCCCTATGTTCAAGATGACAAAACGGTGCAAACTGTTTGCAAACTATACCCTTCTTTGCATGTAAGTGTACATGCAAAGAGGAGTTTAATTTGCTAACAGTTTACACCCTTTTGACATCCCGAACCCAGGGCAGATTCAAAATGAATGAAAATCCAAGCAATAAGCTTATCAGTGAAATCAAAGTTAAGCATCTGTAATTTAGGATCCCAGAGTATGTCCAATGTGCAACTTATCACAAATAGAAACTTGGAAATTCTAAAACAACAGTTTTGAGGGGTACGTGCAAGACTATTGCAAGTACCTATATGTCGAGGGCTCAGTGTAAGACTACTAAGTGTCTATAATGTATAGACACAGAGTAGTCTTGCACTGAACCCTCGATATATATATAGAGACCAAAACAGCTTTGCATCTGCATATCAAAATGACACCAATCATATAGCAAAGATTGTTCAGTCTGAATCCGAGTCAAAACCTCATGTATTTTCATCTGTAACATGTTGGAAGTTTACTTTGCTGAACACTTTCTAAATTGTTTCTTATTTTATGACCAGTTACTTTTCTGACGCATTCTGATGTATCTAAATTGCTACTTTTTGAAATCACGAAATTTCAAAGCAGTAAAAGAAAGAAGTAAAAAATACAGTGATTTATTCCTATAAAACATTCTTGCCAACCAAACATATACAAGCATAGCACTATAAAATGCATGAAGACCATATAAGACACTTTCACTCTAGTATTTACAGCATGACAAAGGATAAAATTACACTATATACACATTATATTACAGTCAATATAAAACAGATAACCCCAACCCATCCCTCTTTACCCTAAAGTCTTTCAATACAAATGCTTAGTTTGCTTTCTCATACTGAACAGTTGGGGTAAAACCTGTTAAGCTTATCCATATCAAAATTGTACTATCTTTAGAAGAAAGTCTGCTGTATTCAGCCTTAACAACATATTCCTGCTGTTTAATGTGCTAAGAAATATTGAAAATATAAGAAAAGGATACATTACTTGTAGCATGTAATAAATTTCTTTTCTGTTTGCTACATGTTTTTCAATTTACACACCACAATCAGAGTGATTCAGATTCCAGTGTTAATTTACAAATTACATCGTATTGATTCAGTAATTCAGTATGGGCTGACCCTAAAGAAGTATGATGATGGGCCTTATTCGTTTAGTTGAAGCCCTTCCCTAGCTACATATTTGTAAAGATTCTCTTTTTAGTCTTCCTTATAGCAGTTATAATAATAGCAAGAAATTTCTTCTTTTTTAACTTCTTCGAGCTTGCTTTTTAAATTGATAATCATAAACTCAGGTAGTGGAGCCAAAATAGTTCAGAAACATTGTGGAACTATGAAGGGTAAACTACCTTAAGGAATAAACTCTATAACTAGTATGGCACCATTGCTTACCTTTTTCTACAGAGTATCTTCATTAGAAAGTTAATTTAGTGCATGTCCTTTGATATTATCTTAGTCAATCCCCCCCCCCCCCTTTCCACTCAAAACAGTATTGAAATTACTCTGTTAAGGTAGGATCTCCATTTCACATAAAAAAATATACACAAAATAAGGTAAAGTTGATCTTGGCCTGTGCACTTTACCCTGCCTTACCAAAGTCTTTGCGTTTCCCTAATTGTCCCCCTTTGTTAGTGATGAGTCACAGATCACTGCTGCCCATCAAAAAATCCATTGACTAATCAAAACACTCATCTATAATGAGATGACTGTTAAACTCTGCCTTTTTGCTGTCATTTCATTCTGATAATTTTTGTGGAGGCGCAACTTTTAATGTCTAAACTACAGCTTGAACAGCCCTCCGACAATTTGCACTTTGTTAAATGTCCATTACTAAACATTTAGTTTAAACCTATTTATTTTACAACAATTTGGAAACAAGTTCTTACAATTTAGAGTAATCCCTTTTGATTCTGCTTCCTGGAAAATTCACCTATACATGTACTCGCGCTGAATGTGTGGGCCAATGAAAGAACCAAGATGGATAGCCTCTCCTGGGAATCAAACTCAGATCCTTTGGGTCACGAGTTCGACGCTCTACCACTAGACCAAGGACACCACACTACTCACATTTTGCAGAAAAAATAAAGATTAAATATTCGAGATGCTTGTCATAACGGAGTTCCAGGGTGGGCAAGTGATCTGCTTATTTCTTTACAAAAACAGGTGTAAAGGGAATGCCTGTCTTTCTGAGTATATAAAAATAGGTCCACATATAAATACAGTACTATTTCACACTGGTTTTCCTTTATCTTTGGTAGGAGTTTTTGTTTCTTTATTTGTCTGTTTTGTGACATCTTTCTCTGTTGTTTTGTCTGATTCTTTGTCTTTTTCTTCTTCACTTATCTGAAATATGACAAAAAAGAGGATATTGAATGAGTGGTCATTGAATACCGAATTCATTAAGTCATCTATTAACATATGATGAGCAAAATTTAATATTCCATTCATAATATGACCTGAATTTTTGCAATAAATTAAGGAAATTCTAGATATTTGATTTCAAGTTATTCTTTGAAACATTAAACACTATTTGCATACTCAATCGGTTTACAGTCAAAACGGCCAAAAGTCAAAACGGCCCATGGTCAAAACGGCCCGTAATTTGGTCAAAACGGCCCAAATCAGTTTTGACAATCGGTCAAAACGGCCAAAACATTTAATTTGCTTTATTTTCCTATCTCTGCCGATGTAGAATGAATTTTAAGAATAGATTGAGAAAAAAAGGTTTACATGAGGTTAAAATATTATGTAGGCCTATTTCTTTTACTAATGTGTGGCATCATATAGGCAGAACTGATTAAACAGCTGTATATATGAAAAGCCGCTTTGGATTAGGTGGGAAAATATTGTCCCATGTGAGCACACTTTTAAAGCATCGAATTCAATCCCGAAAATTACTTTAAACACGATCTAAATGTATATACATCAACACGATTAAACCTAAAAATGGCCCATACCACATGCCAAAAAATGTGCAATTTTCCCCAAATCAGGAAAAATTCCCGATTTACAAGGCCGATGATCATCCTTATAGAAAGTTGATACAATGATATTATAAACAAGCATTTGGAAGTATTGCATGGCAATACCAAGTCCCCTACCGGATTTATATATATATATCCCTAGAGCAGTGTCTTTTTTGGTGGTAAAGGTATAACTACCTCTCGAAAATAATAGTTGTATCAGATTTATGTATCAGCTCAATGTCTCTGAGGATAAAGAATTTTCTAAGTCCAGCATCCGTATCTTCCACAAAAATCAATGGACCGGAACCAAACTCGTTCTGTAACTCATTGATGCGGACTCACATACCAAAAATCAGCTCAATATCTCCAAGGGTTAAGAAAAAAAGTCCGGAAAACTGAAATTTCCTGGTAATTTTCTAAGTCCAGCATCCGTATCTTCCACATAAAATCAGTGGACCGGAACAAAACGCGAACTTGCACTGTAACTCATTGATGCAGTCTCACTTAACAAAAATCAGCTCAATATCTCCAAGGGTTAAGAAAAAAAGTCCGGAAAATTGAAACTGCCTGGCAATTTCTAAGTCTAGCATCCGTATCTTCCACAAAAATCAATGGACCGGAACCAAACTCGAACTCGTTCTGTAACTCATTGATGCAGATCCACATACCAAAAATCAGCTTAATATCTCCAAGGAAAAAGAAACAAAGTCCGGAAAAGTGAAATTTCCTGGTAATTTCTAAGTCCAGCATCCGTATCTTCCACAAAAATCAATGGACCGGAACCAAACTCGAACTCGTTCTGTAACTTGTTGATGCGGACTCACTTACCAAAAATCAGCTCAATATCTCCAAGGGTAAGGGAAAAAAGTCTGGAAAACTGAAATTTCCTGGTAATTTTCTAGGTCCAGCATCCGTATCTTCCACAAAAATCAATGGAACAGAACCCAACTTGAACTCGTTCTGTAACTCATTGATGCGGACTCACATACCAAAAATCAGCTCAATACCTCCAAGGGTTAAGAAAAAAAGTCCGGAAAAGTGAAATTTCCTGGTAATTTTCTTAGTCCAGCATCCGTATCTTCCACAAAAATCAATGGACCGGAACCAAACTCAAACTCGTTCTGTAACTCATTGATGCAGTCTCACTTTCCAAAGATCAGCTCAATATCTCCAAGGGTTAAGAAAAAAAGTCCAGAAAACCGAAATTTCCTGGTAATTTTCTAGGTCCAGCATCCGTATCTTCCACAAAAATCAATGGACTGGAACCAAACTCAAACATGTTCTGTAACTCATTGATGCAGATCCACATACCAAATATCTGCTTAATATCTCCAAGGAATAAGAAACAAAGTCCGGAAAACTGAAATTTCCTGGTAATTTCTAAGTCCAGCATCCGTATCTTCCACAAAAATCAATGGACCGGTACCAAACTCGAACTCGTTCTGTAACTTATTGATGCGGACTCACTTACCAAAAATCAGCTCAATATCTCAAAGGGTTAGGAAAAAAAGTCTGGAAAACTGAAATTTCCTGGTAATTTTCTAGGTCCAGCATCAGTATCTTCCACAAAAATCAATGGAACAGAACCCAACTTGAACTCGTTCTGTAACTCATTGATGCGGACTCACATACAAGATCAGCTCAATATCTCCAAGGGTTTAGAAAAAAAGTCCGGAAAACTGAAATTTCCTGGTAATTTCTAAGTCCAGCATCCGTATCTTCCACAAAAATCAATGGACCGGAACCAAACTCAAACTCGTTCTGTAACTCATTGATGCGGATTCACATACCAAAAATCAGCTCAATATCTCAAAGGGTTAAGAAAAAAAGTCCGGAAAACTGAAATCCGGACTGACAGACAGACGGACTGACGGACGGACAGACAGACGGAGTGCAAACCTATAGTCCCCTTCGGCTTTCGCCGGTAGGGGACTAATAAGACATGATATGTCGTGGTTCAGATTAAGTTAAAAGGACTGAGGGAGAAACAAAATTTATTCTGTCACTAAAATATTCACAGAACTTAAGGTCTACCCAAAACAATAAAAATAAAGTACATCCCAATTTTTCAGAAATTACACATTTTCCCTAATATGCCCTGTTTCCGATCCGTATTTATAATCCACATAAAAGTACACCGTTAACGATAGAGGTTCATGTTATAGAATTGGCAAACTTCACAAGAAAACAGTTTGTAAGATTTTGAACTATACCAACATTTGATTTCTCTTTATCATCAAAACAATTTTACATGAATCTTTTCTAAAGGAATTTATATTTTACTAGACGTCTTTTCTGCGATAGTTATGAAAAATAAGATTAGTAATGATTCAGTTATAAATTGTAACACAATAAAAAACCTACGTAGGTAGAACTTTGCCAATAAGCTACAACAGTCGAAAAAAATCGATTGTCAAGAACCCCTTTCTTTCAGTATTCGAGAATTTATATAAAAAATCCGAAGAAGAAAAAGTGCTTAGTAGGACGAAAACCGTATCATTGGCATAATCGTTAACATTAATCTTAGACGTTATAATAAGAAAACATGTTTGCTATATAATTTCAAAGATTTATTTGAGAAAAAATTTCTATTTGGGCCGTTTTGACCAAATGTAAAATCTGCTTATGGCCGTTTTGACCAAATTACGGGCCGTTTTGACCGAAATGCGGGCCGTTTTGACTCTGGGCCGTTTTGACTTTGGGCCGTTTTGACTTGCACCCACTCAATCAACATCAAATCATAATGGCGTCATTTTTGCAAAGAAAATGTAAGGTTGCTATATGTTCCTAGCTCATTTGCATAGTTACTCAACTAGTGTAATAACACCTGCGTAATATCAAAAATATTTAATGGGTTTATTTCACTCCTGTGACATAGGTCATATTATAAGATTTTTTTTGCAGTTGGTTTTGTCAACGCAAAGCTGTTGTAAGTGAAAATGAATATGAAAAATCGAAATCGAAATCTGCGAGTGCAAGAACAGATTTCCATTAACGGATCAATGTAAAATTATTGAAAGTACCTATATATTCTTTATCACTTTTTAACAGTTTTACATTGAACATTCATTACAATGGCAATGATACACTTCTATACTTTGATACAGATTGATTGATTGAATGGAGTTTAACACCGCTTTAAACATTATTTCAGTTATATCGCGGAGACTGGAGCACCTAACAATGGTTTCCTGGTATATCTCTAACCAGTACAACCATCACATCCTTTCCTACCCTTCAGCTGCTATCTCACATAGGTCTACAATTATCAACCCATTGGTGAGAGACAAATAGTCGGAAAGAATGAGTGCCGCCGTCGGGGAACGAACCGGCACCTCTAACTTTGTTACAGATATTTTCTTTTGAGTCCCAAAACTTTTATTGATCAGCAAAAAATAACCGTATTAATATAAGTGTGTAAATTGAGTTTTCAAAAATTATAAATGACTCATTTTTAAGTTCAAGAGATATTCAGAAATTTATGTTTTGAATTCCATTTTTAGACAGTCTAGGTAATGGCTTCAGTTTTATCCCAAAAAACACAAGAAAAGAGATGCAGCAGATCTCAAGTACATGTACTTCTTCTACAAGAAAAAAACAACAACAAAGCTAAACTCTACAATACTGACTGACTGTGTTTCATCAAGTTTTTACCTTGTTCTCCTCCTTTTCATGCTCATCTTCTCCAGTCTCCAGGTTTTCTGGTGCCTGATCTGAACCGCTGGTTGATGGAGCATTGGAATTGAGTTGATTGTTGATTTGATTGTTGGGCTGAGATGGTTGAGATTTCTCTCCAGATACCTGGTGGTATGAAAAAAGGCCATAAAAACACATAAAATAAGCTGAAGTTGAGATTTTGGTTGCCAACTAACAATAATTCCTAACATAAGCAAAGATTACATATCATTGCGCCAGTGCTAAAATGTCAAATCGTCGGTGTTCTGCTAAAATCTTGTAACTACAGCTTGTCTAAAGCAGTAGTTACGAGATTTTGGTAGAAAATCAACGATATGTGCCTAAGACCTCTAAGCAATTTATCAATACATACTTGAAAACAATTTTATTTGAAAAAATCAAATTTTTGAAATTCAATATCAAAATAGATTTTTTTTGCAGCTGCAGCAGCTAACCATCATACAAGATTTGTTTGTGGAAAGACTAATGACTATGAAACAAATTTTAATTCAACAGTCTGGCCCAAATAAATATCCTTGACCTTAAAATCTGCAGATTAACTCTTGTCAAGCTGAACCTGGAATATAACTGCTTTGGCAGGAGCTATAGATCAGCATCAGCCTGCACATATGTGCAGTCTGATGTTAGTTTACACTACCTGTTTCTCACTTTCAAACCAGAATTGTCGATAGATTCAGTTTTTCAAATAAAAATTGACCCACAGTTGATACTTTCATTGCTTTTTGCCCTTTGATTTTGATGAAAATCTTTAGCCAAAATTTATTCAGCATGACAAGGGTCATGCCAAATATGAGCATTGATTTTGAATAAGGTTGACAATATCAAAAAAATAATTAGTTTTCTGGTCAAGTTTTGCAAAGTTTACTTTGAACTAATAGGGACCTGATTTTATGGAATTATAGTATTTTATCAGATATCAATCTTTGCTCTCAAGTAAAATTTGGAGTCAATTCCCTGCTGAGTACAGTTTCATAATTATTAGTCCCTGATTTTTTTGTCTAGTTAAATAGAGGATAATCATTTGTTTCAGTGTAAGATCAATTTATATTAATTGAGTGAACAACGAAAGTTATTCTTCACGAGTCGTGGAGCCACGAGTGAAAATATAGCTTTTTTGATCACGAAATGAAATATCAATCGATCTTACACGAAAAACAAACGATTATTCTATTTCTTTATTTCAAAAATGAGACGAAATGTAAAATTTCTAGGACATATTTTCATAAAGTGCGTCATTTTGCATGTGAATGCTATGCAACATTAAATGTGACGTCACTTATTTCTCCACAAATAGATGACGTCAGATAGGATGAAATGCACAATAGCAGGGTATAAGTTTTTGGTAATTTCACTGCTTTTGCAGTGAGATAATCAATTGATAATCTACCGTTATTTCTCGGTAAACCACTGAAAAGCATTAAAGAAATGTGAATATTACATGACTTACTGAGACCTGGTTATTCTGTACCGGTTTACTGTCTGTAGGTTTAGAGGTGGGTGGGGCATTTTCCGTGTCCTCTTGAGTACCTCCAGGTGACACAGAATCCTCCCCCGTGTGAGATGTGTCCTGGTCATCTGTAAACTCCCCGTCCTCAGGATCCTGGAATTCAAATCAATAGATAAATTGTATAAAATATAATAAAGATAAAGATTAGTTAAATAAAGATCAGGGCCCCGAGGTTGTAAAACTTTTCTCAGGCTCAACTTAGAATTTTCTCAAATTTTAAATTTAGATATATCTATGAAAATAAAAGATAATATTGATAAGTTGTTATTCATAACAACTTATTGATGTTATTCATAACAACTTATTGATATTATCTTTTATGTTCATACATTAAAATGAGTATTAAAACAGAATGTACGGCTTTAATCTCGAATTTATATTTGACAAAATTTTGATTTGAGAATGAGAACAAAATTATAACCTTGGGTCCTGAAATTATTTCAATCAATCTGGTTTGATGTTTCTTTTGTACCAATTGAAACAACAATCCTGATAGACTGAAATTATTTTGCGCTAAAACAGTTACCTTTTTTACAACCCAGCCCTGTAGACGGAATCTTCACCCATGCGAGACATGTCCTGGTCAGCTTTAACCTATCCACCTTCCGGATTCTTAAACCTTGTCATGCTGAACCTGGAATATTCCTGCTTTGGCAGGAGCTATAGACAAACATCAGCCTGCAAATATGTGCAGTCTGATGTTAGTCTACACCACCTGTTTCTCACTTTCAAACCAGAATTGTCAATAGATTTAGTTTATCAAATAAAAACTGACCTACATTTGGAACTTTCAGTGCTTTTTGCCCTTTTATTTTGATGAAAATTTATTTGGCATGACAAGGGTTAAGATTAAATTGATACATATGGAGTCTAGTATACACAATAATGTTCATTGTATTATTGCCCATTTCAAAAGGCGGGACAGATCTTTCTATATTTCACTATAACTTAGTACCTGGTATGCCTACCCATAACCTTCTGTTGTTTCTGCCACTAGCAGTAGTCTAGGGTGTCCAGAATTTGACAGAAGCAAATCTATCTGGATATTCTCAAACATTGAAATAAAGATTGTTATCCCTTACCAAGAGAAACCTGCCCTGCCTTCAAGATGACAAAACAACACAAACAGTTCGCCAATTATAACCCACTTTGCACTTGCATGCAAAGCAAGGTGTTATTTGCAAATTGTTCACATCATTTTGTCCTCCTGAACACAGGGTTGCTTTAATCACAAGTAAGCTTTATTTAAGAATTTTCATGCAAACATATCTTTCACCACATTGACACATTTTTTAAGTATGATTTAATTTTAGATTTGTCATCATATAAAAGCTTGGTATTTCCTCTGCTAGGTATTGAAATACAAGTTTTGTATTCACAGAGTACCTAATGACAAAATTTTAGTCTGGTTGAATCAAAAAGTGGCTTAAAAATTCAGTTTTTCCAGATCTTTGTTTTTGGGAAAGAAAAAAATGCGGACAATGGAGAAATTGCTTGCAACAATCTTTTTTTTAATTTTTCACACTACTTTCACTAGCTTTTTTTTCTTCAGATACCTAAGAAAATAGGAATTCATTCCGTCATTTATGGCTTATAGAGTTTACCTCATCTGGACAAAGTTCTATGGCTTTAGCGAGAGTGACCCTGGCACTTTGTGATCTCTCCAGGAAGTAACCGTTGGATGTCTCGTTTGACTGTGCTGGGGGTGACCAGTTGTTGTATGTATACTGTGCATTACCAGGATAGGGTCTCTGAAATCAGGAGAAATTATTCAAAGCTTGTTCAAAGCTATAGTTACGAGGTTTTGGAATAACTACGATGATATAATGATAACCCCTTTCTTAATTTTTGTTGAAATTTCAGATTTTTCTAATTCAAAAGTTGCAGAAGACATTTTAAAGTTAATGAAATCTGTAGTTGAAAGCACTGTGGAAATGGAGAAATCGCTTGTTAAAATGAATTTATCTATTTTCCAAATTGTTCTCCTAATTCTTCTTTTGCTGCATGAATAAGAGGAATTCTTTAGGGGATGAGTTAAGCCAGCACATCTATCTATCTTGAATTTAAGCAGATTTAGACCACTGAACTAGAACATTTTCTTAGCATGATTCTATTAGAAGCTAATGCATGTATCTTTGACCCAAGGTGAATAACATGAAAATCAAATGCTAAGTGCAAGACTGTTGTACTTATCAATGCCATTAGAGTTCATTTCTTTGACTTTGTTATGAATATATCATAATTCGGCAACCAACATGTATCTGTAGATAAATTTTAGTCATCCACCAGCTTTGCCCAGTTTCAGGTTCTCTTTTCGTCATTTTTTATGATAACAACATCAGTTCTACATGTTTATAAACCTACCCTATCTAATTCGTCATTCAACCATTCCACAGCCCAGGTCCATTTTCTCTTTAAGTCTCCATTATTTTGTAACATCTGAGCTGCTGGCTGGCAACTGAAAATAAAACAGTTCAATACTCCTAAGTTCTTTTTAGAGCATATTCTCAAAATTGTTTTAAATTTCTAAAAATTATCTTAACAATCCAATAAATATTCCATTTTTTAGCCTTTTTAATCCAAAGAAGTTGCATAACTTTATGAAACCTGAGAAAAACTCAACCTTTTACTCACCATGCCATAAAAAAGTGTAGATTGAAGTTGTTTTGTTGTTTAAATTCAGTTGTATTTGTTTTAGAACATTTCAGAAAAAGTGACCAAATGGCATCAGCAGGAAGTAGGAGTATTTGTGTGCAAAAATGTACATTTTAATTTCCACTCTACTCTAGGGGCAATCTAGAAGGGGTTCAAACAGAGTGCCTCTAAGATCTAGAGGGGGTTCAAACAAAGCCCCTCTGTGGCATATTAATTTCATTTTCTTAGGACAAATCAATAATTTTTTTTATAATACTTGGAATAGAACACCTGTTTTTTGTATGTTTGAACCCTCTTATCAGAAATTCTATATCTGCCACATTATAATCCAAAGACTTACTGCATAAACAGAGCAACCATCATTTTAATACATTGATACGCCCTCTTCTGATAATGACTTTTGGACCTCTGTATTGTGTCTAACAACCCATCTCGGTCATCTGGGATACCTGGTTCAAATATACAATTATCAGTTACATATATTTGGTCTGACAAAGCAACTACTCAAATAGGCTATTCATAATGCTTTAAGGAAGATACAACTGTTATCTAATTTTAGATCAATGCTAAATGCAAAAAAAATATTACATGTTCAGTTTAAGCATGAAAATGATAAATAACAATGAAATATTTTCTTTGATTTTGTAATATTTCACATCAAGTGGATTTTTCTATGTTCAAGGGCTATATTATACCTCTTAAATTTGAACTTTGAAAACCAAATCTGATCCATTTATACTGGTTCTGGTATAATTTCTGTATATTTGTGATTTTAGAATAATATTGTTAAACAATAGTTGTCCCAAAATTGACTTCAATCATGTAAATATGTGTAATCAAGTAACTATGATTTGAGCCTGTGCATGACATTTCCAACAATTTCAAATGTGAACCAAGCAAAGACTCTGGATAGCCTGTGCATCCGCATAGTCTGTCCTGAGTCTTCACTTAGCACTGTATAGATAAGGTCTAAAAGTATCTTTAGACAGACAGGCAATCTTTTATCTGCACTGTGTGGCTGTCCAGACTACTCAATGTTTGCAACTCAAGACATGCCCAATCGTTGTAAATGTCGCGCACAGGCTCATTTAAGACAATTTACCTTTTAAAGCATTGTGTATTCTATGATTCTGCCAACTGTCTTCTAATAACAACATTTGTAATAACAAGTCTAGATATGGCCTCAATTCATAAGTATAGGAATAAGCAACCTATAAATTAGAGGAACACACATTTAAAAAAACAACAACAGCAAATGGAACAAAACATGGTTTAGGTACAAACTTCTTAAACAAACCAATGATCTTTGTTCACTGTTCTTTACTCAAGGAACAAAATTATGCATTTTGGACAAGCTTTTAAGGAATAAAAGACTTGATGGAAAAAATAGTCTCTTTGTTATTCAAAATAAGGGGCTTTTCTTTTATTGCAAAGCCTAATTATTATCTTTTTTCACGTCAAAATAAGAGGATATGTTTATGAAACACTAATGATGCTGACACAACAACATTTTTAATTGTTTGTATTTGATACAGGACTTTGACAGTAGCCATGTCTTTGTTCATATTTTTGTATAATGAAATGTTAGCTTTAAGGAACTAGAAAGCCATGAATGGCTTGTGTCACTCCACAGGCTTGAATTTCTTGTAATAGCAAATCTAAGTTTTGACTAGATTTTTAGATATTTTGGGTTCTACTGATGTTGAAATGGTTTTCAAAGTTTCCACTATTTTAACATACAGAGAACATACAGAGAAATGACCTCCATCCATAAGACATATTCTTCATCAAATCACAATAATTTTTGGCTGCATGATTATAGATCACCCAAGGATCATTGATTGATATCCATCAGTTATATTCTGAGAAAATGATTTTCAAAGTTTCCACTATATAACATATAGGGAAATGACCTCTGTCCATAAAATACATATTTTTCATCTGATCACAATAATTTTTGGTAGACTGATAAAAGGTCATCCTAGGATCATTCATGTAAAATTTGGTTGATATCTATCAGTTAGATTCTGAGAAAATGACTTTCAAAGTTTACACTATATTACATTTAGAGAAATAACCTCCGCCCATATAATACATATTTTTCATCTGATCACAATAATTTTTGGTAGACTGATAAAAGGTCATCCAAGGATCATTTATGTAAAATTTAATTGGTATCCATCAATTAGAACCTGAGAAAAGTCACTTTTTACCATATTTGGAAATGAGCCACGCCCATTAAATCCATGTTTTACATTGGATCAAAATTTCTTGAACAACTTTGAAAGAGGGTCACCCAAGGATCATTCCTGTGAAGTTTGGTTGAAATCCATCCAGTAGTTTCTGAGGAGAAGATTTTTAAAGAAAAAGTTTAAGACCAGATGCACAGACGCACAGACGCACAACGGACACAACGCCATGACAATCGCCCCAGTGGCTTTCAGCCAGTGGAGCTAAAAACAACATTAGGTATATCTTGTACAATTCAATCTATGAATATAACAAACAGCATCTGTAAACTCAACTGAACTCACCTGCCATAATAATTCACTTAGGACTGTGGAAGAGAAATGAGGATTTTCCCAACAACAATACTGAAAATACATAAAAGCAACATTTAAAGACTATACCAGACTATACCAGACGACAAAAAACTACACATGACCATAACAAGAGGACCAAGATGGTCCTAGATCGCTCATCTGAGTCTCTATGACCCCTGGGACATCACATTAATTAGATAGGCAGATCTCAGAAAGGAAATAATTGCCTAAGATCAATACCATGGAACGTTTTCAGCGAAGAGCCCGACAGATATGCCTTTTTGCTCTTTGATTCTATGTAAAAAGGGATGCACCTGGGTGGACCCTAATGTGACCCCAGGGTCTTGATATTAACAAACTTCGTAGGGGCCCACAAGATGATACTACATACCAAAAATAAAAGGAGTGTGCCCTCTGGTATCAATTAAAGAAGATTTTAAAAGATATTCGCTCTTTGATTCTATGTAAAAAGGGTTGCGCCCGGGTGGAGCCAAAATATGATCCTAGGGTCTTGATATGAACAAACTTGGTAGAGGTCCACAAGATGATACCACATACCAAATATGAAAGCTGTCTGCCTTCTGGTTTCAGAGAAGAAGATTTTTGAAGATTTTCATTTTTTTACCTTCATGCTCATAAGAGATAAAGGGATGCACCCATGCAAATCCCAAATATGACTCAAGGGTCTTGATATGAACAAACTTGGTAGAGGCCCACTAGGTGATGCTACACACCAAATATTTAAGCTGTCTGCCATCTGGTTACAGAGAAGAAGACTTTTAAAGATTTTCGCTCTTTGATTCTATGTAAAAAGGGTTGGGCCCAGGCAAAGCCCAAATATGGCCCCAGGGTCTTGATATGAACAAACTTGGTAGAGGTCCACTAGATGATGCTACATACCAAATATGAAAGCTGTCTGCCTTCTGGTTTCAGAGAAGAAGATTTTTAAAGATTTTCATATTTTCACCCTTTTTGTTAAGGGTAAAGGGAAAGTTAAGGGTGGATTTCATTTATTTGAACAACTTTGATAGAGCTTGACCCAAGGAACATCCCTGCCAAGTTTCATCAAGATTGGCCTACTGGTTTAGGAGGAGAAGATGTTTAAAGAAATTGTGGACGACGCACGACGGACGATGCACGACGCACGACGGACGACTGACGACGGACATTCTACGATCCCAATAGCTCACCTTGAGCACTTCGTGCTCAGGTGAGCTAAAAAGCTGTACTATAAAATGTCCATATCTAGCAAAATTGTATTTAAAGATGCTAAAACCTGACAAACAACTTATATACCTCATTTTAAGATACAAAGATGTTTTTTTACAAATTTTCTTTAACCTGTCACACACTTCATCAGACAGAATGAAAATTCCGCCACTTTCAATCAACTTTTAAACAAAAACTCAATTACCCAATTAGATTATTATTCTAAACTGGATTTCACTGTTGACAAAAGTCATTTTCCCCCAATTTTTTCAAATACTTTGGTGGTTCAGCCATGAACGTTTTCACTGCAGCTTGACAAAACTGAAGGTACTATGTAAGGTAGCCAAACAACAATTTGCCTTTCGTTTTATGGCCGTCACAATATATGGGAGAAAAATAACCGTTGAAAATCTGAGTCAGCAATGACATTCAAAAATCTGAGTCAGCTACGACATTCAAAAAACTGAATGAGTCATGTTGGAGGTCAAGAGGCTGGGCCAGCAATCTTCTAATTGAAGTGTTCAACACTTTCAAAAGTTGATCCCAAAAGGGGTTACATCAGAGCCCTTGATTATAAATCTTTTACCTAAGAATTTACTCAAATTTCAAATTAAGATTAAAGCTATATTTCTGTAATAATACAGTAATAGATGTATGAACATTAAAGATGATATTAATAAATTGTTATAAATAACAACTTATTAATATTATCATTTAATTTTTGAGTTAAAATACTGAGTTGAGGATGAGAAAAGTTTTATAATCTCAGCCCCAGATAGATTCTAAGACTGGGCCGTCTCACTCTCAGACTTGCAAAATCTGCACCATTCAATGTCAATCCTCATTAAAAATCAATGATTAACTCACTCTTAGTAGTTTAGTTGTATCATCCGAGTTGTTACAATCCTCCAGTAACTTTTTCACATAACTTGTTCTGTCTATGAGGATCTCTGCTACTGGAGTTTGAATTGGCATCAATATTTGGTCTCCATATGGATTAGGAAGGGGTTCTTGATTTTGCTGTAATACAAAACCAACAACATAGAAATACTTTTTTTGGTCTGAAATGAGAGCTGGTTGATTGATTGATTGAATGGAGTTTAACACTGCTTTCAACATTTTTTCAGTTATATCGAGGCAGCTGGAGCACCTAACAATGGGTTCCTGGTATTTCTATCACGAGTACAACCACCACATTCTTTCCTAGCCTCCAGCCGCTATCTCACATAGGTCTATGATTATCAACCCATTGGTGAGAGACAAATAGTCTGAAAGAATGAATGCCACCGTCGGGGAGAGAGTTGGTTGAATATATTAATTAGTGTTTGATGACAGACAATAAGCCTATTGGTAGATTTTGCGCGGTGAGCTGGGAATTCAACTTTTTACTGTTACATTCTCGTGCAATATGTTCGAAATAGATAAAACAGGTTAAAATAATGCATTAAGAAAATTTAAAATTTACCTTTTAAACCAACACTATTGCTTGTCTTAAAACGTATGGTTCACTCAAATATGTATTGTACTTTCATAATTTCAGTGAAGGGATCAGGTTAACTTCCTTTCATTTGTTTTTTAATTATACCCGATTACCTATGATAATGGACTAAGCGCCTGCGTCAGAGCTCAGTTTTGAAAAACACCTATACCTTATTAATAAAACTTGTATTTTGCCTTTCACAATGAATCAGACTGTCTTATATTGAAATTATAAGAAACAGCTACTGAACCCCTTTTCGTTAATACTTGTACAAGTACTAGAACATTTGAGATACAAAAGTAAATAGATGATAGAATACTGCTCCAACAGAGCTGTTCAGGAAACCAGTGATTTGTGTGGTATAAAGAACATTTTCTTTTGTTCCAACCATATTAACCTCTAAACGAAAAGTCACCTAAATTTTCTTTCAACTAAAGAGTAGTATCTTCTTCCTTCTTTACTGTTTTAAACAGGGCTGTAGATATGTGGGATTGATGACCATCTAGATCTTGAATCTATCATCCAAGCCCCATGTTGTGGGTACTCAAAGGAATTGTCTTGATGAGACAATTCCAATGAGTACCCAAAACAGAGGGTTTGATTGACAAATGAGCCTGTGCATGACATTTACAACAATTTGACATGTTCGTGAGTTGAAAATATTGAGTAGCATAGAAAGCCACATACTGTAAATATAAAGTTACCTGATGGTCTACAGATACTTTGAGACCTTATCTATCTACTAAACGCATAGTAAAGACTCTGGACAGACTGTTCGGATGCACAGACTGGTCAGAGTCTTTGCTTTGCGGATATTCGAAATTGTTGGAAATCTTGCACACAGGCTCAAATTGTTCTTTCTCTTCATTTTGAAAGCGAAATCCCTTCCTTAACCTTGATCCGTGTTTAAACTTGCCTTACCGTAACAAACAGTACTTTCAACAGAAGATTGATGACCTCTAAGTCTTAAATTTTTATCCAAATCCCATGTTGTGGGTACTCATTGGAATTGTCTCATAAAGAGACAATTCCAATGAGTATCTAAAACATGGGATTTGATCAACCTTTTTTTTTTTCATTTTGAAAGCGAAATCACTCCCTTAACCTTGATCAGCGTTTAAACTTGCTATACCATAACACTAGAAAGCCATGGATGGCTTGTGTCGCTCCACAGGCTTGAAATTCTTGTAAAAACAAATAAATGTTTTGACTAAATTTTTAGATATTTGGGATTTACTGATGTTGAAAATGATTTTCAAAGTTTCAACTATATAACAAATGACCTCTACTCTTAAAAGACATATTTTTCATCAAATCAAAATATTTTTCGGCTGCATGATAATGGGTCACCCAAAGATCATACCTAAAATTTTTGATTGATATCATTCTGAGGAAATGATTTTCATAGTTTCTACTATTTAACATATTGAAAAATGACCTCCACCCATAAAATACATATTTTTCATCCAATCAAAATATTTTTTGGTACACTGATAAAGGGTCACTCAAGGATCATTCCAGTGAAATTTGGTTGATATCCATCAATTACATTCTGAGAAAATGATTTTCAAAGTTTCCACTATGTAACATATAGAGAAATGACCTCCGCCCATAAAATGCACATTTTCCATGCAATCACAATGATTTTTTGTAGACTGATAAAGGGTCACCCAAGGATCATTCATGTAAAATTTAATTGGTATCCATTGATTAGAATCTGAGAAAACTGACTTTTTACCATATTTGGAAATTAGCCACACCCATTAAATCCATTTTTTTCATTGGATCAAAATGTCTTGAACAACTTTGAAAGAGGGTCACCCAAGGATCATTCCTGTGAAGTTTGGTTGAAATTCATCTAGTAGTTTCTGAGGAGAAGATTTTTAAAGAAAAGTTTACGACTGGACGCACGGACGGACGCACGACGGACACAACGCCATGACAAATGCCTCAGTGGCTTTCAGCCAGTGGAGCTAAAAAAGTACTTACAACAGAAGATTGATGACCATCTAAATTTTAAATTTTTTATCCAAACACCATATTGTAGGTACTCATTGAAATTGTCTTGATGAGACAATTCCAATGAGTACCCAAAACATAGGGTTTGATTGACAAATGAGCCTGTGCATGACATTTACAACAATTTGACATGTTCGTGAGTTGAAAATATTGAGTAGCAAAGAAAGCCACATACTGTAAATATAAAGTTACCTGATGGTCTACAGATACTTTGAGACCTTATCTTTATACTAAACGCATAGTAAAGACTCTGGACAGACTGTTCGGATGCACAGACTGGTCAGAGTCTTTGCTTTGCGGATATTCGAAATTGTTGGAAATCTTGCACACAGGCTCAAATTGTTCTTTCTCTTCATTTTGAAAGCGAAATCCCTTCCTTAACCTTGATCCGTGTTTAAACTTGCCTTACCGTAACAAACAGTACTTTCAACAGAAGATTGATGACCTCTAAGTCTTAAATTTTTTATCCAAATCCCATGTTGTGGGTACTCATTGGAATTGTCTCATAAAGAGACAATTCCAATGAGTATCTAAAACATGGGATTTGATCAACCTTTTTTTTTTCATTTTGAAAGCGAAATCACTCCCTTAACCTTGATCAGCGTTTAAACTTTCTTTACCATAACACTAGAAAGCCATGGATGGCTTGTGTCGCTCCACAGGCTTGAAATTCTTGTAAAAACAAATAAATGTTTTGACTAAATTTTTAGATATTTGGGATTTACTGATGTTGAAAATGATTTTCAAAGTTTCAACTATATAACAAATGACCTCTACTCTTAAAGGACATATTTTTCATCAAATCAAAATATTTTTCGGCTGCATGATAATGGGTCACCCAAAGATCATACCTAAAATTTTTGATTGATATCATTCTGAGGAAATGATTTTCATAGTTTCTACTATTTAACATATTGAAAAATGACCTCCACCCATAAAATACATATTTTTCATCCAATCAAAATATTTTTTGGTACACTGATAAAGGGTCACTCAAGGATCATTCCAGTGAAATTTGGTTGATATCCATCAATTACATTCTGAGAAAATGATTTTCAAAGTTTCCACTATGTAACATATAGAGAAATGACCTCCGCCCATAAAATGCACATTTTCCATGCAATCACAATGATTTTTTGTAGACTGATAAAGGGTCACCCAAGGATTGATTGATTGAATGGAGTTTAACGCAGCTTTCAACATTATTTCAGTTATATCGCGGCGGCTGGAGCACCTAACAATGGATTCCTGGTATTTCTATCACCAGTACAACCACCACATTCTTTCCTAGCCTCCAGCCGCTATCTCACATAGGTCTACGATTATCGACCCATTGGTGAGAGACAAATAGTCGGAAAGAATGGTCACCCAAGGATCATTCATGTAAAATTTAATTGGTATCCATTGATTAGAATCTGAGAAAACTGACTTTTTACCATATTTGGAAATTAGCCACACCCATTAAATCCATTTTTTTCATTGGATCAAAATGTCTTGAACAACTTTGAAAGAGGGTCACCCAAGGATCATTCCTGTGAAGTTTGGTTGAAATTCATCTAGTAGTTTCTGAGGAGAAGATTTTTAAAGAAAAGTTTACGACTGGACGCACGGACGGACGCACGACGGACACAACGCCATGACAAATGCCTCAGTGGCTTTCAGCCAGTGGAGCTAAAAAAGTACTTACAACAGAAGATTGATGACCATCTAAATTTTAAATTTTTTATCCAAACACCATATTGTAGGTACTCATTGAAATTGTCTTGATGAGACAATTCCAATGAGTACCCAAAACATAGGGTTTGATTGACAAATGAGCCTGTGCATGACATTTACAACAATTTGACATGTTCATGAGTTGAAAATATTGAGTAGCAAAGAAAGCCACATACTGTAAATATAAAGTTACCTGATGGTCTACAGATACTTTGAGACCTTATCTTTATACTAAACGCATAGTAAAGACTCTGGACAGACTGTTCGGATGCACAGACTGGTCAGAGTCTTTGCTTTGCGGATATTCGAAATTGTTGGAAATCTTGCACACAGGCTCAAATTGTTCTTTCTCTTCATTTTGAAAGCGAAATCCCTTCATTTACCTTGATCCGTGTTTAAACTTGCCTTACCGTAACAAACAGTACTTTCAACAGAAGATTGATGACCTCTAAGTCTTAAATTTTTATCCAAATCCCATGTTGTGGGTACTCATTGGAATTGTCTCATAAAGACAATTGATGACCATCTAAGTTTTAAATTTTTTATCCAAAAACCATGTTGTAGGTACTCATTGAAATTGTCTTGATGAGACAATTCCAATGAGTACCCAAAACATAGGGTTTGATTGACAAATTGTTTTCTTTTTTTTTCATTTTGAAAGCGAAATCACTTCATTAACCTTGATCCGTGTTTAAACTTGCTTTACCATAACAACAAGAGCTGTCACTGTAAGATGACAATGCCCCCGACACCGCTTTGATAGTAATAAGGAAGTTATGGCCAATGTTAAAGTTTTTGGACGGAATGACGGACGGACGGACGGACGGACAGACGGACGGACGGACAAGTCAAATTTATGATGCCTCCCTATCGGGGGCATAAAAAGTACTTACAACAGAAGATTTTTTTACCAGACCAAACTTATTTCTACCAGACAGAACAATTAAATACATCGTGTATTTGGCTGGATTTTACCGGTCATTCGGTCCTGTATTCATGCAAAACTTATTGGACAAGCATGATTTTTACCAGACATGTCAGTAGGACCGGCGGTATTTTGTGAAGCCTGCCTTATGATACCATAACAAACAGTACTTACAACAGAAGAAGTGCACTTGGATGAGATATCACAACATCTAACTAGCTGTGATACGACAGAGTAGAGCTTGCTCAGTTCTGCATACTGATATTTTATGGGTGGTCCAGGACCCTCGTCTAGGGCTACAGTCATAAACTTGGCCGGAACATTCAACTTCAGGAGGTGTAATTTCTGTAGGACACAATACAATCAAGCATTTTTTTGTCTATAATTTCTTCAACTGGATTATCAAGTTTTTCTTGTGAATTATCATTTGATAATTTCATGCTTAGCTAAGTTGATTATCAAACAATTTAATTACTGTTGATTTTACACTATTTTGCGTTAGAAAAGAAAAGCCCATCATAACAATAATGTCTAGACATTCAGTTGCAAAATAAGAGGCTTAAACAGATTTTATCTTAATTCTTTTCACATTTAGTCAATTTGTTTAAAAAGATAGGATTTCACATTTAGTCAATTTGTTTTAAAAAGATAGGATTTCACATTTAGTCAATTTGTTTAAAAAGATAGGATTTCACATTTAGTCAATTTGTTTTAAAAAGAAAGGATAATGTTTTGTCATTTGTCTTTCATGTATGATGAATCATCATTCATTTTGTAAACAACCAAAGCTATACTTTCTCACATTTCATTTAAAGATAGCTAATAGCCCACTTATCGATAATTCAGCCTGAAACAGTTGTAACTCCCTATAAACATATAGGGAGTTACAACTGTTTCACGCTGAGCCATCATTATGTTTTTTTTTTGTCAAAGAAATGTTCAAGTAAATTGATACCTCTGCTACTCCTAGGTTGGAATACATAAGGAAGAGATGAAAATATTGTTGTAAATGTCGACCATGTTCCGAGACTTCTTTCTTCAATAGATTTAACACAGCACACAGCAAATGGTCAGCTAATGTAGCATTAGGATCTGCTGGCTGGCCAACTGAAAATATGTAAATTATTGCATCTTGAAATAAAATACACGACCTAATTGCAGACAATATCTGTTGGATTAACCCTTTACTGTTTTAAAAAATTTTGACCTGTCCAAATTCAAAGGTTTTACAGACAAAAATTTAAAGTGCATTTAATTTGATAAGTAACCATTCAGTAGGATAGAAAATAGTGTGGAAAAAGAAGAAATTGCTTGTCAGAAGAAATTTCTTCTTTTTTCACAATGTTTTCTCAATTATAAAATGACAGACATGTAAAAAGCAGGGATTAAACAGCAAAGGGTTAATTCTTTATCTAATGAAATCAAGTTGAACCTAACTGCACATAATATACAATATAATACATGCAGCTATAATCCTATTTCAGCACTATGTTGAAGAAATGATATATAGGATTCCCTTCCAAAATATTTTTTATCAATATGCATTTAGCTTTATTCAAAATACAAGTAATGAAAAATGCTCGTATATGCCCTTTGTAATAGTGACCCGTCAGGAAAAATGGACCTTCACTTGATTAATTATCTTTTAACAAATCTTGTATATCAAGTTTCTTGATGATCATTTTTGGGTCACAAATTACATCTTTAAAGGCAGATTAAAGAATGTGTTGCTCAATAAATATTGCAATATGAAATTTGTAACTTACCATACAGCCCCTGTACTAGTGGAGGTGGACAGGGTCCATCATTCAATGAGAAATGAGCTAGACATACTACTACTTTACCAAATGCATTCCGAACCTACAAGAGGAAGAACCACCAAAATATGAGTTTACTAAAAACATGATTATTTACCAAATATTCAGTAACTCAACATACACCATGATGATTCATTTCATAATCTAACTATCTCATTATATTTCACTCTATTAATTCATAGGCAAACAAATAAAGAGAATGATTGGAAATATGATTAAATGGTCATGGTGTGTACAATCAATTTTATATAAAGCTGGAGAATTTTTTAACCTGGGGCTTGTTTTACTAAACTTCTTACAAAAAAATTAATCGTAGGACAAAAGCACAAATTGTACCTGGTGTTTTCATTCATTGTTCGATTCTGCCTTGCAATATCTCAATGGAATCGTCTTTAGAAGACGGTTCCTATGAGATGATGCATGGCAGAATTCCATATTTAGCTTCTACTGTAGAAGCAACTTCATTTTTGACTTTTGCAAAAAAGATAGCAAGATGTTTAGTAGAACAGGCCCAATGATTCTTGAACCTTCTACAGTGTAGGACTTATTTTTCTAATTTTACAAACATGTTTGACTATTTTTATCTATAGGTAAACCATTCTATTGGAATGCTTATAAACAGTCTTAACGAGTTTAAAATAGATAAACTGGGACGAGCAATTTTTTTGTTGTCACACTCTCTGACTACACTGAAAGATAAAAGAAACAAAAAACAACTAGCGTTTTTACCATCCTTTGACTTATCACAGGTAAACGTCGTGAGCAAAAGCATATTAGTAAAATGCTTTCAAAACCGACTTTGTGATGAGGAAACTAATATTTTGACGGTAAAAGGCAATGAATATTGATTGGGAGAAAAAATGTGCTTTTCATGACGAGTTTCTTAACTCTATCAGTACATAGGTGCTTGCATTTGTAATTAATTACCGTTATCTCATGCTTTTTTGATTTCTGTTCAATACACCCCTACTCCTGGCTATACCCCATTTTCCCGCCTTTCTAAAAACCAAGGTTTGACTATAGTATAGATTGAACATACAAACCTCTGTGCTGGGACACTCTAACAAGTACTCAGCAAATCTGCCTGGATATGAGAACATGACATGTTGGGCAAACCAGTTTCTGACCTTCTTACTAGATCGTAGATAACAGGTGAGAGCTTCATACCACTCTGTGGCTGACCCTCTGTAGAGAAATAAATCATTTTCTTTAAAGCCTTCAGGTAGATTATCAGAATTTCTAAACCAGGTGGTTGTCCCAAGACACAGTGTTGAGCCAACAAAATAATGTTTGACCTTCAGCTGTAGCTTTGATTTTTGAGTTATGTTTAAAAGTCTTTTGCAAACTACAAAAGCTATATTTTTATGACTTGCAGATAACAATGCTTTAATTGTATATAAAATGGAAGATAATTTTGATCAATAATCCTCAATTCATCATTCTGCATTTTAATGCTCCTAATAATATTTCCATGCCTCAACATGAAACAGGTGTGACTGCCTATAATAATATTATCAGATATGAATAATTTGCCCTGAGACATCCCATTTGAGTTTTTGGTAATTTTGTTAATTGTTCATCTATTGACTTAACACAAACAAAACAATGGACAGAAGTTAATATATGAGCCTATGCGCAAAATTTACAACAATTTCAAATATGTGCAAAGCAAAGACTCTGACCAGCCTGTGCATCGGCACAGTCTGACCAGAGTCTTCACTATGCATTAAGTAGATAGATAAGGTCTGAAAGTATCTGTAGGCCATCAGGTAACTTTATATTTACAATATGTGGCTGTCAGCGTTATTCAATGTTTGCACCTCAAGATCATTTCAAATTGTTGGAAATGTCACGCACAGGCTCATGTGTAACTTACCTTAATGTTTTCTTTGTATGAAAGCCCACATTAAATAGGAATTTAGAAGCTAGTTCTGTACTCAACATGGCGAGACTTTCTGCCTCTGTTGGCTGTAATGAAAGAAGACAATCAATATTAAGGTAGTGGACCTGTAATAGTTCTGAAAGATTTTGTTTGTTTGTTTGAATGGGTTTTACGCCACTTTCAACAATTTCGCAGTTATATCACGGTGGTCGGAGCACTAACAATGGATTCCTGGTAATTTCTTTCACCTGTACTACCATTACATCCTTTCCTAGCCTCTGACTACTATCTCACATAGGTTTACGATTATCTACCCATTGGTGAGAGACAAACGTCGGAAAGGATATTTGCCGCCACCAGGGACCAACGACTTCCAGATTGGAAGTCTTATGCCTAACGAACTGCGCTATGCTGAAACGTTTTGGAAGTAATGAACTGTAAGTGTTAACCGAGGTTTTCTTATGATTCTCATGAGGAAACCTCGGCCAACATTGTTAAAGATCAGGAGTCCGAAATGTTCCAGAACTATTACAGGTCACTTTCTAAACCTTTTTCCTGCCAAATCTAAATTATGCCTTAAACTAAAAGGTTTTTTTTAAACTATCAAATAAGCCTAGCTTAAGATTTTCACATAATACATAAGTAGACAACAGCCAGTGTAGGCCCCAATCAGACCACACATCAGTGTAGTCTGATTTAACACTGAACTGTCAGCCAAAGTTTTTTGTAAACTGCAGGAAAAGCGTTTAACAAGTTTGACCAATTCTTCATTCACATTACCTATATTTTATCTTTAAGCCTATTCTGCCCTTAATTCATTAAAAGGCATTATACTGAGCAGGTCCATTTTTTTGTAAAATTGAAAGACTGTTTTTTTGAGATAAACAATCTGTCATTAGATTTTCAGTCAGATGAGTTGATCTTGGGCTTAAACAGAAAGTTAATAAACTTGCCATTGCTAAATTAAACAATCTTCTATCTACAGCTGTTTCTATCTATAGATCAATTATGCTAAGCATTTGACATTACTTTGGCTGAATATGGTAGCTTTTTATTTCTGTAACTTCTAGAACTTTCTATCTTTGCCTCTACCTTATCATTCCACTAGGACTGAATGGCAAATACCTAATAAGTCAAGCCTGTGGCCATATGATCCGATGTATAATTACTATCAACATATCTTTGACTGTGGTCTTCATACCCAATGTATTTTCACCAAAACAAACCATATCTGACCAAACATTATTTCTAGTTTACTTACTAATTTATCTTGTGTCCCATGTGTATAAAACTGGTTACAAGTTAATAATCTCTTCATAAACTGGAAATACTCTGAACAAAACTGGGTTTTCTCATGCATAAACATGATATTCTGTTTTCTTACACACTTCTCTATGGCTTGAGGCATTTTAAAGGTGTTGGATTTATTGGCTGAAATAGAAGGAATGAAATGTGATATGAAAAAGGGATCATCAGGGATACCCTTTTGTTAATCATTTGAAAACAGTTTGAACCTAGATGTAGAATACATGTACCATACTAGAAAATAGTATATGCAAGAAGGTACATGCTTTCATTCTAGATTCTGTAAATATGCTAGAGAGAACAAGATGTGTTTGTGAAACACGAATGCCCCCGTAACGGCATTTTTTTCGAAGTTTGACCTTGACAGATGACCTTGACCTTGTCACATGACCTTGACTTTGGTACCAGCGGATGCAGATCATTGAGATCTATCATCATGCCAAATATTAGCTTTGTATCTTGAATAGGCTTGAAGATATTGGCAAGGTTAAGTTTTCAGGTTAAGTTTTCGGACAGACGGACGGACAGACAGACAGACGGACATGAGTAAAACAATATGACCCCCGATCTCTCGATAGGGGGGCATAAAAATTCCAGCCCTAATCACTCTGAGCAGTCTAAACGGGATCAAAGGGCAAACTTATTTCTGGCTGCTTTCGGGTCAGATGTAGACTGATCTCACTATCAAATATCAGAAAAGCCTTTTTTAGGCTATTCTGATAGTCGATATTTGGACCAGTCTAGAGCTGGTAGCCCGCTGTCTGAGATACACTGATTAAGCGGGCAACAATACCCGCCCTGGGTCAGAAATAAGTTGGCCCAATACTTTTTCCACATCTAAAATTGGTCACAAATATTTGTAAAAGATATCATATGTATGAAAATTAGACTAATTAGTTTAAAGAGATCTTCATTAAATGAATCTAGTTACTTACAAATGGTGAGGTCTTGTATAGTTTTAGTAATTTTCTCTTCTTCAACATCTACCCTCTCATAAAACAATATATAGGCATTCCACCATCTCTTCTGTCTTCTGTATGTCATTCTGTTAAAAACAAAATATGTTACAAAATTAATTGATAATACACCACATCATTAATTAGTACCAGTAATTGCACTTTTTCCAACTGCTTAAGCCCAATATCTATTAATGGTAGTTGGCCCAAAATTGTTCCACAACATTTCGGAGCTCGTAATTTTTCACAATTTTAACTGAGGTTTCCCTATGAAATCATTAGGAAAGCTCAGTTTACAGTGTAAAAGCTCATGGCTTTCGAAATGTTGCAGAACTCTTACTGGTCCAATACCTTTACATTACTAATAAGTTTAGGATAATAAAATACAAATAGGTCAATAAGCTTCTGGTCTTCAGTAATAGCTCCCATGTTTCTTCATATTTTAGAGCATAAACT
This sequence comes from Fragum whitleyi, assembly GCA_948146395.1. Lineage (NCBI taxonomy): Eukaryota > Metazoa > Mollusca > Bivalvia > Cardiida > Cardiidae > Fragum > Fragum whitleyi. The sequence goes on from OX411557.1 coordinate 18,409,172, forward strand.
GTGCTTTATACATGTATCATAATTTTTGGCTTATTCTTGATTTATTTTGTAAAAAGTTGGCTAATAATCTCCATTTTAAATAATTTAATCAAAAGCATTTATCTATTTTCAGCAAATATAATAAGCTCATTAATTGATTCTCCCCAATACCAAAGAAGCCTTTTTTTCAAAAGAACATAAGGAAAACTATTATAACTCATAAATGATACTATCCCTTCAAGTGATTGCAGTATTTTGAAAACACAAACCCCACAAAATCAATGCTGATTTTTTTAATAACCAACAGAGAATAGTTTACCTTTTGAGCATGTGATCAAACACTTCACCCATGAATTCTCCACCAAAACACTGGTTCTTCATTTCCTGACAAAGAAGAATTACAATTTGTAGACTTTCTCATCTAAAGATTTACAAATGATCTCTTTTAATGAATTGATTGAATGGAGTTCAACGCTGCTTTAAACATTTTTTCAGTTAAATATTGCAGCAGCTGGAGTACTAACAATGGATTCCAGGTATTTCTCTCACCAGTACAAACATCACATCCTTTTAATGAATAGCTCTTATTCCATCAAAGATAGCACAGTCTTTTCAACAACTATCTAGCCTAACAGAAGAAGAGCTAGAACTTACCTTTTTACAGGAGCAATATCTATCATAATACTTGTAAGGGGTCAGATAAAATGATTGTTTCAGTAATTCAAAGCATCATGCAAATGACTTTTTGACAAAAGAGTTAAATGATGCTAAAGGTCTTAGAAAGAGATATTTAAATAACTACAATGCATTCAACAAGATTTTCTTTTTAATTTTACATTTTACATACAATCATTCATCATTTGCAAATTAACCCAGTAACCTTGTCATCCTCCATTTTACATCTCAATCATCAAACTTATATGTATCATTATGGTGATATATTTTTTCTCCAATGATTGGAGTACACGATTATGATCTCCACTATCCCATTGTGTACAACATTGGCAAACACTTCAGCTTCCAAAAAGTCAAGATAAGCTTGTCTCCTTGAAATCTCACAGCAGTTCCAATGTTTTATACCTCTCCTATAAAGTCCTTTAATTTTACATCCCAGTGATTTCATACTGGAAAATATTGTGGATAATGAAAAAATTGCTTGTATCAAGCAATTTCTTTTTCATCCCATAATATTTTATACAACATAGGATGTTTTCTTTTCAAATAGAACCCTTTTTCTTTTGTCGTCTGCAACTCTTTCAATTTTGACCAGTCCAAATTTCGTAAAAAGGTAAACTCAGTTACCTCATCCTCCTCCATTTTACATTCAGAAACATCACCATCATCAAACTTTTATGTATCATTATAGTGATTTGTTTTCTCTCCAATGATAGGAGTACAAATGATTATGAATCACACTATCCCATCGTGTATAACATTGGAAATTACTTCAGCTTACACAAAGTCAAAATAAGCTTGTCTCCTTGAAATCTCACAGCAGTTCCAATGTTTTATACCTCTCCTGTAAAGATCTCTTAATTCTACATCCCAGTGATTTTATACAAGAAAATATTGTGGAAAATGAAGAAATTGCTTGTAACAAGCAATTTCTTCTTTATCTCATGATATTTTCTACAACATAGAATGTTTCCTTTGAAATGGAAACCCTTTTTTTAATTTGTCGTCTGCAGCCTCTTTCAATTTCGACAAGTCCAAATTTCGAAAAAAAGGTAAACTCCATTACCTCATCATCTTCCATTTTACACTCAGACACATCTCCGTCGTCAAACTTGTACCATTTTGGTGACGTGTTTTCTGTCCGATGATAGATGTACGAGTAATAATGACCCCCACTAGCCTGACCACTGTGTACAACAACACCAATCAAACGGTACTTTGTACTCTGGCCCTTATCATCACAGTCTGTATCTATTATCTCCCCTGAAAATAAGAGAGAAACTTAATTTCAATTATCTCTTCTAAAATGCAAATGGTTTCTAGCCATCCAAAATTTTGTAACTAAAGCTTGATTTGTTTATGAAATAAAAAGGAAATTCTTTTTCAAACTGAATGAAATCTATGTCATTCAACCTGATAAAACATAATTAGAAGGGAAATTAGACACGCATTAAACCCTATCAAACTTAATCAATGTTTGACGACTAAAATACTTATTTAATCTTGAATTGCACGCCCCATGGAAAAAATAATTAAGGAATATCATATCATTTAAGAATATACTAAAATGAAGCAAAAATTAATGGTCATTGATTTTTAACAAGAAATAATTGTGTTCTAATATTTCTATCCAACCTAAATGGTACTTCTTTTTAGACTTTAATACACTCTGAAGTCATCATACTTTCATTGAGTATAGACAAATTCATAGCTGTAATTTCTGGTATTGATGATATCAGTCATATTTCTACTGTGCACAATGTTGTGAAAAACAAAAAAAATGGTAAGATCAGTCTGCACAGATATGCAGTCTGATCTTGGCTTACACTTACTGCTTTCTACTTTACTGAAGGATAAAATTATGTCTGACTAGAAAATTGTCCCAAAAATTATCAAATTGCTTCAAACAAAATCTGAATTCAGCAAGTTAAATGTAAAGTCAGACTGTACAATCTACCCACCTTCAATCTTTGCCAGACCCTGTACTGTGTATGGTTCCATATCAAACTCTCGTGAAAATTCAAAATAATCATTGAACTTTATTGCACTCTCCCTGTAATTAAAACAACAGACTTTTAACAACACATATCAATTATTGAAACTTGTATTCTTTACTGAATTAAAGTGTAGCCTTTTTATGCTGAGAGTCTAAACTGAACAAAAGCAGGAACTGATTGAACTAGGGAGACCTAATAATTACATATTGATAGTTAGATCTATACTAGACTTTATCTGTTCCTAACGACTTTAACTGACAAATAGTAAAGTTAGAAAATATGGTTTTATCTACATTCTCTTTCAACTAACAGATCGCACAGACTACTAACTTGGACGAGGTCCCTTAATTTTCTGAACTTTCTGAAGTTGAAAATGCCTTTGTCTGTATGCCATTAAATGACAACACAGAATATTTACAAACTGACTTTTAGTAAAATTATACAATATTTTTTTTTTTTCTTTTTGAAATTTACTTTCTATGAACTCAGTAGATAGTACAGAATGTCATGGAAATAATTTTTTTTTCCAAATTTTTCTTCGTTTACTTATCCAAAGCAAAATCAACTTGCCTTTCCCAGTCATAGTCAAATCGTTTTAACTGTATGGCTAAGATTTTAGGCAGTTTTCGTATCACAAGTCTTTTCACAGTATCAACCTGAAAACATATCACAATTGAACATGAGGAGCTATAAATATAGTAAGTAGTGTTTGTGAAAACATGAATATCCCTTAAACAGCAGTGTCTTGCAGTTTCTTGACCTTGACAAATGACATTGACCTTGTCACATGACCTTGATATCTGCAGATGTGCCTTATTGAGATCAATCATCATACTAAATATGACTCCTGTATCCTGTATCTTGGACAGCCTTAAAGTAATTGGCAATGTTTTTTTGTTTTTTTTGTTAAGTTTTTCAGTAAACTGACCCTGACCCAGATGACTGTATCCTTGATCCATGACCTTGATCATGGTGTCTGCAGAAGCGTATCAATGAAATATATCATAATGCTTAATATCTATCTTGAATAGGCTTGAAGTAATTGGCAGTTTCAAGGTTTTTGTCAAGTATTGTGCAGACAGACTGACCAATGGATGGACAATAGGAAAACAAAATAAACCTGATCTTTTTTGCTGCAGGCAAAAAAAAGTCTCAATCCGGTTTAATCGAATTAAACTATACTTTACAAATATCCATATGTGACCTGTCACAGTAAAATCAACCATCTGGTAAGTTAGTAAAATTAAAGTTTGAGAAGGAGATAGGTTTCCAGTATAGGCCAACTGGAGGTCATATTTACAAAATTCTTACACAGGTAGGTAAAATGACCAAATTTAGATTTAGACTAGAACTGTCGCAGAATGGACTTATATCCCCCACCAGCACTTTTGTCAAAATAATATAGCTATTAGTGAAGGATGTGTTTGTAACAAATATTGAGGTCATATACAGCATATGCTTGAAGTTTCATGATTCTAGGTCGCTTGTTTTTGAGTTAGAGTTCAGAAACGAAAATTGAAAAAAAAAAGACAATGACCTTGACCTTTGACCTATGTGACCCCAAAACAATAGGGCACTTCTTTGAGTCATAAGCAACATTTGCATCGAGTTTCATGATTCTAGATCGCAGGGTTCTCGAGGTAGAGTCTGGAAACAAAAAATGTACAAAGGCTGACTGTGACCTTGACCTTTGAGACCCAAACATAATAGGTCACTTCCTTGGGTCATAAGCACCATTTGTATAAAGTTTCATGATTGTAGGTCCCTTGGTTCTTGAGCTAGAGTCCGGAAACGAAAGGGATGGATGGATGGATGGACAGACAGACATGGTGAAACCAATATATCCCCCATCTACTTCTTAGGTGGGGGGTATAAAAATCAAACAAGAGCAAAAAGTTTCTACCCTGGTCAGCTTGCACAGTCCACGTAGTTTGACAAGGCTTGCCTTTTTCCACATTACAAGATGGTCCCTAGGCAAAGTCAAAGTAATTCAATACACAATTGTAAAATGATTAATGCCTTCCCTTTTGAGAGGTTTTAACAAATGTCTCAGTACCTCAAGGGGTCAATGTAAGACCTTATAACCCCCACCCTCACACACACACACAAACAGAACAAGAGGTACAATAAAGGATCCACCTACCTTTTTATTACATTTATCACAGTGATAGGCATTTGCTCCCTCTAGCAGGTCCCCTTTAACATATTGTTCTAATGACTCAAATAAATTATGATGATTACGAATATCTACATTTAATGAAGTGAAAGGCTCTTCTCTCTGGTACCTACAAAATAAGACAGATGACCAGCTCTATAATGTACATTCCATTGAAATAAACTTTTGTTTCAAAATTAAAACTCTTTTCCTATTTGTAGCAATCTGAAGAAATAAGACAGTGCATCAATTCTTTTGTCATCACAAACTTTTAAAATGAATTTGGGTGAGATTGATATCATCCAGTCAAGACAAAAATATTTCTTTATTAAGAATTTAATTACATTACACCTTATCACAACAATGGTTTTATCAAGTTCAGTAATGACATCTATGGTGAAAAGAATACAATTTAAAAATTTTCAGCCTTTTCACAAGTCTTCTCTTTAGGAGAAAAATATAGACACAAGTATAACTGAGTAATATAAACTGATATAGTCATATTAATCATATTTGTGACCCGTCGCATGAAAAGGCACCATCTTGGTAGTGCATAAAGTGTTGATCCTATTCAGACTGCACAGACTGACAAAGATCGTAGCTTTTCACATTTTGCTTATTTTCTGAATCTAGAATGATCAATCTACCTTCTCATGAAAGAAATTTTGAAATTCCACCTTTGGTTGATCTGTGCTGGACCTTATCTCTTTTTCAAATATCTATTTTACAGAGTTCCAAGATGGTACATTTTCGTGTGATAGGTCACATCTAAGAAATTATGGCTTAAGGTAGTAGAACCGTAATAGTTCCGCATCATTTTGGAACACATGAATTTCACAATGTTTATTGAGGTTTCAAAATGAAAATCATTATTATGGGTCAACTACCTCAAAGTGAACACTAATACCTACCTATGTGGACAATCTTTGCATATTTTCTGATCAGCAAATGATCCTCCCAAGACTTTTTGCAAAATCTGTGGTTGTCCCAGAGCTTTGAGAGACTCATCTAAACTATCTACAAGACTGTTAAAGAACTCTAGAGCATCATGTTGCTCGCGTAAATTCACCGGTTCACCCCATAACCTAGAGCGAAAAAAAATTATACGGTAGATACATTTTCTGGCTAACTACAATTTAGAATGTTATACCTCATTTTAAACTAATCTTCTTACATTTCAAAATTGAAATCCAAGACATAACAAATCAACGGCTTAGTGTGAACCAGTAGTAGGAACTACCTATAAACATAAAGGCAGTTACAACTGTTTTGCGCTGAGACATCGAAATGCCCTTTATAATTTCTGAAGATTGTAGTAAATCACAAAGAAATATAAGCCTGTGAAGAAATATAAGCCTGTGTATGACATTTTCATTAATTAAACATGTACGCACCATCAAGACTCATGTCAGCTTGTGCATCCACACAGTCTGATTGAGTCTTCACTGTGCGCTTTGTGCACAGTTCTTGGCCAATAATGTTAACTCAAAATTGGTAGATATTTTTGATGCACTTTGTCATGGCAGGTCAATGCCTGTCAATCACAAATACTTGAAATTGTTGAAAATGTCACACACATAATAACTTGTATAAATCCTTTCAGATTAATATATAGCAAGCAATTACAGGTAAAAATAATTCTTTATCATAAATCTTATGACCCTTGTATGCTTAAATCTTGTGTTCAGGTATTTGATAACATGACATATATTCAGTCTCATTCATATCCATGACTCAGAATGAAACAGCTGTAACTGCCTATACGTTTATGGGCAGTTACAGCTGTTTTGCTGTAAGCCATCAATATGTACCCAACCACTTACTTGAAGTGTTTCCAGAACCCTCTCGGTACATAGTACTGTAGTTTACTGGCAGCCAGGTTACCAAAGATCAGCTGTATTTGTTTTAACACCCCTAGATGATATTCCTTTCTCTCCTCATCCTTGTTGGACAAAGATTTCTCCTCATCTTTCCTCTCTTCCTCTGATATATCGACATTTGTCTGAAGAGAAAGAAATAATTGTGACCAATCATGCAAAATGGAACCATCTACGATCTCTGTAAAATGACTATTTGAGAAAGAGCTTTGGTCCAGCATAAGTCAATCCGAGTTAGCATTTAAAAAAATCATTCACAGGAAGGTAGATTGATCATTCTAGGTTAAAAAATGAACAAATTGTGATAAGTTTTTACTCATGTCAGTCTGCTAAATTTGCGCAGTCTGACCAGGGTGGACACTTACGCACTATCCAGTAGGTCCCTTTTTGCATGACAGGTCATAATTTTATGCCTCATACCAGTAGAACAACCACAACATATTTCTTATCATACACTCTGTGGTAGGAGACAAATAACTCATATCATAACAACATTTGTCAACTGTTGGGTGAAAGTAAGCCGAGTCAGGGGTTGAGCTCACAATTCCAGGATGGACAGCCCAACAGTTACCAAATGAGCTATCTGGGCTAAGGCTAAATAACTTGATAACCTTAACAGATACACTTTAAATATAGATGTACTAATTCCATTTCTTTATCTATATTCTTTGAAATCTTATAAAACAAGAGATGTTTAAAAAATCATTTATGCCCCCCATAAAAGCAGGTCATTAGCCTATTCTCTGTCAATCAACAAAGGGCAATATTTCACAAAATATGATAAGTAGAGTTATGGTTCTTGTATACTGCACTTCTCCTCAATAAGATCTATCCACCTGTGAAGTTTTATAATTCTAGCGTCCATACCTTTTGAGATATGTTGTAGACAAAAAAGAACTACAGATGGACCGACAACAGCAAAGCAATTTACCCCTCTTCTTTGAAAGGGGGCATAATTAATATTATTTCAAAAATCATCTTGATCAAACAAATTGTTCTTACCTCCCCTTCTCCTTTCTCCATAGATGAGAAGTCTTCCTCTATATCATCTGCGGCCCCTTCTGCAGCCAGTATACCAGCACGAATCTGATCTATCATGAATAACTGAAATTAGGAGAATCAAGTGACACATGATTTTATCTTATAACTATACAAATATCCCTGTGATAACATCCCATATGATATTTTTTATGATATCATATGGATATTTTTAGAACAATGATATAATGCGTTTACAGTTAGAAACATCAACGTAAACAAGACAAATAGAGGTAAGAGATAAATAATGGTTATAAGATAAATATAATACATACTAAATGTATTGTATGAAAAAAATATTTAACTTGGTTGTGAGAATTGATAATTGTCTCAGCAGAGCCTCGACAATTATCAATTCTCCCAACCTTGTTAGATATTTTTTCTCATACAAACACTATGTTTGTATTATATATTTAGGGTATTCTGAGGGTTTTGAATGAAACCTGTTACAGAGCCAATCATTCATACATCATAACTAATATCATATTTGGTACCAACAATTAATTCTGTTGTTCCAAAGCTGTACAATATTCATAAAAGAGTAGAAAAAGTATAATAAGGGCTATTTATTTAAAATAGGCCGATTTATTACTGCCTAAAATTGAAGGGGATTTGTTTACCTTGGCACCGACCGGTGCACCGGTTACTCATGAAAATTGATTAGCATGAAACTTACTAGTCATCAGATGGCGCTTTAATCAGAACAATCATCAAAAATATTTTGATAACTGCAATTAATGCAATTTTAACGATCTATTCGTAGCAGTTTGGTTTTTTGTGATGCCGAGATATAGAAACAAGATTACTTAGATGAAGAAATATCCATATTGGCCAGAGATGAGGGAAATTCTCGCTGGATTGACTAAAGAATGATGGGGTTTCTTTTCTCGGACGAGAAAATGGCGGGACGACTGTTTGTTATCGCTAGGCTGAAGAGAGGCGGATATTATGATGAATTGATTACTAAAATGGAAACATTTATCTTGATTCTATTTGTTTTATTTTTGCAGGAAATGCAAAGCAAAGGCTGATATGCGATTTCGATCCTAGTACCGATTTCTGTCCTAATGCGATGCTATTTTTAGATTTGTAGAGTTATGAAAAATATGAAATTTGTCCAAAATCGAGACTTAATTTAACCCAACCTGGAATACATTCTTTCGAAGGCCGGGGAGTTATTTAATTTTTGGCATTTCCATAAAGATTGGTTGAAGAAACGCCCATTGCCAGCAGACATTTTTGAGAATGTTGAAATTAAACCTAATTTTCAGGGTATATCAGATACTACTTACAGGGCAGGAACATTCTTGAGATAGATGGTGGAGCCTTGATCATATGGCCCTGGTTTATGACCTTCAGCTTTTACACAGACTTTAATTAATTTTATGGACATTCCTATCCAAAAGATCCATAATCTAATTTGCTAACCACCAAGTCTGTTCTGTATGCCTTGCAGGTATGTAAACATGAGCTCAATATTTAGAGTACCTTTTATAGATCTGCAGACTTCATGAGGTGCCGCCGGTCCCACCGACATGTCTTCGAAAAAATCATGCCGTTCACATAAGTTGCGCTTGAATACTGGACAGACTGACCCATAGATTCTAGCCAAATACACAATGTGTACTATTGTTCTGTCTGGTGGAATTTTGTTTGGTCTGGTAAAAATAATAAGTTTACCAGACCCCTGTCCGGTACACAATAAGGGTATTCGTGAAGTCTGAGCTGGCAAAGTGTCTCGTTTCTTTAATATTATCTGGGAGCTATACAGCAGCTATATGGTCAGAAATAGCAGCAAAACAAGACTGCTTAGTATGAATTGGTCGAAAAAGTACATCTGATATCTAAATCAGTCTTATTATCGGACTACATATGGTGTACACAAATAGGGACCTGTATAAAATTTTGCTCTACACTCTGAGAGTTCTGTGAGATCAGGTAGAATTTTAGCACTTTCAAAAACAAAAAACAACAACAACAACAACAAAAAAAAAACAACAACAACAACAACAACAAAAAAACAATAAATAGAAAATAAAAGATAAAAAAAAAAAAAAAAAAATAAATAGATAAATCTTTTAACCTTGAGCAATACATGCAGTGATTCAGCAGTGAAATGGTACACTTAATACATGTACAAAGCCTTGTTGGCTGAAACTGATTAGTCTGTCTGGAACATTGCGTTAACTTCAATAGATTACAAAAAGATAAAGGGAAAACCAAAAAATAAAGAGAATGCACTTCCTGTGATATTGATCTCTCATTCTTTATACCATATTTTCAACAGCTTTTGTGAAAAGCATCAGTATGGGGGTCTCACTTGATGTCTGATTAAATCGGGAATAGGGTGATGATAGTACTTGGACAACAAAGACAGTTATTTAAAATGGTGTAGTCTCATAATTAAGAATCATAGAAGGGTCTTCTTTCAGCCACGTTAGATGAGGTTCTTTGTCAGGGAAAGGGGCTGACAGGGGCCCAGTCGCCCATGGCCCCTAGTTTTTGGGCTGGACCCCTAAACTTTTTGAGAAAATGCCTTTAACCCTAGTGTTAAATGTTGAACTTGGGCATTCTGGGCCCCTAGGTTGAAATGTTAGTCTTTTTCCCTGTTTGTGATATCATGAATGCCTTCACACTAGGTAAAGAGGGGTTTCATTTATTAATTCCGGAGTTCATATTCAAAGAAACATGAGTCATTGAAAACTGTATAATTAATAGTCCAATGAAATGTTATGGTTTAAAATACTTAGATTACCCAATTTCATGCAATTGATCTATTGTACTTTATGCATGTTGCATATACTGCAGGTTGTTTTTAATTTCCTCTTGATTATTCATTCTATTATTCAACAATAAAGACTGGTACAATATGTGGGATGTAAATACCAAGATCAACCTGAATTGACTAGTCTCCTTGAAAATAGTTTAAACTTTAGTTGATTCAGGTTCCCCAAGCTCTCAAATGTTGTTTGTTGTGCACCCCCCATCCCCCCAAAAAATTATAGCTTTAATAATTTTCAGGGGCATTCTTTTGTCAGTCTTACAGAGATGGTTCAAGCATGCTGTAAAATTAGATTTAACCTTCCAGTGGGAGCACTTGTGTATCTACCTGCTTCGGAAGAAGTGGCTTAGTTGTACTCTTTCTGTTATATGATGATGTAAGTTTAGGTTGTAGCATAATTTCGCTACATCCTGACCTTATCTTAAGACAGGGTGCATTTGGGGAACTTATTCCATAAAAGCAGTCACTCTTATTAAATACATGTGTCTTGTTTCAACAGACTGGCCTCAATATAACTTATCGACTAAACGCATTATTCATTCATTATTCAATACTTGAATTGGAACCATACAGCTTCCGATGATAAGCTTGTTCTCACAGTAGAGTTTTCTATATAAAGCCAGATTGTTTTAACTTTAAAAAAAAAAATATCTTAGCTTGTTTCAGACTGGATGTGTACATGGAACTGCTTCTCATAATTAAAATATTCTTCGAGTAGATGCAACACTATTTCATTCACTTATGTATTTATTTTGCTAGGTTACTTGATGAAAAAGGTGAAAGCAAGATTATAGGTTTACAAATATATATTAAATTTAGGATTTGCTGAGTGATCTACTGTTGTATCATGTTTATTACTTAATATAGGTGGCTTGTACACTTAAAATATTGGATTGTATCAGGAGAACCATGGATTCCTCTAATGGATTCATTTACCAAAGGATGACTGTTGTGGTTTATCTATGATGTTTAAAAAAAAGTAATAATACATATATAACTTGAATCTGTTAAAATGCTTTTAACTTTGTTTTGTGTTCAATAAGCTCTTTTCTAATAGTGGACCTGTAAAGAATAGCTTTCTTCAAATCTCTCCATCGGAATCATGCAGTAAAGTTGCTTTCATGCTTTTAGTCATTTCAGATGGCATTTTCAAGTGATTTACAGGCTGCTCAACAGAGATTTCAATTAGGAATTATATCCAATCAAGTGTTTTTGTTGCATACTCTTTTTGACTTGATATTTTGAAATTAATCATTGTAAATCATTTTTATTGCAGGAATTCCTTACAGCTTAAAGGCAGGCATTTGCATGACATATTGTTAGAACCATTTTTCTAAGTCTATTTCAGATTATAAATAATCCGATGTTTATATCAATATCATTTCCCGGGCACACTAGTGGGCTATTTACTGTTTAAGATTTAAAGAGATGACTTGTGATACAAAAACACAAGAGAATGAATTGGGATAGACTGATGCTATGAGTAAAATATTATCTTTCATGACTTAGTATGGTTAGTATTACATCTTAGATTGAATGCCCTATGTGAGGTAACATGGTATTGTCTTGGAAACAAATTGATTGGGGATGGTTTGCAATAGCATTTCATTAATTTTAGTAGAATGAGTTTTGCAATAATAAACTCGTAATGTGGATCATAATGATCAAAATGAATGAATTTAACAGTCATACCACTTGAAGGTAGTGGTGGTGAGGTAAGGGCGGATAAAGAACTGTCCAATCTGGTTTGATTTTGTTTTGTTACCAACCTGAATTTACCCTGTATCTATTGTTCAGGTGGAGACTCATTGAAATGACAGTGAATACTGGTGGAATTTTGGGGCGAACATGGTTCGTGTGGCGGAAAATTCCAGAGGGATATCAATTTTATTAGGAATATTTTATAAATTGCTGACTATCTCTATATTTTACCTAATTTTTGGCGGGAGAAGGAATAGGCTCAGGGCCGATCCATTGTATAGTATGGCTCTGTGATTGGACACTGAGCCAAGGGGGTTGAGAGTTTATAGGTTATAGCTCAGTGATTGGATTGCTAACGCTGGGCTGGTGAAACAGGGATAGGACCCTGTAGGTTGGAACATAGATATAGCTCAGTGATTGGGTCCCTAACGCTGGGCTGGTGGAACAGGGATAGGACCCTGTGGGACTACCCGGCCTGTGATTGGGTCCCTAACGCATGGCCACCTCCATGAGAGGAGAGTAACATCCATGGAGGGTTGGGTGGATGGAAATAAATAAATGGGGAGCCGGAGCCTAGTTCCTTACTAAAAATCTAATGATATCTCTCGGGGATTTTCTGCTACTCCATGCCCCATTCTGCCACACTGTTATGTATTAATTATTCATTAAAGCATTTTGATACATATGTTGCTTATTATGTAATAATAATTCATTAAAGCATTTTTGATGTATATGTTGCTTGTACTATTTTAGCCGTCATGTAATAATAAGGGCTATTTATTTAAAATAGGCCGATTTATTACTGCCTAAAATTGAAGGGGATTTGTTTACCTTGGCACCGACCGGTGCACCGGTTACTCATGAAAATTGATTAGCATGAAACTTACTAGTCATCAGATGGCGCTTTAATCAGAACAATCATCAAAAATATTTTGATAACTGCAATTAATGCAATTTCCCACCCACCCTCCCTCTTTTTTGCATGACGGCTAAGAATATATGTATATCTTAAGAAGGTCAATAGTAGGGTATGGTATAACATGTTTTATTAAGTAATTACAGGTTTAGATTTAATCTTTAACATGATAATGTATTGTATACTTGCAGGACCATTGTAGAGGACCACCAGAAAGGGGGCGCTCTTGGGTTTTCTGTGATGCTTTTAAAATATAAATGAAAAAGAGACTTTATGAAAATAATTATATGTGCATTATTTATGTTCGTGAATTTAAATGTATAATTTATTCTTATGGTAAGAACATTTTCTGTACAAAAAAAAAAAAAAACAAGAGCTGTCACTGTAAGATGACAATGCCCCCGACAACGCTTTGATAGTAATAAGGAAGTTATGGCCAATGTTAAAGTTTTTGGACGGAATGACGGACGGACAGACGGACGGACAGACGGACGGACGGACAAGTCAAATTTATTATGCCTCCCTATCGGGGGCATAAAAAAATGTTTTGATATTGAAAATAAGTACTGTTAGTTCAATGTGAAAAAGAACAAATGGACAGGACGGAATATTCTAAAGGAAAAGTGATACTGATTCTTAAGGAATAGGAATAGGATAAGGACTTATTTTATTTTTGGTCATGAGTTGTGGAAAATTCCAGAGGGATATCAATTTTATTAGGAATATTTTATAAATTGCTGACTATCTCTATATTTTACCTAATTTTTGGCGGGAGAAGGAATAGGCTCAGGGCCGATCCATTGTATAGTATGGCTCTGTGATTGGACACTGAGCCAAGGGGGTTGAGAGTTTATAGGTTATAGCTCAGTGATTGGATTGCTAACGCTGGGCTGGTGAAACAGGGATAGGACCCTGTAGGTTGGAACATAGATATAGCTCAGTGATTGGGTCCCTAACGCTGGGCTGGTGGAACAGGGATAGGACCCTGTGGGACTACCCGGCCTGTGATTGGGTCCCTAACGCATGGCCACCTCCATGAGAGGAGAGTAACATCCATGGAGGGTTGGGTGGATGGAAATAAATAAATGGGGAGCCGGAGCCTAGTTCCTTACTAAAAATCTAATGATATCTCTCGGGGATTTTCTGCTACTCCATGCCCCATTCTGCCACACTGTTATGTATTAATTATTCATTAAAGCATTTTGATACATATGTTGCTTATTATGTAATAATAATTCATTAAAGCATTTTTGATGTATATGTTGCTTGTACTATTTTAGCCGTCATGTAATAAATAACCTATAACTGAGTTTGATGTTTCAAACAATTTCAAATGTGCACAAAGCCTCTAGCCAGCAAGTGCATCCCCAAAGTCTGACCAGTCTTTACTATGAACTCTGAAGATAGAAAAGGTCTTGACCTCTATTCCAGCAGGCAGCAAAAAATTGTTATTGTATGGTGTAGCTATATAGCCTTCTCAATACTGTGCCAAACACATATGTGAATTATTAATTTTTACATAAAGGCTGACATAATCAGGATATTAAGCTTGCTGATTAGTTTCTTCTTACCTGTTGTAAAACAGAGTTCATGTAACAAGTGGCCCCAGCATTCTTCAACCCCACAAACCCTTTAGGGGGTCTAGACCCTACAGGAGGTAAGTATTCCCACTCTGCTAAAGGAACTTCACCTGTAATAAGATGTTAGGTTGAGTTTAGTGATTTTGAAAAGTTTACTATTATTTTAACATTTTTTAACATAGAAAACATAATTACAATGCTGATATTTTTTTAGTTTGAGTTTTTTTGTGTCATGAAAACTACACAAATGAACATTATTGTTCTGTATACCTACCATCATAGTACATATTTATCAACATGGATGAGAGGACCTTTAGGTTGGATACACAGCCTGTACACAGGGCCACTAACAGATCATATGTCTATAAATAGTAACAAACATATACCTACCATTATAGTACATATCTATCAACATGGATGAGAGGACCTTTAAATTGGGTACACAGCCAGTACACAGGGCCACTAAAAGATCATATGCAGCTATCACAGTGGGTGGGGTATTACAAACAGGCATGGCCTGGTCTGTAGGGAATTCACCATTCATCTTTCGACTCTGTAGCACTATTTTTGATGCCGGGAACACAAAATCTTCCACTAACTCCTGTAGACAAAGAGTTCTCTAACTTGTAGATAAACCAAAAGTTAATGCATATTTTTGTGATTCTAATCTGAATATGTTAAAAGTATATAATTCAATTAGCTACTTATTACATTTTCATAATCTTGAGACATTTTCAAGAATTTCCTACTAAATAGGTCTTATTTTTTATTTAGAGTAGTTTATTTTTGTAGCCCAACAAAGAGTATCTTTACTTTACATTAAATTTTTAAGTACTCATTGACAAAAACAAGGCTTTTTCATCATTAGGAATTATTAAGCTTAGGATACAGAACTTACAAATCTTATGGTCAGAAACAGAAAACTAGAAAGCCATGAATGGCTTGAGTCGCTCCACAGGCTTGAAATTCTTGTAAAAGCAAATAAATGTTTTGACTAGATTTTTAGATATTTGGGGTTCTACTGATGTTGAAAATGATTTTCAAAGTTTCAACTATATAACAGATAGAGAAATGACCTCTGCTATTAAAAGACATATTTTTCATCAAATTAAAATAAGTTTTGGATGCATGATAATGGGTCACTTAAAGATCATACCAATAATGTTTGATTGATATCCATCAGTTACATTCTGAGAAAATGTTTTTCATAGTTTCCACTATTTAACATATTGAGAATTGACCTCCACCCATAAAATATATATTTTTCATCCAATCAAAATAATTTTTGGTACACTGACAAAAGGTCACTCAAGGATCATTCCAGTGAAATTTGGTTGATATCCAAATATCAGATTCTGAGAAAATGATTTTCAAATTTTCCACTATATAACATATAGAGAAATGACCTCCGCCCATAAAATGCATATTTTTCATCCAATCAAAATAATTTTTGGTACACTGGTAAAGGGTCACTCAATGATCATTCCAGTGAAATTTGGTTGATATCCATCGGTTACATTCTGAGAAAATGATTTTCAAAGTTTACACTATATAACATAATTATAGAGAAATGACCTCCGCCCATAAAATGCATATTTTTCATCCAATCATAATGATTTTTTGTAGACTGATAAAGGGTCACTCAAGGATCATTCCAGTGAAATTTGGTTGATATCCATCGGTTACATTCTGAGAAAATGATTTTCAAAGTTCCCACTATATAACATGTAGAGAAATAACCTCCGCCCATGCATATTTTCCATCCGATCACAATGATTTTTTGTAGACTGATTAAGGGTCACCCAAGGATCATTCATGTAAAATTTAATTGGTATCCATTGATAAGAATCTGAGAAAACACACTTTTTACCATATTTGGATATTAGCCACGCCCATTAAATCCATGTTTTTCATTGGATCAAAATTTCTTGAACAACTTTGAAAGAGGGTCACCCAAGGATCATTCCTGTGAATTTTGGTTGAAATCCATCCAGTAGTTTCTGAGGAGAAGATTTTTAAAGAAAAGTTTACGACCGCACGCACGCACGGACAGACGGACGCACGACGGACACAACGCCATTACAATAGCCCCAGTGGCTTTCAGCCAGTGGAGCTAAAAATTGCTATCCATGTCTGTATAAATCAAGCTGTATAATAAGAACTTTCTTATGATTACTCCTTTAGAAGTTGAGTTAAGGTAAAAATAGGAGTTGATATAAATCACAAAACATAGTAGAATAGCTCCAATCCCTGGGCCCTAATGAAATTTCATCTCTGCTGTTTGGAAAGGCAATAGTTTTCTGAATAGAAAAACTTAAAGGGAAATGAAAAATTGCTAGTCATCAAGCACTTATCTTCATCTTATTTTTTGTTATGACATGTGCACAATTTAAAAAGGAGGAAAGTTTGTGTTTATAATAAGGAAAGATAGTAGAAGTTTACCAACCTTGATGAGATTAGCTCCTCCTTTCTCTGAGCCCAGCTGAAATTTCTTCTCTGCTGATTGGAAAGCCAGTAATTCTCTAGTAATACCTAGATGCCCTTCTAACAATGTGTCTTCTACCTGAGTCTCTCCTGTGTTGATCACTTCATCCTACAAATAGCATAAAGTCACTAAAACAGAAATACCGAAAACATTTAATAGGAGCTTTTTGTCTTGTACACTGATTATTTTTTAATGAGTAAACTTCAGTTTTTCTCCTTCTCTCCCTCTCATTAGAGAATTATTTTATCCTAAAATTAGAGTAAAATCTAGAAAAGTATAAAGTCACTAAAACAGAAGCATCAACAAGGGCAGATAATTCAAGATTTCTCTGGAATGACTGGAGCCATTTGAATTTGAATCTAAGGTCTTATGCACAACTAGACATCATAGAGAGTAATTGTGTCTTGTTTCCTTTCAGTGCAATTGGCTTTTTGGAGGAGTTCTGCGCACAAAATATAGTGATCAAACTATAGTGATTTACGTTAAATTCAAGGGCAGATAATTCAAGATTTCTCAGGAATGACTGGAGAAATTTGAATTTCAAAGGTCTTATGCACAACTAGACATCCTAGGGAGTAATTGTATTTAGTTTCAGCTCATTCCCATCAATATTTTAGGAGGAGTTGCGCACACAAAAAACAGTGATTTTCGTTAAATTCAAGGGCAGATAATTCAATATTTTTCAGGAATGACTGGAGTGATTTGAATTTCAAAGGTCTTATGCACAACTAGACATGGTATAAGGTAATTGTGCTAAGTTTCAGCTCATTCCCATGGATAGTTTAGGAGGAGTTGCGCAAACAAAAATTGCTAACAGACGGACAGACAGACGGACGGACAGACAACCGGGGCCATAACATAATACGACCCTTCGGGTGTATAAAAATGTAAAAAAACCAAGATGTGTTTGTGAAACACGAATGCCCCCGGAACAGCATTTTTTTTCAAAGTTTGACCTTGACAGATGACCTTGACCTTGTCACATGACCTTGACTTTGGTACCAGCAGATGCGGATCATTGAGATCTATGATATCATGCCAAATATGAGCCTTGTATGTCAAATACTTTTGGAGAAAAGGCAAAGGTTAAGTTTTCGGACAGACGGACGGACAGACAGACGGACATGAGTAAAACAATATGCCCCCGATCTCTCGATACGGGGGCATAAAAACAGGAGCTTAAGTGAAGAAAAGGTCTAATTTACTGTGGAAAAAAATATGATGATTTGTATTTTATCTATTATTTAGGTTGGTCACTATCAGACAAAATGACTAGCAAAAGTATTCTTCTGTGTTGGTTTATAAAATATTTTAGTTAAATTCCTCTTTTTTGGTGCTATTTTCAATATTAACCATACATTTCATGATGTAACATATGAAATAACAATTACTTACCCTAACACGTTTGAGCCAGGTTATCTCATTATTCAGAAGTACTTCTGCATTTGGTAAATTAACATCTGTACTACAAGCATAGTTTAATAGCCTAAAAGACAGAAAAAGAGTATCATTTTATAAGCATGCTTTCCCAGTTTGGGTCATTATCAAACAAGCATCACTTTTATATTGTCAAACAGTGTCAAATAATGGGTCAGAATTGAATATAAACCCCAAACCCCTCTAATAACAGAACAACATGTATACTCAAATCTATTTAAAGGCATGCACTTTGGTCTTGAGGGTCACAAAAGACCATATATACATATACAAACGACCAGAAAAAAAGATGTTTTTGTTTGTTATTGTAGTGGACCCGAAATAGTTCTGCGACGTTCTGAAAATAATGAACTTTAACAGTGTAAACCCAGGTTTCCTAATGAATTTCATTAGGAAACCTTGGTCAACATTGTGAAAGTTCATGAGTTTTGCCATGTTGCAGAACTATTACACTTCCATTACCATAAACACCAATGCCCCCCTAACTGCCATTTTTCTTAAATAGTAGATTGATAAATACAATCATCAACAGTAAACATAAAATCAATGCAGTGATCAATCTCAAACTTTTACTGAAAATGGCAATCAACTGCACAATGAAGTTTAATGTGAAGTTAAAACTTTTTGAACTTTCAAAAAAATTGACCTTGACATATAACCTTGAAAGTGGTTACACCAGAAAGGTCTTGTCACAAGCAATATTCATGGCTGGTGTTAAAGTCCTTTTTCTGACAAACAGATAGAGTAATAGACAGGGCAAAAACAATATGCCCCGATCTATCAATGTGGTAAGCATAAAAAATATTGCAACAAACATGCAAACACATCTCAACCAATTTAGTAGATTTAAGTAAGAAAACAAATCTACAGAAAGATTGCTACAAATATTTGGATAAATGAAGATAGTCAACCTTTCGACAAAATTTACTTACTTGCACAAAAGCTGAAAATATTCACTTGCTTGTTTGGCATTTTCCTTGGCCAAATTCTGAAAAAGAACATTCACAAAACACTTTACCCACACATCCATTTTTTTCAATAAAAAACCACATGTTTCAAAAGTGAGAAACAAGAAGGGAAATATTCTTGCTATTAAAATTTGGAGAGCCAAATGACCTAGATCAGGCTTTTAGTTTGATATCAACATAATTCGGTCCAAGGGACTCCATGCTTAAGATGTTAGATGTAGTCTGTTTCTTAAGCTGTAATCTTGTAGTATGTACATTTTGAGCTGTACCCCGATTAAAAGTAAAGAAATTGGGGGAAGTACATCAACATTTGGAGCTCATCTTCAACAAAGTATTGAAGACTGTTTTAAAAAGTCTCCAAATCTTTTCTGAAGTTGATCCACAGAGGGTCTTCAGGCCTCAAACCGCATAGTTTTAAGTGTCCTGGCTACTTATTTCTGCATATCCCATGTACAAAACCTGCATCCCTTTAGACCCTGCAAGATTATTTTGATTTACTAGAAGCTCTATATGTTGTTTGAGGAAATTATTGAATAAATTGTTTACTTCTTTTTAGAAATGTTTCAGGTGAATGATTATACTAATTCTACATTGACTAAAAGCTAGCATACAAGCAAAGCACGAAAGAATTGGGATCAATTAAGATTCATCTATGAATCTGTTTAAATACCTAGCTCATTGATTGCAATATTATTTTCTGTATTATCATTTCAACAGTTAAAGAAGCCGTAAGTTACATACCGAGAGGACAGTAAACAAGAGGGTGATAAAGAACACAACAGGTCTATTACTACTACTACACTTGGTGGCCATCAAAAAGAACTGCTCTGACGCTGATCCTCGTACAGGCCTGAAATGAAATGGAAAGCATCTGTATGTATTCATATGGTTCTAAGTTGGACTTGCTATGAACAACAATTCATTTTTATTTTTTAACATTGATTTTGAAGTTCAATCAGGGAAGATGACGGATCAGAGCAAACCTATTGTATGTACCTATAATAAATCAGTTTGTTTTGTTAATTATTGACTTACAAATCCCAAAATTAATTAATCAATTTATAGCATGCAAATGATGACCATAATGGATGGTGAGATCACTGTCAACTATTTAGTATTTTTTTTTTTATTAATTTCAGAGAACTGATTATTAAATAAATTAATTCAATTTTGATTTAAAATTCAAACAAAAATCCATTAATAGATATTGATTTGAAACTGATTTCCCAACACGAGAAAGAAGAAAACAATATGTCAGCTCTTACACAAGGAAAAGAATGTTATCTAATCAATAATTAATGAGGACATTTGAAGTTTTTTTTAAGGTAGTGGACCCGTAATAGTTGCACAACGTTTCAAAATGAATGAACTTAAACAGTGTTAACCGAGGTTTCCCAATGTTTTTCATATGGAAACCTCCATTAACATTGTGAAAGATCCTCTGTTCTGAAATGATGCAGAACTATTACGGGTCCACTACCTTAATATCAAACAATCACCTGTTTTTACAGCTGAGTAGGTTATCTATGATAAAGAGTTGCCAAGCTTTATCTTTGTTGAGAGTTTCTGTAGCACTAGGACACAACAACATACACACAGTAAGAACTTCCATGGCTTCCCTGGCCACTGATAAATCATCTGTATCTGGATTTACATCCTACAAACAAAATGAACCATTAAACAGTGTGTAATTGGGCTATAGACACAGAGCTACGGATAGAAGAGGGATTTTGGATTTCAAATTAAACTAGACTGTCGCAATGTGATCTAATACCCCCCTACAAGTGCTTGTCAATAATGAAAAGCCATTTTCGACCAAAGGGACATAACTCTATCAAAAGTCAATATATCGTTACCAACATCTCTGCCTGATACTGATCACATCTGTAAAGTTTCAATGAAATCAGACCATTAGTAGCTGCTGAGAAATTGAGTGGGCGAGAAAAAGCTACAGATTGATGGACCAACCAATAAGCTGACTCCTATATATCTGCCAATCATAGTTTGAGAAAACATGTGGGGGTTAATAATCAAATCAACAATACTTTTACAAATCCTATATTGTGGGTACTCATTGGAATTTTTCATCAAGACGATATAATATGAGTACCTATAATAAAGGTTTTCATTTAGAAATAAAGATTTTAAGCTGGCATTACCCGCTCTCATTGCTACCTCTGAGATAATATTTATGATTTGTTGCAATTCAAGAGATTTTCACAACTCATATCAGATTAAAACCAATACCTTGACAGAAACATTTGATTAATGCATTACACCATTGCTCTAAACACAATTATCTTGCATCAAACAAGTGATATTAATTAACAAATTATCCAGATGTTAGATCAGTCTAAAATGTCCAATAATGGTATTAAACCCTCTTAGTAATATGATGTTATTAATCTATCCCAGCCTATCTAATTGTTCAAAGAACATGCATTCAAATTTCTGCAAATCAATGCAAAATTGAAATCAATACTTTTGTGAGGGAGAAATCTTTATTCATCATTATTCGATGGCTAAGCTCAAAACAGTTGACACTCCCTTTATATTTATAGGGAGTTACAACTTTTTTGCGCTGAGTCATTGTATCCATTTTGTCTTAAATCTGAGTAGTTTCTTCCTGTTCTTAAACTAATCCTTTGGTAAAGAACAATACAAACCTTTTCATGAGCTTTATGGATTTCATCATTTGATGCATGAAACAGATGTAGAGACCCACTTCCAGCTGCCCAGGCTATCTTCTGAATGGCCTTTATTGTGTTTAAATCTGGGACTACACTTGTAGCCTTCTCGGCCAGATTCTGCCCTAGTCTAATGGCCACATTCCGTGTTGTAAACTCTGTGGTGTGGTTTGGTATGTGATGTAAGGCTTGCTGTAGAATGACAGCGTGACTGTGTTCCGACGGTGTTATTGGATGGCCTCGCTGTTCATTGCTACAGGCATCTACAACCATCTGTAGTTTGGAGTATCCCACCACAGTTAACATCAGCTTGCTGACCTTCAATACTGTTACATATGCTGATCTGTTCATGAAAATATATAAAATAGATATGTCAAAAGAGGTCTTTTAAATAACATGAAAGAAACAAGATGGTTCTAATGATACTTTCTTTTCTAAAAGATTCTTTTATTAAAAATATGCTGAGGGTAAACATATATTAAGCCTGTAAATACAGTCAAATATCTATACGTCGAATGTCCATAAGACGAAGTTATCTCTACATCGAAGTAATTTTCAAGTCCCGATCTATTTACTCTTTATTTCTATGTATTTCAACTTCCATATGTCGTTATCCATTGCTCGAAATTTGTCCAAACGTCGAACCAATTTCATGGTTCCGTCACTATTGTTTGTGTGCATTCACACCTCTTTACGACGAACCCCAACCTTGATTGATAAAAATTGCAATCGAGGTAGTTTTTCACACATTCGACCTGTCAACCACAGTAATTGACATGCGTGATCTCAGTAATGGATATCGATTGTTTACCTGATTGGGTTTGATTGTTTGTAACAGATAGAGAATGTGAAAGGTTAAGTGATTAATGTTTTGAAATGAAAAGGGTCGGCAAAATGCATGTGACCTACAACGTTAAGTTTGTAATTCTCATTGACAACGGAAGCATGTAAAGCCAATGCTACGCGGGACTTGATTGGTGAAGTTCCCGGTAGACACGGGCGGATAGCCATCAACATTGACCAACATGGCGTACCCAAGGAAGGACTGGGTAGCCAATCCGGGAATGATTCGTTCAGGAAATTGTATGTGCAGAAATCACTATCAGATATGTTTTTGCTTGAGAAATGCGAAATGTAAACTTCTAAGACAAAAGTCATTGTCTCATAGATCTTATAGTACTTGTAAGCACATGTAAATTTGTAAATAGATGGCTTGTTTGAAAATGTTTTTACTTTGTGATTTAAGGACGAGTAGATTTTTCAAAATTTCACTTATGAAATTAATGCATCACTATATTTTTCTTTATAGCAGGACGAGTAGCAATTTCAAAAAATTTCAAGTCCTGCCTTGACCTTTAAGCTAAAATCATAACTTATCTTAAAAGCAACTTAAAGGGAACAATTGTGCCAAATAATCATGAAATCCATCCATAAATGTAGACATTTTGCTCCAGACAAAAACAATGCAAGGGTTTTAAGGTTTAAAAGGATGCAGATTTTGAGTCTGAGATGCAAAAATAAGAACCCTGGACCCTCAAAACTATCTGCTATGAGTCCCATTGACCCTCTGAGTCAACTTCATAAAAGAAATGAAGCCTATTTACAACAGTCTTTAATTCTTTCCTGCAGTTGAGCCCCCATAATTCATATATTTCCAACAGTTTCTTCAGTACCTTTAACCATGAAATAGCTCTGATTTCACATGAAAGTAAAATGTTGCTGAAAAGAAATAGACTTTGTCTTAAGCAGGGACTCTCAAACATTAGGAAAGAAAAGACCCCTAAGATCCCAATTTTTGAGTCCTTTGGACATTTTGTTGAAGTCAGATTGACTGATTGAATGGGTTTTTACGCCACTTTTAGCATTATTTCAGTCATATTGCGGAGGCTGGAGTTCCTAACAATGGATCCCTGGTTTTTCTTACACCAGTACTTCCATTACATCCTTTCCAAGCCCCAGCTGCTATCCCACATAGGTCTATCATTATCAACTCATTGGTTGTTTACAAATAGTCGGAAAGGACGAGTGCCGCTGTCAGGGATCGAACCCAGGACCTCTAGATTGACAGTCCAACGCATGCTACCAACTGTGCTGTGATGGGGGCCTGTGTTGAAGTCTGACTAAAACCTTGCAAGGCCCTAACACACTTACACCAACTTGTTGTAGTGCCCACATTGCCTTGATCACTGTGAGTGGGTTTGAAAAATGAGCTGGTGCATGACGTTTCCAACAATTTGACATGTGTGTAAAGGGCCAACATTAACCAACCTTGACTGCCACATAGTATAATTAGATGATTGCCTGTCTAAAGACACTTTTGGATCTTATCTTTTTACAAAGGTACAAAGTGAAGAACCTGGTCAGACTGTGCAGATGCACAGGCTGGACAGAGTCTTGCTTGGTGCTCATTTGAAATTAATGGAAATGTCACACACATGCTGAAATGTCTTAAAATTAGTTCAATCCTTATATCTACAGAGATATTCAGGACAATATATTTTAACTTTTTTGCGATGGTTGAATGATTCTTACCTTCGTGTTGGTAGATCAGCATTGGGTAAAAAGTTGTTTTTGGTTAACATGTTGAGAGCTAGTTGAACACCACCACTTCTTATAAAGTTATACTGCAAATAAAGATATGTTAATTGACATTTCAGTAGGAAAGTTAAAGCTTTTTACTGCCAATAATTCTTAAACAAATCACATTTCTTTGGTTTTAATCTTCAGGGGATTTGAATGACTTTAAATGTATGTCATGCAATCTTATGTGAAATGCTAACTTTTTCATAATTCTAAATAGGTAATGCTAAGTCATAAAGATTGCCCATAAAACACACTCATAAAATATATACCAGTTACAGTATTTATAAGGTTGATTATGTCAATCTACCATTTACTTTGATGAATTACAAACTTATAACCAATTACAGTAGCATCTCTTTATTAGCAACTCGGATAATAAGGATTTTCGGTTATTAGCAACTTTTAATCCAGCACAAAACAATTTCTTCTTCAGCCTAAGTAAAATTTGTTCGATAATCAGAACTCTGATAATAAAAACTCCCGGATAATGGAAACAATTTTTTTGCACCTTGACCACTTTTAACAGATATAAGAAACCATTGGGAGGTAACATCGGGACAAGAATATTTTAAAGTACAAATTAGCAAGTTTTGAATGTAGTTTCAGAAGATGCCGCGATTCCAAAAGTACACATAGACACGCCAATGAGTCAAGTTATTTATCGCACCTTAACCCGATTCCTAACTCTTATTTTCCTGTGTTAATTAAATGTTTGAACAATTGCTTTGCTTGCATTTCCTTAAATTTATCGAGCGTTGTCCGCGATTTTCCAGACAACTGTTTTCATCGCGCCCGACTTCTGAACCCAAATTCCCTTAAAGATAAAAAAGCTCACATGCGAATGGCCTTTTGAAATAGTTGTTGCAAAGTACGTTCATATCCAAAAATACTTACTTCAAATTAAAAATTGTAATCCCACTCAAAGTATCGGAGTGAAAAAGACATGAGAAAATCATTAGATAAGAATTGTCGAACCCTTTTTCAATAAGACGTCACTATAAATTTCTCGGAGAATGACCCGATTTCAAAAGGACCACCTAACACCTGGCCTGTCTGTGAATTTCCAAACGACACGCTTTTCTCTCGTGTTTACTTGGAAGCCTAATTAAATCACATAAATAGTGGGTTTAAACATATAGCGGACCTTCTTTTGAAACAAAAGGTAATTTGTTAAATCTAAATGCGTTCACGTCGGAACTTTGTACTGATCAGCGACCTTTGGAATATGAAAGCCGTTGGTACTTGGAATAATTAATTTTAGACAAAAAATAAATTTTCAAATACATTTTTTCCATTCATACAACAAATAAGGCCGCAAATGTAAGCCATCGATTGGAACTAGCCAAATGTACATGTATGTACGGTTTATTCTAATGCCGACGATATACTCGTACACTTTCGAGATTGGGTTTCTGACTGAAACGGGATTATCGGATAATAGAAACCTCCGCTTAATAGCAACTTTTCTTCTGACAAATAGGTGTTGCTAATAAGCAGATTCCTCTGTAGTGACTTCAAGACAAACTGGCTATAGATACATATTGATAGCTCAGTGAAAAACAGTTGTAACTGCACATAATCATACAGGTAGTTACAACTGTTTTGTACTGAGCTATCTAAATGTACAATTCAAAGTGTTATAAACACACCAGAAAATGCAACACTGTAGAGATTACTTATATCATGTCTAAATCTAAAACACCCACCTGAAAGTCAAATGCATCCTCTGCCATTGGATCTAAAGCTGGCATTAATAAACTGTATGCTACCTGAAATAAACAACATTAGACAAAATTGTGTAAATAGAACTAAAATTTTATGTAAGTTGTGTTCACCTTATTTGTGCCCCCTGATTGGCTGAAAAGTTGGTTTTATTCCCCAATGAAAACAATTTTGTGTACATGTTTGCTTTGTAAGCTTCCGCAAAAAATAGTCCCACAGGAAAACTGTTTCTGAACTGACAAATGTTAACATTTTTCCTTCATGATATTAAATGATAAGATATGAAGATATTTGTTGATTTCATAGAGGTATGAAACTAAAAACCTTATCAAACTCATGCATGAATTTACATTGCATTTTTCATAGTGTGATTTTGTTTTAGGTTTCATACCTCAATGAAATCAACAAATACTCTCTTCAACTCTTAAAAAATATCGGCAACTTAATCCAGAATAGATCCTTACTATCTCTTATGGCTAAACATCCTGGTTTAGGCCATTCTTAATAGTTGCTTTTTTCTTGCCAGGCTCAAATCACCTAACATACTGACTTTGGCTGGAAAGCTTTAAGTATTTTGAACTTTGGTCATCTGACAAAAATGAGTTTATTTTTTGCAAAAAGCTGCTTCCCTATACAAACAATATCTTATAGAGAAATCTTTGGCAAAAGTATTTTTCACTGACGATTCTTAACCAAGTTTTCTTGTCTTATTTTATGGAATAGCTCCTCAAATTCACTTACTTCAATATTATATAAGACTTGTGTAGGAGAACTGTTGAAGAACATGGCTTCTAAAGGTTGTGAGACACCTGGAGCCCCAGATCTAACATGGTCTGCACATAACGAACGAAATATATCTTTTGTATAGGCATCTGGAAATTAAAGATCTTCCTATATAAATCCATTATAAATCTATTATTAGTAGTAAATCTAATTTCATTTCAAGAAAGGATTATAGCACTAACTATTCAAGCACTAGAAAATTAAACACATATCAATCAAAACTAATTCATCTTTTGTTTTTAATCATTCTCTGGAAACTGTTAATCATATTAATCTTGTCCTATTTAGCAAACCATATCTTGAAAGGTCAATTCTACCATATAATGGTAATTCAAAAAGCCCCATTGAAAAAGGTCTATAAACATACTGGCAGATACAGCTATTTTGTACTGAGCAATCAAAATAATTTTTAAACACCTTTAAAGTATTAAGTTCATGTTGTCAGGGTGTGAAAAAAACCCTGGTATCTTCAGTGAATTCAAACTTTTGTCAAGAGGTTTCAGTTGTAAATGGTGTAATGGTTCATTCATTACTCACCTGCTGGCATAAGTTTCAACAAAATTCTGGCAGTATCTCGTAACTTTGGTACTTGTAATGAACAGCCTAGATCTGAGAGCTGGAACAGGAACTGGGCATATCTCTTACCATTGGACATTATCTAGAAATACATCAAACAATACAATTGAGATTCTTGAGAAGTTAAAGAGCTGGTAGCTAAACAAGATGTGTTTCTTTCAACACTAGTGCCCCGCCAATGTCATTTTCAGGAATTTTCAACATATTTGACCTTCAAAAGTTACCTTGACCGATAACCTTGATCTTAGAAGAAACAGAAAGGTCTTGTAATAATAAATACTCGAAGTACAAACTAAAGGCTCTATCCCTTGCCAATCAAAAGTACTGGCCAATGTGTTAAGTCTTTTGGGGGACAAACAGGCTAAAGGACGAGTCAAAACATTATGCCCCTCATTTATTGATGTTGGGCATTTCAACAGAAGATCAACTTGATTTATAAAATGAATATTTTGCTTGTAATTTATGACTTTTACTTTTTAATATTTATTGAGTAGTGTAAATTAAGTTATTTTTCTGATATTAGCACACCTTGCCTGCCCTGTGTTCAAGATGACAAAATGATGCAAACAGTTTGCCGATTATACTACGGGCATAATTGGAAAACTGATTTCACTGTTTTGTGATTCTGAACACACGGCTGCTTTCTACTTAAACATTGAAGAAGAAATTAAGCTAAACTGGTTGAAATTATCAAACAATTGGGTTTTTTTAAAACAAAAACCATACGAGGGAAAAGAGGTTGGGTCAATTCCTCTACCTAAAGATCTGAATTTTTAACATTACAAAGAGGACTCACCACACCAGGTAGACAGTTCTCTGTCTCAAAATTTGATGTGTGATAAACGTCCTGAAATGTCAGAACTTGTATCTGGACTAGATGGCATGGAGTTACCTACATGGACTAACCTGGCTGTTATCATCATGTGATATATTTCAACCAGTGTGGCTAAGGTTTTTTATCATAATACTTATTTATAAAGCAGGCAGTAGACTCAGATCAGACTGCACATCAGTGCAGGCTGATCTTGGTCTATAATATCTACCAAAGCTTTGTGTACAGCAGGAATTTTCCATTAACAGCAGGATTGGTGTTAAAATCTAAGTTTATCATTACAAAGAGAACTTACCACACCAGGTAGACAGTTCTCTGCCTCCAAATTTGGCCCTTCAAATGTGTGATGGGGTGAACCTCCGGAACTGTCAGAACTTGTGTCTGGACTAGATGGCATGGAATTACCTACATGGACTAACTTGGCTGTTATCATCATGTGACACATTTCAACCAGCATGCCTAAAGTTTTCATTTAATGTTAAGTATAAAGCAGGAAGAGTAGGCTCAGATCAGACTGCACATCTGTGCAGGCTGATCTTAGTCTATACTTCCTGCAAAAGCTTTGTATACAGCAGGAATATGCATGAGCAGGGCTAAGATCTGATTTTTTATCATTACAAAGAGGACTCACCACACCAGGTAGACAGTTCTCTGCCTCCAAATTTGGTCCTTCAAATGTGTGATGTGGGGAACCCCCTGAACTATCAGAACTTGTATCTGGACTAGATGGCATGGAATTACCTACATGGACTAACTTGGCTGTTATCATCTGAAAGAGGAATTTGTTATAAGTTTATTTTACTATTATTCTTCTTGTACAATTATCTACCCATTGATGGAAGACAAATGGCAGAAAGGATCTGTTCCACCACAAGGTATTAAACCTGCAACTCCATGATTGAGGATTGGAAGTTTGACATGCTGTGAAAGCACTTTCTTATTGTTTTAAGAACATTTGATCTTGCACTTTTGAGCCGACAGATCAGACTGTTGATGCATGTGTTGATCAGATTCTTAAGTTTGCACTAGCAGAAAAATTATTAGATATGTAAAGAACTGGATGGACTTTTGTATGTCAAAGGTTATTATATTTCCATCATAAAGCATTAAATTAGGCTTAAAATTTTCTCAATACTTGGAATAGTTCAGAATGATTTCAAAAGACTATATATACTCACCATTTTATCTCTAAGAGGTATTTGTGATATAAGTCTCTTGTCCTCACTAGGTTCCAGGATTTCACCATTAACATATAAATCTACTTTAACATTACTGTTGGCTTTTACACGATGAAGTATATGTCTTCTTACTGCACCTGTATTTACAAGGAACAATTGGGACATAAATTCATAGATAAAGTTTAGATTAAAAAGACAACACTTAGTGATTATTAGCAAACATTTTAAGAGAGTCTAAGAGTCTTGCAAGCTTGCATTTATGACTCCTCCAAAAAAGAGTTCATTTTACAAAGAGTCAAATATAAACAAGGTGTGTTTGTGAAACACACTTGCCCGAACAACCGTAAATTTCTAAAAACTGAACTTCACAGATGACCTTGACCTTGTCACATGCCTTTCATATTTGCATATCAATGAGATCTATTATCATTCCATTACAAGTATTGTATCTTGAACAGACATAAACTAATTGGCAATGTTTAGTTACTTGGTAAAGGTAGTGGAACCGTAATAGTTCTGCAACATTTAGGGTCTCAGGATCTTTCACAATGTTGACCAAGGTTTCCTAATGAAATCATTAAGAAACCTCGGTTAACATAATTACTTCTGAAAAAACGTTGCAGAGCTATTACCAGTCCACTATCTTAAGACAGACTCACAGACATAAGGACAATGGAAAGCAAAATGATGTGGGGACATAAATATGAGTGTTGAAACTGCCTAATATTCAAAATGCAATAAAAAAAAAACCTGCTAGCCCAGACACAAACATTGCACCATTTCAAGAAAACTAGACTGTCACAAAGCAGACTAATAACCCCCCACCCCCACCCCACACACCTACAGGTGCTTGTCAATAATGAAAAGCAATTTTCCATCAAAGGGCCATAACTATGTCTATGTCAATGGATCATTACCAAAATGTAAATTGCACATCTCTGCATGATGCGGTCATATCTGTAAAGTTGAATGAAATCTGCCTATTAGTTGCAGAGAAATTGAGCAGACAAGAAAAAGCTAAAGACGGACCAGTGGACCAACAAGACTGACTCCTATAAACCCCGCTAAAATAAATTTAGGGAGTATTAAAAGATATTTGTGACAATCAGCTTCTCTTCAATTGTTGGTCACATTTACTATTAGATTTCCTTACCTATAGTATCATTTGTATGAGACCATATATCCACATCATCTACCTGCCGACCTTGGTTGGGAAATCGAACAACTAATGTGACTAGCTTCCCTTTACAGGCCCTACAATAAACACATATTAAGTAAGAACATTTATCCTGAAATTATGTAGCTTAAAAACTCAAAATTTCTACAAGAAGCTTTTTTTCCCAAAGAATCTTTAATGATGTAGTAGTAGAAGCTAAACAAAACTCTTTCTTAAAACTGTAATGGCAAATAAATTGAATCTAGAGATACACAAGTTTAAATGAGTGATCATACATTAATTTTTTTCAATACAAGAATATCACTTTAACTTGTGCATGTATAGCTGACAATTGGCACTAACTTTATGAACTTGAATGCAGTATTTCTTGTGAAAGCACAAAATTGTTTTTTGAGGGTATAAAAGAATTTTTTCAGGATTTTCTTTACGACATTTTCATTACGACCTGCTGATCTCGCCCGTGATCCTCTTTTTAGATCTAACCACTCTAAAGAATAGAAAATTTATTAAGCTTGCCATGACTTAATCATTAATCTATTCTGTGCTCAGTTAAGATCAGCATTTCTTGGACAATATCTCAATTTCAATTTCTACATATCTTATTGTCTATATAGTTAAACCCTTGTCATGCTAAACACCAAATATTTCTGCTTTGGCAGGAGGTAAAAATAAAGATCAGCCTGCACAAATGTGCAGTCTGATCTTATGCTATAACACCTGTTGTTTCTTTTAAAGCCAGAATGGCTTAAAGAATTGAATTTTCAAAAGCAATAAAGACTTTCAATTAGTGTTATCAGAACTTTGATAACACAAATTTTCCAATGTATTTTATTCAGCATGTCAAGGGTTACCACCCACCTGCTGAGAGGTATAATCGATCTCTCCTCTCCATACATCTCATCACACTCTGCCACATATTCCTTTAACACAGTTAACACTCGTATCATCCTGTTGGTCTCCTGCATGATACTTTTTTTACTGTCTTTGTCCTCATCAAGCACTGATATAGTGTCATAAAGAGCCTTTAACCTGTCCATTGTTGTTTGAATAAAATCCTCATGGATTTCAGTTTGGTTTTGTAACAAATGAGGACCAAGATTGGTGAAAGTGTCTTTTAACAAAATAATGGCTTTTTCCGATACTTCTTCCGGTGCATGCATAACAACCTGGAAATGGCGGAAAATGTTAGGTTGGCAGAAATAAATCATTCTGTTAATTTTAATGGATTTAAAAGCCAGGAAAATCTCCGAGTTTTTCAAAAGCATTTTTCATTTCCTTACAAAGAAATATGAGTAAATGTTATTCAACATTTTTAATGACAAAATGTTGGGAAACCTATTTAAATTCAAACATGAAATAACAATTAACATAGAAGGGGAGTTATTTCAGAGGTGTTTAAGTTTTGCTACAGGATCTAATTCATATGATTTTTTTATTACCTTATTCCTAACAAATTTACAAATTATGCATATTGATGATGGCTCAGACTGAAACAGTAAAAACTCCCTTTATGTTTATAGGGAGTTAAAACTGTTTTGCCCTGAGCCATGGATATGTCAATCACTATCAACTTACTCTCCATAAATAATCGTATCCAATCAGCTCCAAATCTTCCATCACAAAACCCCTTCTTCTCTGTTTCAGTTTGTTTTCTTTCAAATTGACATGCTTGAAAAATCTTTCAAAACAACTGAAATATGCAAGTTAACGAAGCTTTATATGTACATGTCATTTCTCAATCATAATCTCTTTAAACTAGAAATCACTTAATTAAATTATTTCAAGATCCATGTGGGACATAGCCATCCCCCACCATCAAAGCTTGATAGAAAACTGAAGTCTAATCAAGGGGCAATAACTCCAAAATTATGCAAACAAGAATTGTAGTTCCTGTGCACTGCACTTCTCCTCCATGAGATCTATCCACCTATAAAGTTTGAAATTGACAGCTTGTATACTTTAGAAGATATGCTCTAGACATGTTTAGTGACGTGATGACAGAATTATGGAAGGAGACCATTACTATATCCCCTTCACCAAACGGCGAGGGATAATAAGCCTTTTATTCAACTAAAGTATAAGATCTCTTTCATTTTTTAACAAAACTATAATCCTATCTAAATATCCCAATCATACCATCTGCATGTTATCAAGAGTCATTGTAAAATGAGATTAATCATAGAATAAGATTCCTTCATTTTCAAAATTTCAATAATATGACACAAGCTGCATTTAGAAAAGCATTGTGACATGATTTAATTTAACTTACTTCATTCCATTTTCAGACAACAGACTAGCATCAAACTGCAATATATTTTTCTCAAAAAATTCTTTTGTAATTTCTGGATCTAAGTCAGGTTCTTCACCCATAAGCTGAAATAGATAATATAGACTTGATTGAACCGGGACCTTGTCATGCTGAATACAAACCTTGAGAAAATAGTGCAGTCAATTCTAAGTGTTGAAATCAGGTAGTATAGACTAAGATCTGACTGCACATATGTGCAGGCTGATCTATGTCTGTACCTCTTGTCAAAATAGGAAAATTTTGGGTTGAGCATAACATGGGTTCATGCCACTTTTTCACACTTTATGCCAATTAGTTTCAGTAATATTTAGGTGGCAGAAGCACTTAACTATGGTCTAATATTATATTTTCAAGCAGTACTATATCCTTTCTAAGACTCACACTGATCCAACTCGGATTTACTATAATTCACCTTTTGGGAGGAACCCTAATGAATATTTACTGTATGTGTTCTCATACACAACAAACTTTCACCACTCTGATATTTGCATGATTCATATTTTTCAATCAATATGATTTATTCCATCAGCAACTTCTTTCAATTTTAGCCAGATTTATTTATACCCTTTTATAACAAATTAGTTTAGCCTCATCAAGTTTTCTATCGCTGTCAAACAATAACAAATCTTTTAATCTTATGAAAGCCATACGTAACAAAACCCACCTTTGCAAACCATTTAAAGCAAGCTTCTCTGTCAGTGGTGTAGATAGCATTTTCAGCTAAACAATGCCAGATCTGAAACAAAGATATATAATAATTAGTAATGGCTGATAATGCTTTCAAATAGATTTTCAAAGTTTTCTGTGCTGAGCTCCATTTATTTTTATCTTTTGGAGTTGCTAAATTCTAACGGACCATACCATATATACTTTGTGCATGGAGGGACCCTATAATTCCACAAAATCATCATGCTATATTCTAAGGGAAAAGTTATAAGTTTTCCTACCTGTCTTGCCTGAGATTCACAAAGCCATAACTGTCCATCTTTCAGTAAAAATCTGAAATGAAAACAGGAAAATAAGCCTTTCTAAAATACTCATATACATCATGGTGTGAAAGACATTCTATTCTTGAACTAAATGACTGTCACAGGACAACTGCTGTAGAGTCAGAATTTAATACTTGACCTTGAGCCATGACCTTGACCTTTGAGATATCTGAAAATTTCTTTAAAATGGCACATCTACTCATGATAGAGAATAATTGCGCCATGTTATTTCAAAATCCATCCATATAATGTGGGAGTTAACTTCCCAACAAAATCCGATGGATGAGTGTACTAACAGATACACAAACACTAAACTGTTGCTGTGACAACTGTCTCACTCACCACAAGCAGGCTAAAAAAAATGGAAAGACAAATGAGCCTGTGTGGGGCATTTCCAACAATTTCATGTGTACATGATGGAAAGACATTACGTAGCCTGGACACTCATGCAGTGCATTAAAATTAATTTTGGGTTGTGGATAGTGATTTTAGGTCCATAGCCATCTATACAGCGCATAGTTAAGTCTCTCTCTGGTCAGACTGTACGGCCGCACAGACTTATCTGAGTCTTAACGTTGCTCACATGTGAAATTGTTGGAAATGTTTCGCACAGGCTCAAATGCAATTATACAGAAATTCTTTGAATAATTTCTATTTCTTTTAACTTTCCTCATTTAATACGAGGATTTTTGTCAAAATCCTCTCTATCCATCATAGTATTAAAACTGTAATTCTTTATAAGTCTTAATACTGTAGTTACGCTACCCTTTCGTGACCACTCAAAAATGATTTTTGGCTTAGATGTAAATATTAGAACATTTTTATACCTAAGAAATTTGAGCCGTTCCTGAACTTGAACTATGTGGTTAAATCTTCCATCTGGTAGAATGTTGGCAGGTTCAACATTAGGATGATCTGGGAGAGAGAAGAGAGAAAATAATCAACCCTTGTCTTGCTGAACCAGGAATATTCTTTATCAAATGGCAAGAGTCTACAAGTTATATTTTCAATGAGAATACTAAGAGTCACGGCATAAGGTTAGTGCATCAAATGAAGCATTTTGAATTCAATGTAATTATGCCAAGGTTTTATTATTCTTTTAGGCTAAATAATATTATTTCAATGCAGCTCTAAAGCTATGCCTTACAAGGAACTCACTAAAAAACAAACTTGCATCTTTTATTTTTGCAAGCTTGTTATTTATGAACGATTCTCAACATTTCAAGTCCAGCTCTGACCTTAACCTTTTACTTGTACAACTATTTTTCCATGTATTACTCTGAGAAGATTTCAGACAATCAAAACAAAGAACATACAGCAAATTCAAAATTAGAAATTACAGGGAAAGGTTATTATTTGAAAAGATTCAGAGTAAATGATTACCTTTAGCATATGCCCTAGCCTTGTTCATGTAAGCCGACAGATTTTGAGCCACAGCCATCACTATTGCATGATTAGACTGTAATATACTGATGACAGAATTTCTGTAATACACATGGGACACTCTGTTTTGTACATGTGGAAAACTCTGAGGGGCCTGAAACAGTCAGAAAAAAAAGTCATGTTACCAAAGTAGATTTTAAGGTAGTAGACTGGCATTAGTTCCACAATTATTTGGAAGTCATGAACTTTAACAGTGAGTTCATTAGGAAACCTTGGTCAACATTGTGAAAGATCTTGAGTTCAGAAATGTTGTCAAACTTTTGTGGGTCCACTACCTTAACATATGCTACCAATATTTATTTTCATTTAATAAACATTAGAATGACATTGTGAACTATACCATCCCTTTATTAATATTGGAGCTTTTACATCAATAAACTTTTTCAAACAGATTTTGACCTTGATGATCAGTAGACCACATATTTTCAAACAATGGAGGAAACAAGCAATTCTACAAGATTAGGTTGAAAGTAATCTTATTTATCATCTTTTGACTCTTTTAAACAGATATGTTTCGAGAAACATACCTTTTATCTCATATCAAAAACCTCTATTATAGCCATATTTCAGTCAAATAATATGACAATTTCATTTTAAAGAGTGTTTTTAGTCAATTTATTCTTTTTTTTTCCGAAATAGAATTTTCTCGAACTTCAAAGTTAAGTCCTGAAATTTATCTATCATGTATTTGATTACCTCTGGAAAGAGCTGACAAATTTCTCGGATCTGTTTTAATGCAGGTAGGACCCACTTATCATTTTTAATCTCCTCCACAAAGTGTGTGATCCAGTTCATCTTCTGAGCATCACGATCTTGCTGTAATACAAATGGGGAAGGGTTTAATTTTTACTCTGTTAGGGACTACTCATTTACACAGAAACTTTCCATACTTGACAAGTCTATCTTGTTACTTTATAGTAGTTTCTTGGCTTAAATATAAAACCTCGTAACTAAAGCCTATTGTACTTATGGGGTTTTAGATTGAAGCCAACATTTATTGATTAGAGAGCATGTCAAATAAGGTTACATGCTCTTATTTCAAATTTAACTTATTTTTCCCCCATACAAATCTAAAGCCAATAGAAATAGCCATGAATTTGTAGAAACAACCTGCACTTAAGTTTTCAAAATATCAATTTAGCGTTCAAATTGTGTGGAGGTACAGCAATTAATATCTTACAGAAATGTGCTATCAACTCTGCCCACCAGGGTGTTGATATTTCCAGGATGCCAAAGTAAAGAGCTAAAAGTGATTTGATAGTTACCTGACTACAGCTATAGTCCAATATCTTGATGTGGGCTGTTAAAGCTTGATCCATGATGTCTGTCGGAACATCTTCACTGTGGGCCAAGTTCCAGAGTAATCC
Source organism: Fragum whitleyi (assembly GCA_948146395.1). Lineage (NCBI taxonomy): Eukaryota > Metazoa > Mollusca > Bivalvia > Cardiida > Cardiidae > Fragum > Fragum whitleyi. The sequence goes on from OX411557.1 coordinate 18,446,407, forward strand.
CAACACCTACAAAAACATTATCTACGTAAAGTTTTCTGAGTCCAATCATTACATGTCATCATACATTGTATTTGATATAACAATGCTTTTGTCTTCAGCTATTTGGCGTATTGTTTCTGATTTTAACCAAAAAGCCTTAAGCATTTTCTTGTGAAGAGGTGATATTTGTCATTTACTACTTTGAAAATTGGTAAATGAAACCAATTTGTAACCCAATTAGAATAAGATCGCAGATCAAAAATTCCTTCAATTTATATCAATAAAGTCACTCAGTTGAAACTTTGTTCATATTCATGGACTGAAAAGAATATTTATCATACTGCTTAATCCATCTCAAAGAGAAAGAATTTTGACAAGTTCAGTAGTTAATGATAATTTGTTTGGTCTTTATTTGGAGTAGCACTGAAGAGAAATGAAGTGATTGATTGGTTACAGTAATAATTTCTTTCATTTTCCACCATGTTTCTAAGAGCTTTTTTTCTTTCAGAGATGCAAAAATACGTTATTGTCAGTCGTCGACACTAACTGCTTTCAATGAGGAACAGAAATCGCCAGATCTTATGGCAGAAATCCCTCCAGATAATCAGAGATTCCTTTCTATATTTAACAGTTTAAATTTAAAAAAGAATAGTAAGAAAGAAGATGTGTTTGTAAAACATGAATGCCCCACAAAACAGCAATTGACCTTGACAGATGACCTTGATCTTGTCACATGACCTTAACCTTGGTATCTGTAGATGTGCGTTGTTGAGGTCTATCACCATACCAAATATGAGCATTGTATCTTGGATAGCCTTGAAGTAATTGGCAATAACAAGTTTTTTGGTTAAGTTTTGCAGACAGACAGACAGACAGACAATGGTTAAACAACATGCCCCAAATCTTTTGATGCAGGGGCATAAAACCACAGTTTACATTCATTTATATAATTTCTAAATCAAGGATCTATAACTGCACTTTGTTCCTTACATTTGTAAGGAACAAAATGGTCTTATAGGACATAGGCTTGAAAATGTTAAAATCCTGATCAAAAGATCTTCCAGATTCTTAAATAAATTGATGGTTCCTGTAGGATTCCCTTGCTTGAACTATCAGGATCTCTCCTAAAATTTGGGAATCTTTGAAATCCTGGGTCACTGTTGATGTCAAACCCTGATTGTCTGGGAAAGGGCTAAAAAGACAGACACAAATAAATACCTTATGTGCCATTATGCCCTCTTTATCATCTTCCGCTAACCTCCTGATGAGCTCTAGCAGCTTTTCTCTCTGTTTCTTGGAGGCATTTGCCCAGCTCACCTGCAGTGATACATAGTAACACACATAAACTCAGCTTGAAATAGAGGGATTACAATCTAAGTTTATTTCTTAATTTTATAAGACATATTGAGATGTCAGCGCAATACTATTGTAAGTGCCTATATTCATAGGCACTTACAATAGTATTACACTAAGCCCTTGATATTTAATTTCAGATATGAGACTATCATGGTACATTCAAATATATTTCAAGATGACAATCCAGTAGCATACAAGAATTCACCAAATATGAATTACACCTGGTAACTGTGTAAGGTTTATTTCAAAATACTTGTACTTTGGTTAACAAGATAATAATTCAAAACTGCTTTTCCATTCATTTCATTTTATTTTTTTCTATTGCTGAATTGATTTGATTTGATTTGAATTGGGGTTTAACGTCGCTTTCAACATTCTTTCAGTTATATAGCGACGACTGGAGCACCTAACGATGGATTCCTGGTATTTCTCACACCAGTACTACCACCACATCCCTTTCCTAGCCTCCAGTTACTATTCCACATAGGTTTACGATTATCTACCCATTGGTGGAAGACAAATGTCGGAAAGGATAAGTGCCGCGGCCGGGGATCGAACCCGTGCGAATATAGACCCCTGGATTAGAAGTCCAGCGCGCTACCAACTGCGCTATTGCCGCGGCCTATTGCTGAATTGAATCAAATTTGATAAATTTGTCCATAAGATTACCTGAAAACATCCGAATAAGTGGTCCAACTGATCAGGAGCAAAATCCCAAGCAAGTTTAGCTAACAAGTCATGCACATTCTTCACTATGGCATCATGTTTACCAGACTGGAAAAAAAAAATGGTACAGTGAAATTGCATAGGTCTAAATGCCCTTTTTGATGATAATATATTCCAGGGCTCTTGTTTGACCAAAACTAGAGCTTGTCACTGAATGTGACTTAACACCCCCGCAAGTGCTTTCAGAGAATGAGATACTTTGACAGAAGCGGCAAAAAATGCTTCAAATATAAAGATAACTCTTGGATTTGAGACCTCTAAATTGCGTCTTGCAAAAATTTAACATGTGATAAATGTTTTCAAGCTATTGAAGGAAGACTAAGGAGGAGTTTGAAACACAAAATTACTAGTATATGTGAAACGAAAAAGAAAAAAATGTAGTATAAGGGCAGATAATTCTTAAACCAGGACGAGTTGGGACCTAATAATTGTATCTTGAAAAAGTTAATGTGGTAAATGTTTGTATAAAATTTCAAAGATATTATATGAAAACTGATTAAAGGAAAACTGAAGGAGGAATTTGTTAAACAAAATTACAAGTATACATGTTCACAAAGAAAAATTGTCTTAAGTTCAAGGGGAGATAATTCATAAACCTATGGGAGTTGACACTTGAAATTTTAGTCTTGCAAAACTTCAACATGTGATAAATATTTGTATACTGTTTCATTACTTTTGAATGAACATTGAAGGAGCAGTTTGCGACACAAAATTATAAGTACATGGTAACAAATAGGAAACTAGAAAGCCATGAATGGCTTGAGTCGCTCCACAGGCTTGAAATTCTTGAAATAGCAAATCTAAGATTGGACTAGATTTTAAGATATTTTGGGTTCTACTGATGTTGAAATTATTTTCAAAAATGCCACTATATAACACATAGAGAAATTACCTCAGCCCATAAAATACATATTTTTCATCCGATCACAATAATTTTTGGTAGACTGATAAAGGGTCACCCAAGGATCATTCCAGTGAAATTTGGTTTATATCCATCTATATTTTCTGAGAAAATGATTTTCAAAGTTTCCACTATATAACATATAGAGAAATGACCTCTGCCCATAAAATGCATATTTTTCATCCGATCACAATAATTTTTGGTAGACTGATCAAGGGTCACCCAAGGATCATTCCAGTGAAATTTGGTTGATATCCATCAATTACATTCTGAGAACTAGAAAGCCATGAATGGCTTGAGTCGCTCCACAGGCTTGAAATTCTTGAAATAGAAAATAAAAGAATTGACTAGATTTTTAGATATTTTGGGTTCTACTGATGTTAAAAATGATATCCACTATAAAACATATAGAGAAATGACCTCTGCCCATAAAATTTAGATTTTTTCATTCATTTCAATTTTTTTTTGTACACTGATAGAGGGTCACTCGAGGACCATTCCAGTGAAATTTGGTTGATATCCATCATTTACATTCTGAGAAAATGATTTTCAAAGTTTACACTATATAACATAAAGAGAACTGACCACCGCCCATAAAATCCATATTTTTCATCCAATCACAATAATTTTTGATGGACTGATAGAGGGTCACTCAAGGACCATTCCAGTGCAATTTGATTAATATCCACCAATTACATCCTGAGAAAATGATTTTCAAAGTTTACACTATATAACATAAAGAGAACTGACCACCGCCCATAAAATCCATATTTTTCATCCAATCACAATAATTTTTGGTGGACTGATATAGGGTCACTCAAGGACCATTCCAGTGCAATTTGATTAATATCCACCAATTACATTCTGAGAAAATGAATTTCAAAGTTTCCACTAAATAACATATAGAAAAATGACCTCCGCCCATAAAATACATATTTTTCATCCAAACACAATAATTTTTGGTGGACTGATAAAGGGTCACACAAGGATCATTCATGTAAAATTTGGTTGATATCTATCAGTTAGATTCTGAGAAAATGATTTTCAAAGTTTCCACTAAATAACATATAGAGAAATGACCTCCGCCCATAAAATACATATTTTTCATCCGAACACAATAATTTTTGGTGGACTGATAAAGGGTCACACAAGGATCATTCATGTAAAATTTGGTTGATATCTATCAGTTAGATTCTGAGAAAATGATTTTCAAAGTTTCTACTATATAACATATAGAGAAATGACCTCCGCCCATAAAATACATATTTTTCATCTGATCACAATAATTTTTGGTGGACTGATAAAGGGTCACCCAAAGATCATGCATGTAAAATTTGATGGGTATCCATTGATTAAAAATCTGAGAAAACCCACTTTTTACCATATTTGGAAATTAGCCACACCCATTAAATCTATGTTTTTCATTCGATCAAAATTTCTTGAACAACTTTGAAAGAGGGTCACCCAAGGATCATTCCTGTGAAGTTTGGTTGAAATCCATCCAGTAGTTTCTGAGGAGAAGATTTTTAAAGAAAAGTTTACGACCGGACGCACGCACGCACGGACGGACAGACGGACGCACGACGGACACAACGCCATGACAATAGCCCCAGTGGCTTTCAGCCAGTGGAGCTAAAAGTGTCAAAGTTCAAGGGGAGATAATACATGAACCTGGGGGAGTGGACACTTGAAATTTGCGTCTTGCAAAACTTCAACATGTGATAAAATGTTTGTATAATGTTTCATAACTATTGAATGAAAATTGAAGGAGGAGTTTGTGACACAAAATTATAAGTACATGGTAACAAATAGGAAAAAATGTCTTAAGTTCAAGGGGAGATAATTCATGAACATTGGAGAGTTGACACTTGAATTTTGCGCCTTGCAAAACTTCAATTTGTGATCAATATTTGCATAATGTTTCATTACAATTGAATAAATATTGAAAGAGGAGTTTGCAACACAAAATGATAAGTACATGGTTACAAATAGGAAAAATGGTCTAAGTTCAAAGGGAAATAATTCATGAACCAGGGGGATTTGACACTTGAAATTTGAGTCTTGCAAAACTTCAACATGTGATGAATGTTTGTATAATGTTTCATAGCTATTGAATGAAAATTGAAGGAGGAGTTTGCGACACAAAATTATAAGTTCATGGTAACAAATAGGAAAAAATGTCTTAAGTTCAAGGGGAGATAATTCATGAACGTTGGAGAGTTGACACTTGAATTTTGAGTCTTGCAAAACTTGTGATCAATATTTGAAAAATGTTTCATTACAATTTAATGAAAATTGAAAGAGGAGTTTGCGACACAAAATTATAGGTACATGGTAATAAATAGGAAAAAATGTCTAAGTCCAAGGGGAGATAATTCATGAACCAGGGGAAGTTGGGACCTAAAAATTGCGTCTTGCAAAACTTCAACATGTGATGAATGTTTGTATAAAGTTTCAAAGCTTTTGAAGGAAAATTGAAGGAGGAGTTTGCGACACAAATTTACTACTTAATGTGTCCACAGACGGACGGACAGACACACGGACAGACAGATGCATGGACAGACAGGCTGATTCCAGTATACCCCCGAAAACATTCGTTTTGCGGGGGTATAAAAACAGAGTTTTTATCAAAAAAATTTTATAATATCTAATATTTTGACCCTTTGGAATTTCTCACAAGGAGGGCATTTTGGCCTAGGGAAAAATTTGATCTTTACATAAAAACACAAAGGTTCAAAAGTATGCAAGGTAGAAAAAGAAAATAGAGAAGAAGAAACTGCTGTGAAGAAATACTGCTTATAGCAATCAATTTTCCCTTTTGTAACAATGGTTTCTATCTTATATGACATTCATTTCATCAGTTGGCATCTACCTTTTTTTAAAATCTAGTTTTGTCTACATTTTGTCCTAGAATAGTTTTGTTACATACCATATTTCTCCTAATAAGGGGGGGGGGGGCAATACATAACATATTTCAGGAGCTTTTATTTAGCTGCATTTTCTTATCTAATCATAAGATATCATATAAATGATTGTTTAGAGAAAATTCATCACAAATTAGAGAAGAAGTCTCAAAAAGTTCCTAAAATTTAGGCATTTGAAGTGGATTTCTTTGTAAAAAATGTAGGGGTGCTTTTATTAGGGAGGGTGCTTTTATTAGAGGAAATATATACCTGTGCTTCCCAGAGTCTGTCTAGATCCTGTAAGGACAAAGCTTTCTCCTTGATCATAAACCGCAGGATTTTCTCCAGCTTTTCCACATATTGGGGTTGATGAAGGCTATCTCTCAGCACTATTGATAAAACATCATTCTCTCTTATCCATTCCTGAAATACAGTAACATACAAGTGAACCTGTAATGAGGCATTTTGAAATATCGCAAAAGTGCAATAGGCACATACATTGTCCAGCCTGAATTAAGTGTAGCGATGGGCAGATTAATTGATTATAATCGAAAATCAGTTGATTTTGGACTTTGATTGTGATAATCGACTAAGAAATTTCAAAATCAATTAATCAGTTCCTAACACAAAATGAAAGCAATTATATATTGTTTTCAAAACTGACATCAGTTTGATGGCTCAGCGTGAAACAGTTGAAACTGCCTACATGTTTATAGGTAGTTACAACTGTTTCATGCTGATCCATGATGTTAGAAGAAAAATCTGCAGAAACGGTCTTTAGGTCATTAGTTTTAACTAAACTTTCACATTCTATTCTTCAAAGGTTGAAACTGGAAGTGCTGTATTACTAATTTCTAAGCAAACTTTTTTACAATTGATCATGAGTTGATTTACTCTTCCAACTAAAACCAATTATCAATTGTGATTTGAAACCAATTGCCCAACACTAATAAAGTGTGTTTAAAATACTATCCAATTGTTCACAGACACTATCAGAAGCTATCTATTACAATGCACTGTGAAGACTTAGAACTGACTGTGCTGATGCAAACATGACAAGCTTTATTGTAAATTATTAATAAAGTGGAAATTTTCCTTCTTAAGTATTTTTCTATTTTTCAACAATTATATTCCAGCTAAATTCTCAATACAAACAACTAATCCTTTCTTTTTTTACTATAAAAGAGCCTTACTTTTCAGTGCAAAATTGTTTTGAAATATCTTGAAGAATTCCATAAACTCGTAAATTTTGTCTAGCAAGTGTAAAATTTTGATGTCTGGTTTGGTTGTATAATTGATACAATTGGTACGATTGAAACAACAATCCGGACTTGTTCAAAATAACTTACAGTCTACATTTCACCAATAGTTATCTTTTATACAACTTGGGCCCGTTTTAATTAATGTCTTATGAAAACATTGATCATAAGTCAAAATCATAAATCATATCTGGTGCTTTTATTCATTGTTAGATTCTGCCTAAAGACGATTCCAATGTGATAATGCATGAGAGAATTCCATATTTAGTTAATATTGTAGAAGCAACTTTAATTTTTGACTAACGCAAAAATTGATCGTAAGAGGTTTAGTAAAAGGGGTCCCTGGGGACTGATGTATAAGTAATCTATACATACTGCCATTTTTTCTGCCGTCAGCCACTCATCCTCCTCACTCTGTGTGTGTCTACTGGAGTGGTAGGATACATTAGCAATCACTTTATTCACTTCATTTAGGGCATTCATTTTACCGTTAAACGAGGAAATCTGTAACAGCCTGCAAATATAACAGTTGTCACACAGCTAACATTAACCTTTGTCATGCTGAATAAATTTTGGCTAAAAATTTGCATCAAAATCAAAGGGAAAAGAACTGAAAGTACCAAATTTAGGTCAATTTTTATTTGAAAAATGAATCTATTGACAATTGTGGTTTGAAAGTGAGAAACAGGTAGTGTAGACTAACATCAGACTGCATATATGTGCAGGCTGATGTTTGTCTATAGCTCCTGTCAAAGCAGGAATATTCAGGGTTCAGCATGTCAAGGGTTATAATTAAGCAACCAGGATTGAGGACTTGGAAAACTGTTTCGATCCCTATGCAAGAAACCCTTAAACTATCAATTACTTGAGAAAGAATACTTAACCAACATAAGCTGATCTGTACCCTATCTAGAATACAGAAATTAAAGCTCAATCAAATTCTCCTGCTATATTTCTGGACCTGGTATAAATCAGTTCAAGACTGTCAAGAATTTGCCAATTCAGTATAGCAATAAATTTTAAAACAAATATTCTTAGTTTGAGTTATGATTACTGCAATCATATTTCACATTTCCTTGGTCAACATGACAAAAATAAGTCATAAAGGCTTAAACTTGTGCTTCTAAAAATAGTTGAAACAGCTTAAATAACTGTTTAAGCCCTCAAATAGTTTCACCATCATGGCTAGTTCAGTGTAACAGTAAATTAAACAAAATAACGTACAAACCTTATTTTGAGTTATGATTAATGCATTTATCTAGCACAATTGCTTGACCAATATAAAGAAGATAAGATATAAAGGCTTAAAATTGTGCTTTTTATTTAATAAAGTTGAAACAGTCTATATGACTGGTTAAACCCTCGAATAGTTTCACCATCATGGCCAATGCTGTGTAGCAGTAAATTAAACAAAATAAGAAGTAAATCTTATTTTGAGTTATGATTACTGCATTCATCTAGCACAATTGCTTGACCTATGTGATAAAGATAAGTCGCATAGATTTAAAATTGTGCTTTTAGGTAAAGTTGAAACAGTCTATATGACTTGCTTAACCCTCAAATATTCTAACCATCATGGGAAATTCAGTATAGCAATAGATTAAACAAAATAAGAAGTAAATCTTATTTTGAGTTATGAATACTGCATTTATCTAGCACAACTGCTTGGCCAATGTGACAAAGATAAGTCAAAAAGGCTTTAAAACAGTGCTTTTAAATAAAGTTGAAATAGTTGGCAACATAGTTAAAACCCTAAAATAGTTAAACTGTCACGGCCAATTGTATAGCAATAAATTAAACAAAATAAGAAGTAAATCTTATTTTGAGTTATGATAACTGCATTTATATAGCACAATTGCTTGACCAATGTGACAAAGATAAGTCAAAAAGGCTTAAAAACAGTGCATGTAATTAAAGTTGCTACAGTTGGCACTATAATTTAAACCCTAAAAAGTTAAACTGTCACGGCAAATTGTATAGCAATAAATTAAACAAAATAAGAAGTAGATCTTATTTTGAGTTATGAATACTGCATTTATCTAGCACAATTGCTTGACCAATGTGACAAAGATAAGTCACAATGCTTATAAAAAGTGCTTTTAAATAAAGTTGAAATAGTTGGCAACATAGTTAAAACCCTAAAAAGTTAAACTGTCACGGCAAATTGTATAGCAATAAATTAAACAAAATAAGAAGTAAATCTTATTTTGAGTTATGATTACTGCATTTATATAGCACAATTGCTTGACCAATGTGACAATGATAAGTCAAAAGGCTTAAAAACAGTGCTTTTAAATAAAGTTGAAACAGTTCATAGGATTATTTGTCAACATGTTGTCCACACAGAAACATGATACTGCCAAGATTTCGTCATCTACTGAAGGAGTACACCGAGTGATTTAAACCAAAGGAAAATTATTTAGTTTTATATTAGTTAGATTATATATAAGGACTGAACATAAGCATTGGTATTTCAGCTTCATTTCTCTCCAGATATGGTCTTGAAACTTGATTTAAAATATATTTTGTGTAAACTTAAAATCAAGCTCCAACTGGAGGGTACCTAAAGACCAAGTGGGATTCTGATTCATCTAGAATCTATCAAAAGTTCGACTCTGGTTGATTCGTACTCTTTAGTTTGTATAAATTGTCCCAATTCCTTGAGCTACAAACTACCGACGGTTTACTGTATTTTAGTTATGTCATGGGCACTGTAGCATGTTACAATGGATTTCTAACTGTAGTACTTACTAATATCACCTTCTTTTGGACCTGGTGCTCTTCCAACTTAGCTTTTTGATTACCTGCAGCTTTTTATTTCAGTAAACTATGATCAATTGGCCTAAATCTTGATGGGACAAGTTTCATAATTTGAGTTACGATTAATGCACTAATTTTGCACAAATGCTTGGCCAGTGTGATAAAATTCGTCACAGAGGCTTAAAAACTTTGCTTATTTACATTTTTGTTAATAATATTTTCAAATTCAAACAAAAGGGTTTTGATGTTCTCAGAAGTCTACTTTTATGACAAATTTCATACTCATGATTTTCAACTCTTGGTAAAAACAGACAAAGAATATATCTAAATATCTCTTGGGGATATTCGATGCCTGTAATTAATTTCTCCTTGCACAATTAAAGGATTTTTCTGTAAAATTACTGTTAACAAGTAATCTGAAGTGTTGCAATAAATTAAACAAAATAAGACAGGAATCTTATTTTGAGTTATGTTTACTGCATCACTTTTGCACAATAGCTTGACCAATGAGACATAAATCATCACAATGGCTTAAAACTGTGCTTTTATAAATCTATCTGTGTCTTTTATTCATCTGTCTAATATTCTGGGCAATAACTATTTTCATCAACTCACTTTTACACAAACTTAAATCTAACATTTCTGTGTAGCTATAAGTTACACATTCAACTTTCCCATAATGTTCATGTTATATACCTGCTGAAAAAAGTCTTTGCAGTAAGTAGACTAAGATCAGCCTGCGTAAATGTTCAAACTCATCTAAACCTACACTGTCTGTGTGTGATATTTCCAACAATTTGACATGTGCCTGAAGGGCAAACATTAACCAACCTTGAATGGCAAGTGGTATAAAGAGAAGTTTGCTTGAATTTCTACAGACACCTTGGGACCCTATCTTTCTACAAAGCGTAAAAGTGAAAACCCTGGTCAGACTGTGCAGATGCACAGGCTGGCCAGAGTCTTTGCTTGGTGCACATTTGAAATTGTTGGAAATGTCATGCACAGGCTCAATTTACATTAAGCAGTTTAAAGGTTCATATTTTTTTTTAAATATTTATAACTGCATATCTATGCAGAATAGAAGGTCTTATCCCTTTATTCTGTTCAATACATTTTACTGTCTTAAAGAATTTTTTTCTGATCTTACCTTACACTGCCTGCTTTCTACTTAATAATCCTGAGAATAATTGAGACAGGCTGTTTGAAATGTCTCAAAGTAGACAATTAGTTTTTAAGCAAAATTTGTATGCAATAGGATAAGAATTAACCAATCCTTCAATGGAATCTTACCTTAGTATCATTTTTAGACGAAATATTTCTAAACTTCTGATGGTTTCATCTTGGTTTGGTAGCCTGTAGACTAGCTGTTTCAGTGCTTTGATTATTGAAGACAGGGCATCATTCTTGGCCTCAGTTTTTGATTCCTTTTTTAATTCTTCATCTGTTAGCTTATCCAGAAACTGCGGAACTATCTCCTGCAATTACAAAGTCAGGAGTTTGTTATAAACATGATCTGTCATAAGTTTTTTTTGGAAACAAGCTTACCTTAAGTGAGTCTTTAATAGAAATGTCATTGAGCAAGCTTTTCCAAGCTTTTTAACTTATTTTTCAGATTGTTTGAGCCAAAATATGGGCTCGAGAGTGTCTACAAGGTTTTTCTAAGATTTGACCTTGTCATTGAGCAAGCTTTGCCAAGCTTGATAAATTATTTTCAGATTGTTTGAGCCAAAATATGGCCTCTAGATTGTCTACAAGGTTTTTTTTAGATTTTACGTTGTGATATAGCTTTTGAACCCACTTTACCCAATTTCGAACTGGACCAAATTTTAATAAGACAATCTTTCTAACCAATTTTCAGGAAGATTGAGGCAAAAATATGGCCTGCAGTTTGTCCACAAGGTGCTCTTACGATTTGACCATGTGACTTAGTTTTTGACCCCACTTGACCCAAATTCGAACTTGTCAGAGATTTCATCAAGACAATTATTCTGACCAATTTTTAGGTTGATCAAACAAAAAGTATGGCCTCTAGAGTCTCTACAAAGTAAATGTTTACGACAGATGATAGACTTAACAAAACCACTAAAGCTCAACTTGAGCACTTTGTGCTCGTAGGAATGGAAATTATGTGCTAATCTTAACATTGTTTGAAGTATTTCAGAGGGTCAGCACATACTATTGTTAGATTAAATATATAGGGCTCTTAGATAGTTTTTTGCCAATTCTTTAATATGGTGACACAGTAAGACTCCTACACCTCTAGCCAGAGGTTATAAAAAAATTCTTATTCTCCACTCAAAATTTTCTCAAATTTCAACTTGAGATGAAAGCCATAATTCTGTTGAAATACTAATACTAGTATATGAACAAAAAAGATGATAAAGATAAGTTGTTATAAATAACAACTTATTAATTTTATCTTTTATGTTCATTCATTTACATGAATTCTAAATTTGCGAAGATTCTCAGTCTAGTAAGAAAAAAGTTTTACAACTTCGAGCCCTGAAGTTTTACCAATTTCTTTAAGTCTTGGATAACTTACATGATGAATGACCCACTGATATGAAAACAATGACTAACATGATGAATGACCCCTTGATAACAAGAGGACCCTGAGGGCCCTAAATCGCTCACCTGATATTTCAAGTAAATTATCATTAAGACTCCATTTCCTATGATATGGCATGAACCTACCCGTTTTCAACAGAGTTCATTCTTGTGACCTGGCAAACATTTTGATCAAGTTTCATGAAGATTGGACTATATTTGTGGCGTTTGGAGCTCTTACGAGAAAATTGTCATTAAGGCCGCTTTTCGCGTGATATGGCACATATACTTCCTGTTTTCAAATGAGTTCATCCTCATGACATAATAAACATTCTGACAAAGTTTCATGATGATTGGACCATATTTGTGGCTTCTAGAGAGTAAACAAAAAATTGTCAATAAGACGCCTTTTCCTGTGCTATGGCACCGATCTTTCCCATTTTCAATAGACTTCATCCTCATGACCTAACAAACATTCTGACCAAGTTTCATGAAAATTGGACCATATTTGTGGCTTCTAGAGTCTAAACAAGAAATTTGTCATTAAGGCCCCTTTTCCCGTGATATGGCACAGATCCTTTCCATTTGAGCAATTTTCATAAGGGACAACCAAAGGAATATTTCTGCCAAGTTTGGTTGATTTTGACCCATATGTTTAGGAGGAGATGTCGTTTAAAGATATTGTTGACAAAATTGTCATTAAGGCGCCTTTTTCCGTGATATGGCATGGATCCTTCCCATTTTCAATAGACTCCATCCTCATGACCTAACAAACATTCTGACCAAGTTTCATGAAGATTTGACCATATTTGTGGCTTCTAGAGTGAAAACAAGAAATTTGTCATTAAGGCCCATTTTCCTGTGATAAGGCACGGATCCTTTCCATTTGAGCAATTTTCATAAGGGACCACCCAAGGAATATTTCTGCCAAGTTTGGTTGATTTTAACCCATAAGTTTAGGAGGAGATGTCGTTTAAAGATATTGTATACAAAATTGTCATTAAGGCGGCTTTTTCTGTGAAATGGCACAATTCCTTCCCAATTTCAATAGACTTCATCCTCATGACCTAACAAACATTCTGACCAAGTTTTATGAAGATTTGACTGTATTTGTGGCTTCTAGAGTGAAAACAAGAAATTTGTCATTAAGGCCCCTTTTCCCGTGATATGGTACAGATCCTTTCCATTTGAGCAACTTTCAAAAGGGACCACCCAATATATATTTCTGCCAAGTTTGGTTGATTTTAACCCATAAGTTTAGGAGGAGATGTCGTTTAAAGATATTGTATACAAAATTGTCATTAAGGCGGCTTTTTCTGTGAAATGGCACGGATCCTTCCCAATTTCAAAAGACTTCATCCTCATGACCTAACAAACATTCTGACCAAGTTTTTGAAGATTTGACCATATTTGTGGCTTCTAGAGTGAAAACAAGAAATTTGTCATTAAGGCCCCTTTTCCAGTGATATGGCACAGATCCTTTCCATTTGAGCAATTTTCATAAGGGACTACCCAAGGAATATTTCTGCCAAGTTTGGTTGATTTTGACCCATATGTTTAGGAGGAGATGTCGTTTAAAGATATTGTTGACAAAATTGTCATTAAGGCGCCTTTTTCCGTGATATGGCATGGATCCTTCCCATTTTCAATAGACTCCATCCTCATGACCTAACAAACATTCTGACCAAGTTTCATGAAGATTTGACCATATTTGTGGCTTCTAGAGTGAAAACAAGAAATTTGTCATTAAGGCCCCTTTTCCTGTGATAAGGCACGGATCCTTTCCATTTGAGCAATTTTCATAAGGGACCACCCAAGGAATATTTCTGCCAAGTTTGGTTGATTTTGACCCATAAGTTTAGGAGGAGATGTCGTTTAAAGAAAAAGTTGACGCCGTGACGGACAGATGGACAGACGGACGCCGGACAACGATCGATCAGAATAGCTCCCTTGAGCACTTCGTGCTCAGGTGAGCTAAAAAAACAATCATTATCCTGCAATCTAACCTACCACAATTGGCATCAGATATTTCTGTACAGTATGTTGGGTCAATACCTCTGCACATTGTCCAAAAGGTCTGAAATGAAAAACAAATTATGAAATATTTCTCAAAACAAGTTTATTTATGTAGCAAGCTCCCATGATTACAAAACTATCTGCAAATGTTTTTGAAGCTCAATGAATTTGTAAGATGTTCAAATATTCCAAAACTAATGTTAGCCAATGATTAAATGCAGAATATCAAGAGGAAAATGTGTTTTTTTCTCTTTTGCTACTAGGTTTTCATTGGGTAATGAAAGCTTGAGTATTGAAAAGAAACTATAGAGTTGTATACAACTGCATAATTTAGATATTAAGTTGTCGAATGACTACAGGCCTTGAAGACCTGCAATATAGCATTCTGAGTACTGTTGTCAGTGACAAAGCCTGGAAAACTCCTATCCAACGAAATTCATATGCAATTGATTTGCAAATTTTTGCTGATTTTAATCAGTTTTGCTCAAATGTTTTCCATAAAGAATTAAGCAGAAAGAAGGCAGTTTAGGCTTAAGTGCCAAGATCCACATTGCACTTTCCAGACAACGATGGAATAAACATATAGGTAGTTACAACTGTGTTACACCTAACCATTGACATACAGTGGCTCAGTGCTAAACAGTTGTAACTGCCTATAAATATATAGGCAGTTACAACTGTTTCACGCTGAGCCATCGATATGCTGTCCAAGTATTCTCTGGTCTGAAATGAAAAAAAGAGCACTGCATACGGGAGCCAACAAATGGCTGCAGGACCAGGATAATTAAAAAAAATTTAAGTTTAAAAAGTAGCACAACTCTAACAAAATTGATTTCAGAGTTATCCCCTTGATTAACCCACACGCTCTCGTGATGGTACGAACACACATCAAGTTTCATGAAGGTATTATCAATAAGAATAAAGTATGACCTAGGTTAAAGTTTGTAACACCAACACCAACACCAATCCAAATGACAGCCAAACTAATGAGATGAAATAGGACTGAGGTGCATTTCTTGGATTAAGATTCTTCAGAATCTCATTAAGATTTTTAAGATGTAGCGTTTTTTAGATTAAGATTTTTAAGCGGCTTAATAAGAATCTTAAGATATCTTAATGAGGAAATGAAGATGCTTTTGCATTGGCTTAAAACGAGTAGCCTTGACGACATCGAATGTTTTCACTCAAAATATTGATGTCTTAATAATCTTATTTATTGGAAATTTTCATCTTGATGTAAAAAACGCACCTCTGGTGTTTACTGTACACGGAGATCTTAATCTATTGTTATGGGAGACAACTCTCACCACTGTCCTGTATAGCTTCGTAGGTTTAAATACAATGTCTGACACCTGCGTCAGAGAAGATCTTCTTTGACTCACTGGTTAGCGCTTTGGACTTGTTAACCAATCATTTGAATATTGTTGTCCACGTGGGTTCGACACCGGCTCACGTCGGATATTTTTCAGCTATGCTTCGGTTGAGGACAATTCGTTTGTAACACTATTATGTCTGCTAAGCTCTGTGCATGGCAGGAATATGTTGTAAACAGCATAAAAAGGGTTGACTAAAAAGAAGGTAAACACTTACTTAACAATAGCTGCTATAACAGGTACAGACAGAGAGGATCCATTTGTGAATCTATCCAACAGGATTTGGAATCCATTCAAACTTCCAAACTTATTTACAAGGTCAACTAGCCAGCCCTGAAATTACAAAATGGTCATTTTAAAATCGTTACTTATCTGTGAAATAAGTAAATGAGAGGCATGTTTAAAGTTTCATTTCAAGGGTTTTGTGAGTATTGGCACAGCAGTGATTCTATTGTTAGCATTTATTGCTGAAAGTATAAATTGGACAAATAAAACCATGTGTTCTTCACATAAAAGTGTTGTTATCATTTTTCAAAAATTGGACAGACAAATAAATATGGTCCCATTGATATTATTTTTGTAAACACAAATTTAATTTCAAGCAAGTATTTTGCTTATAAATATTGATTTTTACAATCTGATAAAAATCAAAGGTGAAAAGCAATCTTATTTGTAGAGATATACAAGGATCAACACTAACACCAGTCCTCAGGCCTGATTTGATTTGATTTGAATTGGGTATTATGCTGCTTTCAACATTTTTTCGGTTATATCACTGCGGCTGGAGCACCTAACAATGGATTCCTGGTATTTCTAACAACAGTCCTACCATCACATCCTTTCCTAGCCTCCAGCTGCTATCCCACATAGGTCTAATATTATCAACCCATTGATGGAAGACAAATAGTCGAAAAGAGTGAATGCCACCATCGGTCCTCAGGCCTGAGACCTATTGATTCTAAGGAAGACTGGTTGAAGTAACCATATTGCAGGTATTTCAGGTCTGTGAGTAATGGCCATATTATTACAAATTTGCCAAGTTTTATTTTTTTGTTTTGTTTGTTTTTGTTTTTTTAAAAAAGTTACTGGTCCAATACTAAAATGTCTAATACCATGTGGAAAACATTGTTGAAAAGAAGAAATTGTTTCTTTACATTTTACTCCTAAATTGCTTAAAAATAAGAAAGTTATCCTCGAGGACCTGTTTTTATCATGGAGGACCTGTACAAGCAAGGGCTAATAGGTCCTTCTGGCTGGTGACAAAAAAAAAAGTTTGTGTCAAACCCTAGACATATGAAGCATTTCTATTTTACCCTAGGAGTTCTTGGATCTGGAGGTCTGGCAAATAGAGCATCATCTGGTAGACTGGAACCAGCTGGTACTGACTCTGAGGGTCTGGTTCCATTGTATGTGTGAAATCTGTAATATCATACAACAGTGATTGTGTTTGTATATACATGTATATGCAATACACTTTTCTACCATTTAGTTTTTAATTCTAGACTTGTCCAAATTAAAAGAGGTTGCAAGCAACAATGTGTAGTCTTGTTTAATTTGAAATGAAACCATCATGTTGTGGAAAATATTGTGGTAAAAGGATAAAACGCTTGTTTCAATCAATTTCTTCTTTTCAAACAATATTTATTTTCTCAAGGACAAAATCAAATAAGTCTTACAAGTTATGATATTGCAGGTAAATATATGACCATTTTAACAGATCTATTTTGTTACTAAATTAGGAACTGTTGAATAGCTATATTTCTGACAAGTTGGATGATTTTCACTTAAATTCAAAATGGCCTTATATACCCAAAAATAAGCTACTTTCAATAAATAGAAGTATAAACACTCCTAGATAAATTTTAAGGTAAAACCACAAGCACCATTTTAAAACTTACTTGCACTGTGGGTTGAAGATCATAGACAATAATTCCAGCAAAGGAAACCAATCTTGAGACAATTTGGAAACTATCAACTCTACTAACTTTTCTGCATTCTTCAAAATACATTTCTGAAAAACACCAATTAACAACATCAGATTTAGGAAAAAATAAAAGAAATTGTAATTTGCAAAACAATTCTTATGACAAGACATTTCTCCTTTATCTTAATAAATTTCTACAACAATCATTGATTATCTTTGAAATGCACTTCAATTACATTTTAGGACTTTTTTCTGTTTACAGTATGACAGTTACAGGAAAAGATAAAATACAAAAAGTTTTATCCATTTTTTTCTACTGAATCTAGAGTGACTGCGAGGCATGCTAAATTGCATTTCAGATTTATGTATTTAACATATATGTCTATAACCGGCATTGTGTGTCCTCTTTTAACCTGTAAAAAGAGTAACCCCTACATAGACTTTTCGTGAGAAGCAACCATTTCTGAAACAATATCATTCAGATTGACTTTAAACTTGAGGCTATCAAATTTCATACCCAGAATGAATCAATCAAATCAGGCTCATATATGTCTTCATGTGAAACTATTCAACTTCTAAATGAAACTTACATGAATTTCATATTTCCATCCACTGACAGCTTCATCTGTCATTATCTTGGTAAATGATATGGTGAGACCTTCCCTGAAGAATCTCTGACATGGCTCACTTCTAGTATCCTGACCTGGAATGGTGAGGAAAATATTTATACCTTGGTCCAGGGTTCTAAATAAGACGGAATACCAATGTTAATTTCTCATCCAAACCCTGTCACATCATTATGTTGTGTGTACTCCATGGAATCCTATCATCAAGATGTTGAGACAATTCAAATGA
The DNA here is from genome assembly GCA_948146395.1 of Fragum whitleyi. Taxonomy (NCBI): domain Eukaryota; kingdom Metazoa; phylum Mollusca; class Bivalvia; order Cardiida; family Cardiidae; genus Fragum; species Fragum whitleyi. The sequence continues at coordinate 18,465,006 of OX411557.1, forward strand.
GTAGCCAATATATATGTGGCTTGTGCTAGCTTTTCAATTTCTGGAGTAATTGACCCCTTGTTCATTGAATTTAGGGGGTCAAAACTAGTTTGAAAGGGGTCAAAAAGCGTGCAAACTTATATATTTATCAGTTTAACAATTTAAAATGATCTACATAAATGAATCAACATTATCAATGAAGTGTCGCAAGACACTTTATTATTTTTGTTGACTCATTTATATAGATCCCTTATAATGTATAATATGAAGAAGAAAAATGTAATCGTCATGCTGCAAAAGTTGCATTGCTGAAAATTCAGATGTCCTCCCTACGAAATATTCGAGGGTCAAAATAGAATTTTTGGGGGTCACAACCCTGGTGTAAGGTTCAAACACAAGCCCTGATATAGGCTATAATTAAGAGATAATAAAAAATTTCATTTAGAGAGCAAAATCACTGCCTCTAACTAGAACTCTGTCTATTTATACAAGATGGCAATATTTTATTTTTTAGCTGGGTTGAATTGAATTATTCTGAAACCATTTATTAATTGGATTGAATCAATTTATCCTAAAAATGCCTATCTAAAAGAAGTACTTTTAAAAGGAGAAGCATTAATGATTGCAATATAATGAGCAATTACTTCTTATGTCATTAATAAAGATCAAATTAACAATAATTTTTCACATGAGTTGATACCGTTTTAATACACTGAATCAACATCTACAGTGTTTGACACATTTCATTTTGCCACAAGCCATCAAGACCTGGGGTCCGTTTTACTAAACTTCTTACGAAAAAATTAATCGTAAGTCAAAATTTCTAATCGAACATGGTGGTCCATTGATTTTTAGATTCTGCCTTGCGATATCACATTGGAATTGTCTTTAGCACAGGATTCCAATGAGATGATGCAAGACAGAATTCCATATTTAGTTACTTCTGTATGAGCACCTTTAATGTTTGACTTACGCAAAAAATGATCGTAAGATGTTTAGTAAAAGGGCCCCTGTTGTCTCAAACTTTCACAGTTCTCTCATAAGTACAGGTTCTCCAGATATTTCTTAGCTCATGAGCAATTTGAACACAATACATTAACCAAGTAATATGTATAGTGTTGTACATAAGGAAACTCGGACAAGAGGAAAAAGGTGTGGAAAAGAAGAAATTGCTTTATTCAAGCAATTTCTTCTTTTCCACAGTTTTCCCTTTATCTTATGAGGTTTATACTCGCAACTTAATGTGTGACTTTCATGATTTTTAAGGACTGGAGTCACTGACTGATTAAAATTGACAGGCCAACAGTGTCTATTCCAGGAGGGGTGATTGTGCATTTTAGCACATACTTTGTAAAAATCCCCCCTGTTTTTTTAATATTATAGGGGATTTTTTACATAAAGAAAGAGCAAAAGTTTACATCATTTTTAGAATGTTGGCGATTATCAACAAAATCCCCCCCCCCTTCTACTTTTCGAATCCTAGAATAGACACTGGGCCAGGAGGATCTGCAGCATTAATTTAAGTTCCAGTCCTATCCAAAAATTACAGGCCTTGGGCCTGAGGACTGGTGTTAGCATCGACCCCTTATCTCTCTGTAATTATCCTGTATTTCCATTTCCTAGGTTTTTTTATCAGAATGTGTGACTTTTCAGTTTTTGTTAATGTGCAATATTTATACTTACCATCTTTACATAGTTTAATGCATGAATCAAGCAACACTTCCAGCTCTCCTTTCGGCAACACAGGAACGACCCAACGAGGACGATTAATCATTTCATCAAGCCTAGATAACTCCTGAACTGGGAACTCTGGTTCCATGTCCTCTCCTTGCTCCATTGAAACATCTCCCTGTCCATTTTCTTCACCAGTGGCAGCTGGGGGTGGGGGTTGTTGTGGTTGTTGTGAAGATGTTGGGGTACCAACTGGGGGAGCAGGATTGGGTGTTTGTGGGGGATTCTGTGGATTTTCCTGCGAACTGTCTCCCCCTGCAGGACTCCCTCTCATCACAATTGTCATTTCTACAAGATAATTAGTAAAGTCCAACAATGTTTAACTTTTATTAAAGTTCCATTTTGATACCCTTACAATACGCTAGTAATAAATACATCTTCTTCTACATAATGACAGTGGTTCAATTCTTGTTTTTTTCCAATTACCACTTTTTATTGTACTTTTAACTACTACTTTATTGTACTTATTTGTCATTCTCCATGTTATTTTTCTGCAATCTCGCATGGATCACATTATGGCCTCGTATATATCTTGTAATTACTTCTCCTGCATACTTTTCTCTTTAATTGTCCATCTTTTCTTGTGTTACCATAAGAAGTCAACCATTGTATAATAGTCAAGTTTGACGGAACAATGTATAGATGTAGATATATCATGGCTGGAGTACCTTACAGTAGATTCCTGGTATTTCTAACACCAGTACTGTTATTACATCCTGTCCTAGCCTCAAGTTACAATCCCACATAGTTCTCCAATTATCAACCCATTGGTAGAAGAAAAAAAGTGGGAAAGGATGAGTGCCAGGTCATTATTTGAACCCAGGACTTTCTAAAGTATGAATGATGATAACAGCTTTGCAATACTTGTTACAAAGTTATTTACTCACTAAATACCAAAGTAACAATGCCGACAATCTTACTGATTTGTTCGTGTTTGAGTTCTGTGCAATAGAGAAGGAAGTTTATACCAGAAGATCGTGTAATGTCAATAATAATTATTGATATTGATTCTTTTTTCATTTTGCCAAACGCTAATTTCAGATGAATAATGAAATTATTTGATTAATAATTGTAAAATAAATGTTTCCTGAGTCTCAGATTATTCTTTTTTTTCAAATATTATTACAAGTCTTGCATTTCGCCGCTTTGTCATCAAATGATTGTACCGAGTGCCGATCTAAGCTCCTGCTACGACTTTATCGCATTCAATCAATGAGTAATGCAGACTGAAACTGAAGAGAAATTCAACCTCTAATCGCAAATTATAATCATGGTATCAAGAATGCAAGAATTCATACACGCATACCTCGCTCGATCGGAAAGGGTGTAAAAATTATTTTACATTGTCTTCAATTTTTTTTGATAAAATCCTACCTGCCGTCAAAATATCAAATGATCACATTTCTCCATATGAAATAAAACAACAGAGTCAAATAAAGCTAATAAATATATCCTCATGAAAGAAAGGGTTTGCTATCTCTAGAGGATTTACAAACGTGTGCCACCTGCCAAGTCTTGATGCAGCCCTAAAAATAGCTGAACACCTGTTGTCGGCGCCTTTGATGACCCGTTCTCCCCCTCAAAAAATAAACTGCTGTCTGGACGCTTTACTCAATTACAAAAAGTTTTCGAGACTCGCCAGATAGCCTCGTGGACTTAATGTTGGATTATTGGAACCAAACATAAATACCAGTAATTTGGGTATAATTGCACAGATCTTCCATATTTTTGGATAAAAAAATAAAATCGTACTTCAGACAAAATTTAGATCACAATTCTGTCGCCGCTCTTACACAAAACAACTTAATCACAACTGTTGTTTTGTCATAAGTTACTTCCCGAGTCTAGCTAGTTGCGATATCATAACCCTCATTTGGTAGTCTGATGAGTCTCGACGTCAGCATAACAGAGGAGGGGTACATTATTGCAGCTAGCGCCTTGGTATATGTTTATTGTTTCATCATTGTGGTAAGTTGTTTCCGTCGCATACAGTATTGTAAAGTTCGAGTTACTTCACAACATGCGGAAGCTACTGTTTTTTAATATAAGGCCCAACACAGCTGCTGAGGGTTATGTTATGACAAGTAGGCCTAATAATGATTTAGCTTTGATTTGACAGGTGTTTCCTACATTAGAAAGAGCTCAAAACGGTACTTGACAGAGTACTTATTGCTTATTAACTGTCACACTGTTCACACATATAAAGAGTGCTCCGCCAGTGTGAAGTAATTTGTATTGGAATCGTTAGGAATCAGTATCTGTTAAAAAGTATCCAGTAGGTATCGGAATTGGTTGAATTCTAACCGTGCCCATCCCTACTAATGGCAATAGATTGATCATTTATTGAGTTCTGTGATTTTTCTCATTCAAATAATCCTATCTAGAAACAACCAATTTGGATAGGATAAGTCAACATATATATGTTGATATCCTGGCTGGTGACCTCTAAACTTAGCAGGAATCTCGAATGAGAATCAACTATCGAGAACAAGGGCATGCGAAGAGCTCAAATCCCTACATGCCATTCTCTACTTTCTTTTTGCACTTAGGGCAAACACTCGTGACACTCATAAGTCATATCTATCAATAAATGACCAAGATTCAAACAGAAATGTGATATTTTCTAATATCACACACAGATAGTATTCCTTACACAAAAGATCTTTTTGCCTGTGTTAGAAAAATAATCGGCTGGTCATGAAGTTGAGAAATGATGATCATGAAGATGGCCGTCGGTGTCAAGCAAAATAGAATAACTTTCGGACAAGACAAGAGAGATTTACCTATATAACAGATTCTATATGCACCAAAGACAATAGATTCGGCGCTGTCATACACATCTGAAAAGTCCAAATGACCTTTTGTTGCACAAATACTTCACATGTAAAATAAAAATATTCTTTTCGCAACCTGTCAGTGGAAATTGTAATGAGATTATCTCGTCCGTACGCGATTTAAGATTTGATATCAAAAACATATAAATAACATTTTAAAGGGGTAAATTATGGTTTCAATTTTATATGATAAAAAATGAAATATGATCTTTAAAAAAAAGAATTTATTTTAATATTTTTCTATTATCTCGCAAACCATCGTTTTAACGTTAGGTCATCTGGAATGGAAAATGTCAACTTCCGGTTGTGGAAAAGGTGAAACTAAAACAATTCATTGTCTCTCATTATCTTTCTTTGAGCACACAATTTACTAGAAAAAAATATTAATATAATCCTTGGTTATTCTGTATAGTTGTCATGCCAACCAAATGCGGTTTCTCAAAAAGTTTGGATTCGGCCTCTAGTCAAATCGCACCTAGTTTGTTCACCAAATCAAAACTAATTGCGCACCACCCTTATACCGCGAGAAAGTACTTGTGTTGATCTTTACTAAAGAAGAATACCTGAGAGGTTCTATGGCTTATTGGCCGAATACCAGAAATTCATTTATTTCTGGTCGAACATACAATTGCTTGCACATGTAAGTCAATTGAATATGAGCAGACAAAAACATAGATCCAGTGATCTGTTTGCAATATTCATATAGTTCATAAATTTTCACTGTTTCTTTATTCTGCCTTTTCAAATCCTGGAGGTATGGGTTTTTATCCTTAAAACGATTTTCCACAGTCGTACATTTTTATTCAAACTTTTATCAAATGATGAATTTTCCATTATCAGGGGTGTAAAATTTTTCCCTTGTCTACTCATCCTGTAGGACAAGTTGATGGAAAAAGTTACTCATCCTTATAACAATTTCACTCATTCTAAGTTTCAGACTTCGATGACCACAGATGAAAACTAGCGGTGACGCAATAAACAATATAGACAGTCTATATTGTTTATTTCGTCACCACTAGTTTTCGTCTAAGGCTGTATTACATGCTTATTTTTACAAGCACTTGACTGGGTTACCGGGTACATTAATTGTAGAGTGAATCAGACCGAGATAACAGTCTTAAAGACGCTGTGTAAAAAGACACACTTACAAAAATGCGCATGCCTTTTAAGAGATAAACATCTGTCAGATACTCAGGAACTCCAGTTTTACTTTCGTTTTGGAAATAAGCACCAATTACCTGTTCTTTTGAGTTTTGGATGACAAATTTAACTCTTTTTTGTTTAAAAAGCACTCGCCTGGTAGGACGAGCTTATCATTTTTTTCACTTGCCGAGGCCAAGTGTTACTCGTCAATACGAGCGGACGAGTGGAATTTTACACCCCTGATAATTGTTCAAACATGATAATTTTTTATCATTCCATAGTTTCTTAACTTGATTAAATCAAGTGTCTCAGGTTTGTATCGTGTTACTTACTGTAACTTACTGTTCTGGAGCCATAACTAAGCCTCAGATAGTGTTTGATTTTTGTGTGGGTTATTTTTCAAGAAAATTTGCATCAAATGTTTTTGTCCTATATAAGAAATAGGCTATTGATTAAGAAAGACTCAAGAATATACTTTGCCATTTTTTAGCTATTTTTTAAATTAGATTCCAAATTTCTCAATGTTTAGACACATAATAAGTTTGGGCTTTAGAATTACAAAAGTACTATGATAGTTTCATGTTCATGGACTGGAAAATATGCAAATCATACACTACATTTGCAAAATCACTTTATTAGAAGGTATAATTGTGTATACAGCATTTTTTCACATGCTTTTAGGAACAGTTCCGAAACCAGGCATACTTGGAAAAATATGTTATTTTTACAAAAATTGGGAAAAATCTTAATATTGTGCTTTTGGACAAAAACTAAAGTGTTGTGTACAATTCACTATCAGAATAAAGTTTTTTTTGTCTCTTGTGACATTCAAATTAGAATTAAACTGGGAACCAACTTGTCTGATTCTTTTAACATTAAGAGTTTGAAAAGGTCCTCGACCTAGGTAAATTGGGAATTTTTGTTCATGGTTTTGGGAAAAAGTGTCACTTTTTGGCTTTGGGAATGAGTCCTTTTTAGGGTGCCAGTCAAAGGAGAAAAAACGCTGATATATCATTATTTATCAAAAGTTTAAATCTTATAAAAACATAGATACTTATTCATCACAAACTTGAGTAGTCAAATATTAAAAAAGTGAAGATATTCTAGCTAACTTTGTTTACTTAGAAAAAACAAGCGGAAAATATAAGAAACATGTCATTTTTAAATAAACAAAAAAAGTTAACTACCTATACCGTCAGCAACACATTACATTAACTTGGCATTAAAAGTAGATATCAAATCACCACATAACATAGCTTGATTCACTTAGCCCTTCTTTCTTTCTATCCCCATCCATTTTTGGCGAGGGGATATAGTAATGGTCTCCGTCCGTCATTCCCTCATTCTGAGGTTCCGAGGTTCAGTAACTAAACTTGTCTGGAGCATGTCTCCTAAAGTATGATAGCTATCAACTTGAAACTTTATGGGTGTATAGATCTCATGGAGGAGAAGTGCAGAGCACAAGAACTACAACTCTTACTTGTATATTTTTTTTTAGTTATTGCCCATTGTTATTTTTGATACTTAGATTTTGTCTGGAGCATATCTCCTAAAGTATAATAGCTATTAATTTGAAACTTTATGCATGGATAGATCTCATGGAGGAGAAGTGCAATGTACAAGAACTACAACTCTTGCTTGCATAATGTTTGAGTTATTGCCCTTTGTTATTTTTGATACTTTGATTTTGTCTGGAGCATATCTCCTAAAGTATAATAGCTATTAATTTGAAACTTTTTGGGTGGATAGATGTCATGGAGGAGAAGTGCAGTGCACAAGAACTACAACTTTTGCTTGCATAATGTTTGAGTTATTGCCCTTTGGTATTTTGAATACTTGGATTTTGTCTGGAGCATATCTCCTAAAGTATAATAGCTATTAATTTGAAACTTTATGCATGGATAGATCTCATGGAGGAGAAGTGCAATGTACAAGAACTACAACTCTTGCTTGCATAATGTTTGAGTTATTGCCCTTTGTTATTTTTGATACTTTGATTTTGTCTGGAGCATATCTCCTAAAGTATAATAGCTATTAATTTGAAACTTTTTGGGTGGATAGATGTCATGGAGGAGAAGTGCAGTGCACAAGAACTACAACTTTTGCTTGCATAATGTTTGAGTTATTGCCCTTTGGTATTTTGAATACTTGGATTTTGTCTGGAGCATATCTCCTAAAGTATAATAGCTATTAATTTGAAACTTTTTGGGTGGATAGATCTCATGGAGGAGAAGTGCAGTGCACAAGAACTACAACTACTGCTTGCATTATTTTGGAGTTATTGCCCTTTGGTATTTTGAATACTTGGATTTTGTCTGGAGCATATCTCCTAAAGTATAATAGTGATCATTTTGAAACTTTTTGGGTGGATAGATCATAGACATTGAGGAAAAGTGCAATGCACATTAACTATAACTCTTGCATGCATAATTTTCCAGTTTTGGCCCTTTGTTTTTTTTAAAGACATAGATTTCGTAGGGGGTTAATCTCTTAAGATACAAAAGAATCCTTAACCTATTAGGCTTCAGTTTACTATCAAGCTTTCGCGGCAGGGAATGGCCATGTTGGACATGGCTTTTGTTGTAATAGTTATTAGCCTTTTTGACAGATTGACGTGTTTGTTTTTGGTGTATTTTGGAATAGTAGGCAAAACTATAGTTTTCCCATTGTAACTGCCTATATGTATAGGCAGTTACAACTGATTCACACTGAGCCATGAAATTGATAGAAAAAATCCGAAGGATGAGTCTTCAAGTCATGAGTTTTATCTAAACATTCATATTCTATTCTTCAAAGGAATGATACTGGGAGTGCTGTTTTAATTTCTAAAAAACAATTGGGAAATTGATCATAAGTTGATTTAATTTTCCAACCAAAAAACTATTATCGATTGTGATTTGAAACCGATTGCCCAACACTACCCACAACAGGCTACTTGCACAGGACAAGTAAATACCATTATTACCAAAGAAAATTTTGGAACAGTACTAAAAAGATCCAGGAGAAAAGTCATCCTAATCTATGTATCAAAGGGTAGGAAACATTGTCTTAAATGAAGAAATTGCTGTACCAGCATTTTCTTCATTCAAGACTATGTTTTCTCAATATTTACTATTCTGTTTTTTGCAGACAAGTTCATTTTAATAGTGAACAAGCAAGAATTGAATTTTACTTGTCCATGGACAAGTGGAGAAAATTCGTATTTCTGCACCCCTGCTCAAATTGTCTCACTCTGTTACTCTGTCTATTTGTCATTTCTACAGCTTATTAAAACAAATTGGCAGAAAATGATTGAGGTCATTTCGTTATCTCACGATAAATGAAACTTTTTATTGGTCAAGTGATAATTTGATTTGACAGCAGCTTAATTGTTTTTCAGTGACATAATGTGAGTCTCATCAGTTTAAGAGGTCTGGCCGCAGAGTGATGGAGTCTCTTATGCAGATGGATGAGCTGAGTGCTCTGGTGGCGCCGGATATGTCAACTGATACCCCGGATTGGTGTGAAAACTGTCAGGTCTTGAGACAGGTTAGTTCTTTCAAACCCTTTTCTCACACAATCCCTCCTTTTTGATGCCCCTCAACATGGATAATTCTGGCTCAGAACATCATGAGAAAAATATCTCATTTAGCCCAATCTAATGAGAAATTAAGAGTTTTTAGCTTGAAATTTTACCAAATACTTCACTAGATTACATTTTGCTTTGAGACTTTTCTCTCATTAATCCAGTTTCAATGATATTTCTGGCAGAAAAATGAGAGAATCTCTCAATATCTCACACCAAAATGATACCTGCCCTCAAGAAATGAGAGTCATAGTCATTCAAATCACATGAAGTCTGAAATCATGGGTTTGATTCCCAGGCTGTCATTCTTACAAAGTAGCTGTTTTCTGGGTGAGACGTCAAACTGTCTATGGCTCTGTGTGTTGGTGATTGACATGGGGCATGTTTAGAACTTTGGCGGATATCAGCAGTAATGTTGTCATGGATCCTTGCATTATTGCCTCTAACAACTAACCAGGGGTGTGGAATTCCATTGCCCAACTTCTCCGACATGAGCTTTTCCACTTGCTGGCAAGTATATTATCTATGCTACTAGTCTGTGGACAAGTAAATACAAAAGCAAATCTTGGAACAGTACTAAAAAGACCTAGGAGAAAAGTCATCCTAATGTTTTTATCAAAGGGTGGAAAATATTGTCTTTAATGAAGAAAATGTTGGGTTACAGCATTTTCTTCTTTAAAAAAAATGTTTTCACAATATTTACCATTCCTTTTTTTTGTGGACAAGTTCATATTGATCCTGGACAAATTAGAAATTAGCTCGCACTTGTCTGTGGACAAGTAGAGAAAATTTGTATTTTTGCACCCTTGAACTAACCATCTCCTAGTTTGTTGCTCATATTGGCATGTGCTTTGGTAGCAATGATAAATAAATGGAAAAACCCACACACAAAGGGAGCTATGAAAATGTTTTCAAAAATAAAAAAAATGCTTGTACAGTTGTACAATTTAGAGTGAGGCGTCAAAGATCAATTTTACATTGAAAATAATAGGCAATAACGGTTTCTCGATACTCACATAAACTTGCGGAACTATATCAAGCATTTTCTTCCATTTCCCACATTGCTTTCAACCCCAAAAGACAGAGAGATCTAAGGTTTCATTAAAACTCAAATTGTTGCCTGCAATTTCTTATAATTTTGTCTAGTCTAAAATGTTGTCTCCTGGTTTTGATAGGTGAATTTAAGGGGATGGGAACAAGTTTTCAATTAAGGGAGTAATTAATTTCCTTAATTAATCAAATGACTAAGTAGTTATGTGCATTAATTTATATGTGATTCATTTATTGGAAAAATGAAACAAAGATAATTTCCATCACTTAACATAATATAGAGGATAAATATTTGTTTCAGTGTAAATTTAAATCTATTTATATTTCATTTTGTGAACATCAAAAGCTTTATTTGCATAAGAATCTTAGCCAATAGTGAAAGTATAGCTTTTGTTGTTCACAATATGAAATATTAATCTATCTTACCAAGAAAAAAAACACCAAATGATTATTTTATTTCTTTAATGCAAAAATGAGACAAAATGTAAAAATTTATTGACAGAGTATCTAAAAGCGCATCATTTTGCATGCGATGTCACTAATAGGGCTCAGCTTAGATGACGTCAGATAGGATGAAATGAATGTAACGGGGTATTAGTTTTTAGCTCCACTGGCTGAAAGCCACTGGGGCTATTGTCATGGCGTTGTGTCCGTCGTGCGTCCGTCCGTGCGTCCGTGCTTCAGGTCGTAAACTTTTTCTTTAAAAATCTTCTCCTCAGAAACTATTGGATGGATTTCAACCAAACTTCACAGGAATGATCCTTGGGTGACCTTCTTTCAAAGTTGTTCAAGAAATTTTGATCCAATGAAAAACATGGATTTAATGGGCGTGGCTAATTTCCAAATATGGTAAAAAGTGATATTTCTCAGGTTCTAATTGATGGATACCAATTAAATTTTACATGAATGATCCTTGGGTGACCCTTTATCAGTCTACCAAAAATTATTGTGATCCGATGAAAAATATGTATTTTAAGGGCGTAGGTCATTTCTCTATATGTTATATAGTGGAAACTTTGCAAATCATGTTCTCAGAATCTAACCTATAGATATCAACCAAATTTTACATGAATGATTCTTGGGTAACCCTTTATCAGTCTACCAAATATAATTGTGATCAGATGAAAAATATGTATTTTATGGGCGGAGGTCATTTCTCTATATGTTATATAGTGGAAACTTTGAAAATCATTTTCTCAGAATCTAACTGATAGATATCAACCAAATTTTACATGAATGATCCTTGGATGACCCTTTATCAGTCTACCAAAATTTATTGTGATCGGATGAAAAACATGTATTTTTTGGGCGGAGGTCATTTCTCTATATGTTATATAGTGGAAACTTTGAAAATCATTTTCTCAGAATGTAATTGATGGATATCAATCAAACTTCACTAATTTGATCCTTGGGTGATCCATTATCATTCAGCCAAACATTATTGTGATTTGAAGAAAAATATGTCTTTTATGGGAGGAATTCATTTCTCTATACGTTATAGAATTGGAAACCTTGAAAATCATTTCATGAACATCAGTAGAAGCGAAAATATCTAAAAATCTATAGTCAAAACTTAGATTTGCTATTACAAGAAATTCAAGCCTGTGGAGCGACACAAGCCATTCATGGCTTTCTAGTTGATAATTTCACTGGTTAGGTGTTGAGTTTATCAAATGATATTTCTAGATAATCCAGCAATGGCATTAAGAAGTCAAACTAATCCAAAATAGATATGAAGGATCTGGGCTGAGGTTTAACCTACAATTCTTCTTTCATGCTCAACTGGGAATTTTCTCAGATTTAGAATACAGATAATTGTATGGACATAAAATATAATATTAATAAGCAGTTACTTATAACTACTTGTTAATAGTATCTATTATGTTAATAAACTTTCTATTAGTATTACATCAGAATTACGGGTTTAAAATTAAGTTGAAATTTGAGAAATTTTGAGTTGAGAATGAGAAAAGTTAAATATTCTCTGGCCCCTGGCCTGTGTCACTATCAAGTGCTTGCACTCCATTTTGTTCATGTAAATCGAAATACCTGTTTATGTTAATTTTTTCAGAACATAAAGAAACTTGAACAAGAACAGGAGCAAAGTTTTGTGAAATTAAAGCAAAAGATCATCTCTACAGAGTATGTATTGTTCACCCACTACTAAACAAGAAGCTTATACATTTGAATCATCTTATTTGAAACGCTGATAAAAGCAACATACAGCTTAATTGCAACTGACTCTAAGCAAAAACAAAAGTGTTAAAAAACAAATTGCTCCTATTAACCCTTGTCATGCTGAACCCGGAATATTCATGCTTTGGCAGGAGCTATAGACAAACATCAGCCTGCACATATGTTCAGTCTGATATTAGTCTACACCTCCTGTTTCTCACTTTCAAAGCTGAATCTTCAAAAGATTTAGGTTTTAATACGCCTGTCGAAGACGGGACGTATTATGGGATCACCCGTGACGTCCGGCGTCCAGGTGTCCGGTGGCGTCCACTTCTTTGTCCGGAGCATAACTCTGTCACTTGAAGTCCGATGGGCTTTAAACTTGGCAATTGTATTCTTCTCATCATTACGGAGTGCAGTGCACAAGAACCATAACTCTACCTGGCCTATTTTTTGAGTTATTGCCCTTTGTTGTTTTTCATACTAGAATCTTGTCCGGAGTATATCTCTAAAAGTATAATAGCTAGGATCATGAAACTTCATGGGTGTATAGATCTCACCAAGGGGGAGTGCAGTGCACAAACAACACAACTCTACCTGGCCTATTTTTTGAGTTATTGCCCTTTGTTGTTTTTCAGACTTGAATCTTGTCCGGTGTATATCTCTTAAAGTATAATAGCTAGGATCATGAAACTTCATGGGTGTATAGATCTCACAAAGGGAGCGTGCAAAGCACAAGAACCATAACTCTACCTGGCCTATTTTTTGAGTTATTGCCCTAAGTAGTTTTTCATACTAGAATCTTGTCCTGAGTATATCTCTAAAAGTTTAATAGCTAAGATCATGAAACTTCATGGGTGTATAGATCTCACCAAGGGAGAGTGCAGTGCGCGAGAACCACAACTCTACCTGGCCTATTTTTTGGGTTATTGCCCTTTGTTGTTTTTATGCCCCCGATAGGGAGGCATCATAAATTTGACTTGTCCGTCCGTCCGTCTGTCCGTCCGTCCGTCATTCCGTCCAAAAACTTTAACATTGGCCATAACTTCTAAATCAAAGCGGTGTCGGGGGCATTGTCATCTTACAGTGACAGCTCTTGTTCAGACTTGAATCTTGTCCGGAGTATATATCTCTTAAAGTATAATAGCTAGGATCATGAAACTTCATGGGTGTATAGATCTTACCAAGGGGAGTGCAGTGCACAAGAACCATAACTCTACCTGGCCTATTTTTTGAGTTATTGCCCTTTGTTGATTTTCATACTAGAATCTGGTCCGGAGTATATCTCCAAAAGTATAATAGCTAGGATCATGAAATTTCATGGGTGTATAGATCTCACCAAGGGAGAGTGCAGTGCACAAGAACCATAACTCTACCTGGCCTATTTTTTGAGTTATTGCTCTTTGTTGTTTTTCAGACTTGAATCTTGTCCGGAGTATATCTTTTAAAGTATAATAGCTAGGATCATGAAACTTCATGGGTGTATAGATGTCATCAAGGGGGAGTTCAGTGTACAAGAACCATAATTCTACCTGGTCTATTTTTTGAGTTATTGCCCATTGTTGTTTTTCATACTAGAATCTTGTCCTGAGTATATCTCTAAAAGTTTAATAGCTAAGCAGGGGTTCTGAAATATTTTGAAAGTCAACTTGTCCACGGACAAGTGACAATCCCAAACTGTCTTGTCCGTATCAAAATCAACTTGTCCATTCTTTATCATAAGCATTGTTTTGTCAAAATTAATAGTCTTATTTTTTCTGATATTGAAGTAACATTGGAAATGCTATAAGAAGCATTCATATAATAGTCTCATTTACTGTTGACTTATGGATTGTGATATTTATTTAAGGCTCATTTTTTAAAAACAGCTATAACCTTTACTTTGTGAAAATGTTAGACTTTTTTCTTGGTATTTATCACTTGTCCATGGACAACTAAGCAATGAAAATCTGCTTGTCCGTGCAGCTTAATGGACAACTCGGACAACTCTGGCAGCTTATTTCAGAACCACTGCTAAGATCATGAAACTTCATGGGTGTATAGATCTCACCAAGGGAGAGTGCAGTGCGCGAGAACCACAACTCTACCTAGCCTATTTTTTGGGTTATTGCCCTTTGTTGTTTTTCAGACTTGAATCTTGTCCGGAGTATATATCTCTTAAAGTATAATAGCTAGGATCATGAAACTTCATGGGTGTATAGATCTTACCAAGGGGAGTGCAGTGCACAAGAACCATAACTCTACCTGGCCTATTTTTTGAGTTATTGCCCTTTGTTGATTTTCATACTAGAATCTGGTCCGGAGTATATCTCCAAAAGTATAATAGCTAGGATCATGAAATTTCATGGGTGTATAGATCTCACCAAGGGAGAGTGCAGTGCACAAGAACCATAACTCTACCTGGCCTATTTTTTGAGTTATTGCTCTTTGTTGTTTTTCAGACTTGAATCTTGTCCGGAGTATATCTTTTAAAGTATAATAGCTAGGATCATGAAACTTCATGGGTGTATAGATGTCATCAAGGGGGAGTTCAGTGTACAAGAACCATAATTCTACCTGGTCTATTTTTTGAGTTATTGCCCATTGTTGTTTTTCATACTAGAATCTTGTCCGGAGTATATCTCTAAAAGTATAATAGCTAGGATCATGAAACTTCATGGGTGCAAAAAATATTCATTCAAAATAACCTCAGTTCTATTCAAACCCCCAGTTAATTCTAAGCAGTGTGACAGGCGTATCTTGTGACAATTTGGCACCTTGTTTAAAATAAAAATTGACCTCCAGTTGGTACTTTCAGTGCTTTTTGCCCTTTGATTTTGATGCAAATTTTTAGCCAAAATTTATTAGCATGACAAGGATTAATTGCAACCCTGTTAATAGCAACTTATAGTCCATTTGACTTCTATATGGACCAACATTTTCATGAATTACATGAAATTACATTTTAAATGAAGGATTTGTATGTGGTATAATCTTAATTTCAGCTTAATACCATTCAAAAAAATATTTTTTTGAATATTAAATGGTTTCAAAATAATGATTTTGTCCATCTAGTTAAATTTTAATATTGTCGCATTTTCCACTCTTAGACACAAGGGATGGAGAAGGCTAATAAGTAGTAAGAAAATGAAAACATATAGTAAAAACACATGGTTTTATTCTTAACATTTGACAGAAGAAATGTCCATTATTCGATTCTGAGATTTTCAGCAAAATGTTGGTCCATATACAAGTCAAACAGACTTTACAGCTAAATTTCAACTGACTCTAAGCACAAACAATAGTTTTTAAGAACAAATAGCTCCTATTAATAGCAACTTAAAGTTAATAGCAAAAAAAGGGTTGGCAAATTGGAGTTCCTATTAACAGGATTCCACAGTATATTGAGGCATCAGTGCAACACTATTGTAAGTGCCTATAGATATATAGGCACTTACAATAGTGTTGCACTGACCCCAGTATATGTACTATAAGTCAGGGCTTGAAAACTCATGAAATTTTTACTTGCTCTACACCATTAGAAAATATGGTGATACATTGATTTTAACCCTTGTCATGCTGAACCTGGAATATTCCTACTTTGGCAGGAGCTATACCGGTAGACAAACAACAGCCTGCACATATGTGCAGTCTGATGTTAGTCTATACCACCTGTTTCTCACTTTCAAACCAGAATTGTCAATAGATTGAGTTTTTCAAATAAAACTTGACTTACAGTTTGTACTTTCAGTGCTTTTTGCCCTTTGATTTTGATGAACGTAATTAGCCAAAATTTATTCAGCATGATAAGGGTTAATATCAACCCTTTTAGGCACTTATTCCTGCTGTACACAAAACTTTATCAGACTGTATAGATTAAGATAATCCTACACAGATGTGCAGTCTGATCTTAGCCTTCATTGTCTATTTTCTATTATTTTAGGGTTAATTGACTGTTTTAACATTCACAGTGACCAGAAAAATGGTTTAACGCCCGAGTGCAAAGCACAAGGAGGTTAACCCTTTCCTGTTTTAAAAAAATTTAGACCTGTCAAAATTCAAAGGTTTTGCAGACAACAATTTAAAGTGGATTTAATTTGAAAAATAACCATTCAGTAGGGTAGAAAATAGTTTGGAAAAAGAAGAAATTGCTTTTCAGAAGCAATTTCTTCTTTTTTCACTATGTTTTCTCAATCATAAAAGCACGTAAAAAGCAGGTATTAAACAGCAAAGGGTTAAAGTATTTTAAGGGTCTTTGCAAATGTTAACTCCCAAAACAAATGTGAATTGACACTATTATTGCATAAAAAAGAAAGGGTATAGTATATATCCAAACAGAGATTTCAAAATGATTTATATGGACCCTTTTAAACTGGCTCCAAACCTGCAAATGTGCTGTAATAAAAAATTGCATTATGCATTGCACCATCTCTTTTGTTTATTCTGATGTTGCTTGGCAAATATATGACGTCACAAAATTTAAAAGTTTCTAAGGCCAGCAGAAGCCCTGACCTCTGAAAGAAGCTGCCTCCAGTCAAGTTACTGTGTATGTTTTGTTAACCAAGGATATGTACAGATCTAATCATGATCACTTATTATCTACTTTCAGTTTGTTAATCAAGAAGTACAAGTCCAAGTGTGAAGATATCCTTTTTGAATAATGAATTTAAAAGATTTCTATTTGAAATTATTACCACTGTATTTGTATTTCTAAGTTTAATACTTAGCGCACTTAACAAATTATCTTTCGAACTCCAAAAGCCGCTGTCATAGCGTAGTAGGTAGCGCAATGGACTGTCAGTCTAGAGGTCCTGGGTTCAATCCTTGACGGCACTCATTCTTTCCGACTATTTGTCTCTCACCAATAGGTTGTTAATTGTAGACCTATGAGAGATAGCAGCTGGAGGCTAGAAAATGATTTGGCTGTTGTACTGGTGAGAGAAATACCAGGAAACCATTGTTAGGTGCCCCAGCGGCCGCGATATAACTGAAAATTGCTGAAAGCTGCGTAAAAACTCCATTCAATCAATCAATCAAACTCCAAGATAAAGTAAATTTCACATTTCATTTGTGTCTCAAAAACTCAATATTGTTTGATAATGGGTCTCTTGCAGTTGCTTTTTATATGCCCGAAGGGTCGTATTATGTTATTGTCTGTCTGTCCGTCTGTCTGTTTGTCCGGTAGCAAACTCATGTCCGTTCCATAACTTTGAAACTATAAGGCCTATAGTCTTGAAACTTCACAGGTGTATAGATCTCATAGCTAGGGTATGCAGAGCGCAAGAACCACAACGCTACCATTTGTAATTCTTGAGTTATTGCCCTTTGTTTAAATCAGTAAGCAAATTCGTGTCCGTTCCATAACTTTGAAACTATAAGGCCTACGGTCTTGAAACTTCACAGTGTATAGATCTCATAGCTAGGGTGTGCAGAGCACAAGAACCACAACTCTACCATTTGTAATTTTTATACGCCGCCGGAGGTGGACGTATATTGGAGTCATCTTCTCCGTCTGTCTGTCCGTCCGTCCATCCATCCGTCCGTCTGTACGTCCGTCCATTTTTCTTGTCAATGCAACTCCTCCTAAACTTCTGGCTGGATCTTCTTGAAACTTGGTCAATGTTATCACCTCAATTGATAGATGTGCATGAAGGAAGGATTTTACGGCTTGTTGATTTTTGCCTGAGTTATGCCCCTTGATAACTTAGTCTCTGGGTCCACTTTTCTTGTCAATGCAACTCCTCTTAAGTTTCTGGCTGGATATTCTTGAAACTTGGTCAATGTAATCACCTCAATTGGTAGATATGCATGAAGGAAGGATTTTACGGCTCGTTGATTTTTGTTTGAGTTATGCCCCTTGATAACTTAGTCTCTGGGTCCACTTTTCTTGTCAATGCAACTCCTCCTAAGTTTCTGGCTGGATCTTCTTGAAACTTGGTCAATGTTATCACCTCAATTGGTAGATGTGCATGAAGGAAGGATTTTATGGTTCCTTGATTTTTGTCTGAGTTATGCCCCTTAAAAACTTAGTCTCTGGGTCCATTTTTCTTGACAACGCAGCTCCTCCTAAGCTTCTGGCTGGATCTTCTTGAAACTTGGTCAATGTTATGACCTCAATTGGTAGATGTGCATGAAGGAAGGATTTTATGGTTCGTTGATTTTTGCCTGAATTATGCCCCTTAAACACTTAGTCTCTGGGGCTTGTTGCCTCAGTTATGCCCCCTTAAAATTTAGTCTCTGGGGCTTATTGAAATTGCAGCCTTGTGAATGCAACTCTTCCTAAGTTTCTGGCTGGATCTAAATGAAACTTGGTGGATGTTATAACCGAAATTGGCAGATGAGCATGAAGTAAGGATTTTATGGTTCATTAATTTTACCCTAAATTATGCTCCCTTAAAACTTAGTAGCTAGGGCTTATTGAAATCGCAGCCTTTTGAACACAACTCCTCCTTACTTTTTTGTCTTTATTTAAATGAAACTTGGTCAATGTCATCACCATAATTTGTAGATGTACATGGATCAAGGATTTTATGGCTCATTTATTTCCCTGAATTATGCCCCTTAAAACTTAGTGCCTGGGGCTTATTGAAATTGCAGCCTTGTGAAGGCAACTCCTCCAAACTTTTTGTCTTGATTTAAATGAAACTTGGTCATTTTCAATTTGGTTCTGTCAAAATAAGTAGTGTCTACAATCATTTTCGTGAAACAGCAGCAAAGTGGCGGCGTATTTTGTGACGATGGCACTCTTGTTGAATTATGGCCCTTTGTTTGATTCAGTTAGCAAATTCGAGTCTGGTCCATAACTTTGAAATTATAAGGCCTATGGTCTTGAAACTTCACATGTATGTAGAACTCATAGCTAGGGTGTTTGATTATGTTATCTCAATCTGATCGAATTTGTGAATACTTAAGTTGTACTGGGGTAATTGCAACACTTCGTGAATGTTTTAGTACTCGGTGAATTTTGTTTATCGGATACTTGCAAGAGACTTCTCAAAAAGAACAGGACATCAACAAACAGTACAATCATAATTAATACAATATATTATAGTGTTTGCTAGAAAATACATCCTAAGGATCAATAAAAAGTTCAAAACATCACCCATTTATTTCTGAGCTTCAGGTGTATAATGCCACACCCAGCTTTGCTCTTGTTTGTCTTGATCCTAAAGACTATATCTGTGGATTGATTTCAGAGTACAGTCATTATTACTCGAGCAATCACTACTATATTAAGCGACCACTTTTATTAGAGACCACCAATTAAAACCCTATCAGCGTAAGCAAAATCTCTGAAAAAGTCGACATTCTTAACAAAAATTGTTTATTATTGAATCTTGAATTGCCTCAATGAGATGATCCTGATGGCTCAATTATCAGGATAAAGTACCACTTCTGCCACAATCTATTTATATGCTATCAAATAACATGTCTCAAATAACATGTCTCATTTATCCTGAAATATTGTTTTAATCAACCATTCCCATAAACAACCACTTTTTGATGATCAACTAAGTGGTGGCTAAACACAAGTTTTGCTATGATTTGATGAAAATATTCCCTTCATTTTCTTCTTTTTGCGTTATATTTTCCCAAGAGTAAATCACAGAGACACAAAATGCCTGGAATATAAAAGAACTAACCAGGGAATAGAGGGTTTTCTTTACTAAGAAAGTGGGCTGAATATCGACCCCTTCTCCTCTGGGAATATGATTATCAGCTTACTGGGCCTTCTCTGGGGATTGCCATTGTCGCCAAATGCGAAAATGAAATGAATTTGGCGATAAAACATTGAAATTGGCAAAATGACTGGCGACAAAAAATCCGAACTTTGACCCATCAGCGATTTTGAAATTGACATAGGCTGAGAGGATATAGTGTTAACAGGCTCATGAGTGACTGGCAATTAATTGAAGCAAAAGGCATGTGTGTACCATTAACACTTCTGTGATTGTTTACAAAAATTAATGGTCAATTAAATGTTAGTTGACATTTAAATACAACCTCCTCAACTATGAGCTATATAAAAGGAACTTGAGATTTTATCAATCAATTTTTAGAAGAAAAATGGCTCACAAATTTGGCTCCTAAAATCCAAATTTGGCTCCATTTTTATTTTCCATTTGGCGAAAGTG
This sequence comes from Fragum whitleyi, assembly GCA_948146395.1. Lineage (NCBI taxonomy): Eukaryota > Metazoa > Mollusca > Bivalvia > Cardiida > Cardiidae > Fragum > Fragum whitleyi. Next base: position 18,485,597 of record OX411557.1, read on the forward strand.
TTGGCGAAAAGAAATTTCAGTCCAGAGAAGACCCTGAGCTTATAACTGCTTCTAAAATCTATTTTCTTTATGCTTATTGACATATTTCAAGCATTTTCAGTAGGCAAGCAAAATTTAAAAAGGAAGATTTTTCCCTGTATCAGCTCCTACATGTTTTCTCCCAAATTTGAGGACCTAGGCCTCTTTCCCTGTGCCTAAAAAAAACCTGGTATTTGCTTTCCTTAACTTTATTTACATTATGATATACAATTCAAGAAGAATGAAGAATCAACGAAGAGAGCTGACAAGTTTCAGAGGTAACATTTCTGTATCATATTATCATGAGCAAAATTATTAATGTGATCAGTTATGTAAAACAACTTCCTGCATAACTTTTAATTGGATCCAGGATAGGTTGATCAGAATTGTCAAGACAGAAATTACAGTGTAGGTTGTGGGAAAACTATACATCAAAAAATTTACAAAATGAGCATGTGCGTGACATTTCTAACAATTTGAAATAAGCGCCAAGCAAAGACTCTGACCAGCCTTGCATCTGCACAGTCTGACCAGAGTCTTCCCTTTGCACTTTACAGATAGATTAAGTCTAGATGTGTGTTCAGACAGACAGCCAATCTTCCTGTTGCACTGTTGAACTGTCGAGACTGCTCAATGTTTGAACCTTAAGCATGTTTCAAAATAGTTGGAAATGTCATGCACCGGCTCAAAAATCTTTTGATTTAAATAATAAGGGAAAAAAGTCTTTGAAGGACAAATTTCTTGTTTTCTAAGAGATTTCTTGTGTATCAGTGTTGTATATCTAAATTCAACAGGCATTAATGTTTATGGTCACATTGGTGTCTGCACTTCCTTTTCATGTGTACAAGACTATATTTTGAAAATGAAATGGAAGTGGTATTGATACTCATGATCAGGCATCGGTGGTTAGCATTTATCATGCAATGAAGCCTGTGTTGACCTGATATCACCTGTCTGATAACATAACATGATATCAGGCAGTTTATTTTAGAAACAATTTTCTTTCAATTTCACCTGAATTTCTTTGATTTTTAAGGTTTTATTATAATCAAGTGCAAAAAAGGTTTCTTGATAAATAGAATAAAATGAAAGTGTCTTAAAATATCAATGTTATCTGGTCTCGGCAGTGAGAAATTATCATGACTCGATAAAGCCTCGTCATAATAAATTTTCCCAACCTCAACCAGTTAACATTGATATTTTAAGACACTAACATGTTATTTCCCCAGAGCAAGCGATAGAGGAGGTATTTTGGATCTCAGACAAGATCATTTCAACTATACTTGCACAGATCCTATATTGTGGGTACTCATTGGAATTGTCTCATCAAGACAATTCAAATGAGTATCCATCACATAGGTTTTCATTGAGAAACACAGATTTTATCAAGTCTAAAATCTTTATTTCGTAACGAAACCCTAGTTGTGGGTACTTATTTGAATCGTCTCAATGAGACGTTTCAAATGAGTATCAACAAGATAGGGTTTCAGTATTGAATTATGAATTACCCCCCTCTATCTGTGGCTCTGTTTCTCTATTACTATAGACAGAGTGAGATTTTGGAGACCCAGTTGAAGGCCACGCTCATGGAAACAGAGCCGTTGAGAGCTGTAAGTGGACTTCCTTCTTTATACTTCCACATAGAGGATATTTAATAAGTGGTCTTGGAATGAGTTTTTAGCTCCACTGGCCAAAGGCTACTGGGGCAATTGTCATGGCGTTGTGTCCGTCATGCGTGCGTCCGTCTGTACGAGCGTCGGGTTGTAAACTTTTTCTTAAAAAATCTGCACAGAAACTTCTGGATGAATTTCAACCAAACTTCACAGAAATGATCCTTGGCTGACCCTCTTTCAAACTTGTTCAAGAAATGCTGATCAAATGAAAAACTTGGATTTAATGGGCTTGGCTAATTTCCAAATATGGAAAAAAGTGAGTTTTCTCAGATTTTTATCTATTGATACCAATTAAATTTTACATGAATGATCCTTTGGTGACCTTTTTTCAGTCTTCAAAAAATTATTGTAATCTGATTAAAGATATGGAAAAAATATCTGAAAGTCTAGTCAAAACTTTGATTTGCTACAACAAGAATTTCAAGCCTGTGAAGGGACTCAGGCCATTCATGGCTTTCTAGTTTACTAATTACCCTGTTAAAAGGGGAGCTACAACATTACAAATTATGTGATATTTAAGTTTAAATAACATGTCCCTTGATATGCTAATAAGCTTGTCCAAATAAGGATTTATGGTCATCTTTTGTGTCAAAAGTTAACCCTTGTCATGCTGAACCCGGAATATTCCTGGTTTGACAGGAGCTATAGACAGCTATCAGCCTGCACATATGTGCAGTCTGATGCTAGTCTACACCACCTGTTTCTCATTTTCAAACCAGAATTGTTAATAGATTCAGTCTTTTCAATAGAAATTAACCTGCAGTGGGTACTTTCAATGCTTTTTGCCTTCTGATTTTGATGCAATTTTTTTGCCAATTTTTTATTCGGCATGACAAGGGTTAAGTATAAATCCACATGTTTTTAGCTCACCTGAGCACAACCTGCTCAAGGTGAGCTTTTTTGATTACCTTTTGTCCGTCATGCATTGTACTTTAGTGGGTTGTCCTTCGGTTGTCAAAAATCGTCAACAATTATTTTATCATCTTCTCCTCAGTAACCAATGGGAAGATTTCAACCAAACTTTGCAGAAATATTCCTTGGGTGACTCTTCTCAAAACTTGTTCTTGGATTTTTGCTTGACCCCCCAAATATGGGCGTAGTAGGGCAGGGCTTATTTTGAGCCCAAAATCTTTAAACATCTTCTCCTCAGTAACCAATAAGCAGATTTCAACCAAATATCGCAGAAATGTTCATTGGGTGACCCTTCTCAAAACTAGTTCGTGGATTTTTAATTGACCCCAAATATGGGTGTGGTAGGGTGGGGCTTACTTTGAGCCCGAAATCTTTTAACATCCAATGGGCGGATTTCAAGCAAACTTGGCAGAAATGTTCCTTTGGTGACCTTCCTCAAAACTTGTATGTGGATTTTTGATTGAAATGTTCATAAGATTACCCTCCTCTAGCTTGTTTTGATTCCACCCCCACACACCCCACTCAAATATGGGCATGGCAGTTTTCAGTGTTGCATCCAGGCAACACGATTGTGTAGAATAACATCACTCTAACAACAAGGCAAATGTGGATGAAACTTTGGAAGAAAGTTTTGTAGGTGAGATCCACTGGACCAATAAAATTCAGGTGAGCAGTTTAGGGCCATTTTGGCCCTCTTGTTACTACATGTGTATATTAACCTACTACTGAACAGCCTTCTCCATTCCTTGTGTGTAAGAGCAGCCCAAAATGCGAAAACTGAATAGACAAAATTATTATTCTCAAACCATTTTATTCTCAAAAACCAATTTTTGAAATGGTAATAGGCTAAAATTAAGATAATACAAAACATTTTTTCCAACATATCTTTGTGTAATTGATGAAAATGTTGTTCCTTGCAGAAGATAATCAGACTATTTGACTCTTGTTTTGCAGGCAAAGTCATCTATGGAGGTTCAGATCAAGCAGAAAGATTCAGAGATAATAGAACTAGGGAACAAACTGGTGGTAGCTGAGGTAAGTGATTTAAACCATAATCAAGCCTCGAGATTATACAACTTTTCTCATTCTCAACTGATAATTTTCTCAAATTTCAACTTGATAGTCGTAATTCTGTTGTGATACTAATTTCAATTTATGAAAATGAAAGATTATATTTATAAGTTATTATAAATAACAACTAATTGATATAATATTTTATGCTCATATAGTTATTCTAAATTTGAGAAAATTCAGTTGAGCAAGAAAGACTTTTAATAATCTTGGGCCCAGATCTGAAAATTATGGACAAATAAATTGAGATATTTAGGATTATAACATGAGGGTGGAAAAAGCGTATTGATGGCTCAGCGCAAAACAGTTGTAACTGCCTATAAACATATAGGCAGTTACAACTGTTGCACGCTGAGCCATCAATATATGAAATAAGTAACATAGAAATGCTTTTATGTTGTGTGCTTACTATGTACACATATGGCTCTGCCCTCGGATTTTACCATTTGCATATAACTCCTCCCCCAGCAGACTTTATTCATGGACACTTCAACATGAAAATGAGATTATTTCATAAATAATTAGTACTAAAGTGCTAGTATTTATCACAAGTAATAAGAGCCCCAGCATCTTGGTCAAGCCCAATAGCATCTGTCCTGTCTGTAGAGAATATTTCCCATTAAAGTTTCTCCAAAATTGATTCTCAAGAGAGATAAAAGGCATGAATGTTTTGAAAGGGATAAAATGTACTAAATGTACTTTAATAATTTTTATGCCCCAAGGACATGTTGTTCTACCGGAGTCCATCTATCTGGAAAACTTTAACCTTTCTGCTAATAACCATGGTCAAGGTCATTTGACTAGATCAAAGTCACCTATCAAGGTCAAACTTGTGAAAAAATTATCCTTTGGTGGGCATTGGTGTTTCCCCAACTCATCATGTTTTTAGCCGTCGTCATAGCACAGTTGGCAGCGCATTGGACTGTCAATCTAGAGGTCCCAGGTTCGATCCCTGACAGCGGCACTAATCTTTTCCGAAAATTTGTCTCTCACCAATGGGCTGATAATCGTAGACCTATGTGAGATAGCAGCTGGAGGCTAGGAAAGGATGTGATGGTTGTACTGGTGAGAGAAATACCAGGAATCCATTGTAAGGTGCTCCAACCAACGCGATATAATTGAAAAATTCAAGCAAACAAAACAAAAACTCATCATGTCTGACTATATGTTACAAACTCTCTAATTATTCTGTAATTTACTTTAGGGAGCACAGAGACAATATGAACATTTAACAAAGTCCACAACTGCTGATATTGAGAGACTTGAAGCCGAGAAAAGGGATTTAAAAGCTCAGATAAAAGTCCTTGAAGGAGGGTAAGTAGGGGTTTTGGCTTTTCATGTAATATAGTACAAGTTCATTGTTGACTTTGACAAAGACTTTTCATGTTAAACAGTACAATTGTGTTGTTGACTTTGACAAAGATTTAATATAAAATAGTACAAGTGTGTTGTTGACTTTGACAAAGACTTTTCATGTAAAACTGTACAAGTGTGTTGTTGACTTTGACAAAGATTTTTCATGTAAAACAGTACAAGTGTGTTGTTGACTTTGACAAAAGCTTTTCATGTTAAACCGTAAAGTGTGTTGTTGACTTTGACAAAAGCTTTTCATGTTAAATAGTAAAGTATGTTGCTGACTTTGACAAAAGCTTTTCATGTTAAATAGTAAAGTATGTTGCTGACTTTGACAAAAGCTTTTTATGTTTAACAGTAAAGTGTGTTGCTGACTTTGACAAAAGCTTTTTATGTTAAATAGTAAAGTATGTTGCTGACTTTGACAAAAGCTTTTCATGTTTAACATTAAAGTGTGTTGCTGACTTTGACAAAGTTTTGCGTGTTAGTGTGTTGTTGACTTTTACAAAGACTATTCATGTGAAACAGTAAAGTGTGTTGTTAACTTTGACAAAGAGTTGACAGTTTACGTTGTTTGAGTATTGAGCAGCTTAAGGTAGTTGACCTGTAATAAAAGCTCATATCAAAGTCCTGGAAGGAGGGTAAGGAAGGGTTTTGACTTTTCATGTAAAACAGTACAAGTGTGTTGTTGAATTGACATAGAGTTGACATGTTTATGAAGCTCAGAGGTGCGGATGATGAAAAATCCCACTTAATAAAACGAAGATGTTATAATGAAGATATTTGATAATTTGAGCGAAAACATTCAATGACATCATGACTACTCGTTTAAGCCTTTTATTGAATGGCTTAAAAATCTCTCTCTACCAAACGCTTAATCTTAAATATCTTTATAAGAATCTTAAGAATCTCGCTCTAACGAACGCAACTCTTGTATTGAGCAGCTTAAGGTAGAGGAAGTAATTATGAACTTTAACAATGTTAACTGAGGTTTCCTAATGATCTTCATTTGGAAACCTTGGTCAACATTGTGAAAGATCATGAGTTCCAAAATGTTGCGAAACTATTACAGGTCCACTACCTTAATTGCCAGAACTCGGAAGTTGTACAACCCTTTATGCAAATTAGGTCCATCTTGGAAATTTGAAAAAGGAAACAGTTCTGGTATAGGTAAACCAGGGATTACATTTCAAAAGATTAGGCATTCGGAAAGTCGTTCAGATATTTCCATAAACTGGAAAGTACCTGGGATGTAAGTGTAGTAATTTTGGGTCATATTTTAGGTTAATTGGCTTCTGGTTTTGCTTTGGTTAATACACTGGAAGAAAAGCATGTTTCGTTTATGTTCTTAGATCGTCTATTGAGATCTTTTTGGCATATTATAATTTGATGACAAAACGCAGTAAAGCACTGCATTTTGTTATCAAATTATAAAATACCCAGTTTAAACCTTTCAATGTTTTTGTTTTTCGCAACATCATCTAAAGTAATGTTTGTGACCTCACAAAAAGCCATGCGCGATATGACGCTCTTTCATTTTTGCACCCTCATTATTCCCGATGTCTATTTTATAGAAGAAGGTTCCTGATTGAAGTTAAGATAGAATGATCATTATATATTCAGAAATTAGTCCAAGCTCAAAATGTTTTGATTTTAGTCAGTGCATAGTCTGTGCAGTCTAACTAGGGTCAACTATTTACATACTACCCAGATGGTCTTGAGAAAATGTGTTCATAAGGAAAATATAGTAAAACATAGGTTCATTTACATGTGTCTATAGATGTTATCCCATAACTTCAAGTGTGTTAAAGAGATGAAGAGCATATTCATTGATTTCATGGAGATATGAAAAAAAATAATCAAGCTGCATGAATATGTGAAAGAAATTAGTTTCATACCTAATAAATCAATAAATACTCTCTTCATGTCTCATAATTTAATTACAGGAAGCAAAATTGCATAGATTTGTTAAAAGTGAAACAGTTTTCTTATGGTAAATTTTGTGGAAACTTACAAAAAAGCTGTGTTCTTAAAATTGTTTTCACTTTAGAAATAAAAACATTTTTTTCATTCAATCAGATTGCACAAATCTTAATGGCCACAACTAAAATTAGATTATTTTTGTTTACAGAAAGATCACCAAAGATACAGCTAGAGAATTAAAAGGTAGGTGTTATCTTTGCAAACCTGCTAACCACACAGTCTCACAAAAAAAGTAGAAAAAATGGTGGATTGCAGGAGCAATGTAGCATAAATTCTGCATAATGGCAGTGTGATTGTGGCTGGATCTTAATGATCAGAAACATCTTATCTCTTGCAATGTCAGTTTTGAACATTTAAGAGGTGAAAAGTGTGTATAATGATTTCATTGAGGTATGAAACTAAATGATAATATGAGTGATTAGGAATAGAGTGTGATGGATTTGAATGAATATCTGGGGCTCAATTTTGGGAAAGAATTGAAGACTATTTAAAATAGTCATCAATTCTGTTCTAAAGTTGATCCCTAGAGGGTCCAAGGGACTCATATTAGATAATTTTGAGGGTCCTGTCTACTTATTTGTGAATCTAAGCCTTGCAAACCCTGTGTCCCTTAAAACCCTGCCAGGTCTGTCAACCAACACTGAGAGGGGTTAGTCTGTCTTTATCTCATGATCTGGGAAACACTAAAATCAACTAAGTATTCTCCATTTGTTATTCAATTTCTTTTGGACGAGACTGTTTCAACCTTAACAAGAATACATAACCAACACTCGCTTAATAACTTTCCACTTTGTAGTTCAGCTTTTAAGCTTATCTGAGCACAAAGTGCTCAAGGTGAGCTATTGTGATTGTCCAGTATCTATTGTAAGTCATGTGACTTGTTGTTCACAATTTTTAGCTGAATTCTTTCACTGACGTGATGGTGTCGGCGTAACACTTTGGTTAAGTTTTTACATGCAACTGTGTCAAATCTCTGTTTCTACTAAGGCTATTTCCTAAAAACTTACGCATACTTCTGTGACCATAATATCAGCCTCAAGACAAAGACTCTGATATTGAATTTAGCAGAATTTTAACCCTTTTCACACTAAAAGATTTTGGTCAATGTTTTACTTTCAACTGATGTATATTTGCAATATCTCTGTTTCTACTAAAGCTATTGCTTTGCAACTTTGCACATGCTTCTTTGACCATCATATCATCCTGTAGACAATGATTCATTACTCTGACTTGTATTTCATCCAACCTTCCAATGTGCATATGGATTTGTTGTTACTATCCAGCACTAAGAAACGTCAAGCTTCCTTGTCCCCCAACAGCTTTTGTTTTTAGGTACTGGAACTATATGATTACAACTGTTTTGGACAAAGCCATCAAATGATATAGCTGCTAATAAAAGCCTATGTGCTTCTAAAAGAAATGCAATGATTCTAATAGAACCCTAGGGTTCTATAAGAGCTTTTATGGTAAACCTATGTGGGAAGAGCTACTGATGGCTTAGATAGGTCCTAGCTGGATGCTCCTTGCATTGTATTAAGGTAGTGGACCCTTAATAGTTACGCAACATTTCTGACCTCATGATCTTTCATAATGTTGACCAAGGTTTCCAAATAAATTATTAGGAAACCTCGGTTAACACTGTTAAAGTTCATTACTTCCGAAATGATGCGGAACTATTATGGGTCCACTACATTAAGCATGGTTGTCTCTTATTTTGGCATCATGTTGAATGTTTGACCCCTTTCTTGACCTTGACCTACTTTCTAAAATATTGAATTATCAGGTCAAGAACTATATTTTGCTAGTGTTGGTAGATGATTGTCTTTGATTCTGACCTACTTGCTTTGATATTCAATATTCAATTATTGGGTCTTGAACTATATTCTTTTATTTAAAAGATTGCTACAAAGCTGTTGTAAATACCTACATACAATTATCTATAGACAGTTAGATTGTTTTTAACTGCCCCCTTTGAATTATTGTGTAACTGCAGCAACCACCAAACTACTTAAGTTTCTATGCTGGTGGTTGCAACACGCTGTTACCTATTTTTGGATTTCAAATTTAGACCATTCACTTATCCATATTCAAACCATATCTTGTGTGTACTCATTGGAATTGTCTAGACGAGACAATTCCAATGAGTACCCACATCATAGGGTTTCATTGACAAATAACAATTTTAGGCTGGAGTTACACCTTCTTATCTGTACCCAGAATATGTCAGACCTATGATTTAGTGCAAATCAGTTATGACTGCCTATATTTGTAGACAGTCATTACTATTTTGCACTGAGCCATTGATATGGCAAAGGCTGCTGCCTTGTTTGGTGATACCTAGGAAACTTGAATTAGAGTTTTTGTGTTATATATCTGAATGATTGTTCAAAATGGCATTAAACCCATGCAGATAATACATGTATGGTCTTATTTGTCAAGCCCACTTTGATCGGTAATTTAAAGACCAGGGACATAATTTACTCTCAAGTTCATTTGACTATGTGGTAACCCTTTATTTTGATGCCACATTAAAGGTATTCTGTCAACATCAGAGTAATTTATTAAGGTCACATTTTAGAAAATTATCTGATTTGGGCAATATTCATGTATAACAAACACATCTTCTTATTTTGAGATTTTTCATACCTTTCAACCTTCTCATGTTGTTCAGGAGATATTCCCCTCATAAGTGAAGCTTTGGTAGACAGTATAGAGAAAAACAAGTCTATACAGACATGCAGTCTGATCTTGGCCTACCTTTCTGCTTTCTATTTGAATATTGTTGGAAAAACTTGCGCTTGACTAGCTAGAGTGTGCCAAAATTGACAATATTTGCAAATTGTTACATTAATTCAGCAGGGTAAAGGTTAAAGAATGCAAATTTGGTAATTAGTGCACAGTATGGCCTGATTGCATAACAAAAGTTTAGTGGTAAACTCAAGGTTAACCATTATATACATATGGTTAACCTCGAGTTTACAACTTAACCTTTGTTATGCAACTATAGGTTTAGTTCAGAACAGCCCTGTGTTCAGGATGACAAAGCGGTGCAAACAGTTTTCAAATTATTCCCTGCTTTGCATGTGCACTTGCATGCAAAGCAGGGTATAATAGGCCAACTGTTTGCACCATTTTGTCATCCTTGATGCAGGGCAGGCTTCCTGTTTAATAGTCATAGATTTTTATGCCCCCTGGGAAGAAGATGAAGTGAATTGATTTGCACTTTTTGATTGGTTGGTCGGTCCGTAGTCCATTTTTTGTACAGAACATATCTCAAAAAGTATGCAAGCTAGAATCATGAAACTAAGAACCATAACTCATCATATTTTGTGAGTTATTGCTCTTTGTTGATTGACAAAGAATAGGCTATTGACTTGCTTTTATGGGGGGGGGGGGGGGGGGGAGGTTACAAACATCTCTTGTTAATATCACATTACAAGTAAGAGAATTTGATATAGCATAACCCATTTATAATAATAGTAATATGACAATAATTTAATAGGAAATAAACAATAAAACAATCATATCAATTTGGGCTGAAATGCTATTGAAACAAATAATTTAACAACAAATCTTTGATTTGCAACAAAAAGGTTGTTTCTACAGCTGTATAACATACTTTGATAGCCAATAGACAGTATCATGTCTTTTTAACACACTGACTTAAAAATTTGTATTTAGATACAACTCAAAAGAAGCCCTTAATATTATAGCACTACCCTTGTTACCCTGAATAAATTGGCAAAAATTGTATAAACCCTAGTCTTGCTGAATAAAAATTACAATAAATTGAAGTGATAATAGCACTGGATGCACTAATTCTGAGTCAGTTTTTAGTATGTAAACATGATTTTTCAAATTTTCTGGTTTTGAAAATAAAAGAAGGTATAAGCTAAGATCAGACTGCACATATGTGCAGGCTGGTCTTTGGCTATACTTCTTGCAAAAGCAGGACTATTCTGGGTTTAGCATGACTAGGGTTAAAATCAAAGAGCTTAAAGCATGGTATGCTTTGTATGTGAGTCTGAATTTATTATGAATTTACCATTTATAAACTTTTCTGGTGTAAAAAAAGATAATCAGGTTGTATAGAAAAAGATCAGACTGCACATATGTGCAGGCTGATCTTTGTGTACACCTCCAGCCAAAGCAGGAACATTTTTGGTTCAGCATGACAAGGGTTAAGAGACAGGGTGCTGTATATAAGGATCATGTTCGTAGCCTGTGAATACTCTTGGGGCGGCTCGGTGGTCTAGTGGTAAAACACAAGACTACCAATCCTAAGGTCCATGGTTCGAATCCCGAACGCGGCAGGAATTTTCAAGGATACTTGCTATCCTCCGCCCAACTAGAAGTGAACTGGTAAGAAACCCAGAGGTAGCTTCGCGTGTATCGGTCCTTTACACTGGGCACGTTAAAGAACCAAAGAGGTCTTTTCGTAGAAGAGCTAGGGGCGTATGAACCCGGATCTCCTTGTATCCGCTTCTTTCTCTCTCATGGTCCATACCATATATGCCTAGAGCACGGAGGGACCTAAATCCTACAAATACACACACTGTGAATACTCCAAATTGTATTATGCATGCACCCAAGGCATTGGAATGTTGTTTGCTTACAGGTGTCCACTAAGACATTGAATTATTTTCAATGAATGTTTTTTTTTAAATCATCAAAATTGTTGATAGTAATTAAGTTTAAAGATGATTCTAATAAGTTACATGAACATGGGATTCAGTGATAATATTATTTATTTTTTAGAGACCTTTTGGTCTCAAGAGATTGTTTTTTTTGATGAAGAATTTGCAAATTATTACTTCATTAAAGTGATCACTTTAACACTTTCCTGTTTTTACAAAATTTTGGACCTGTCCAAATTCAAAGGTTTTGCAGACTAAAATTTATAGTTGGTTTAATTTGAAAAATAACCATTTAGTAGGGTAGAAAATAGTGTGGAAAAAGAAGAAATTGCTTGTCAGAAGCAATTTCTTCTTTTTCCACAATGCTTTCTCAATCATAAAATCACAGGCACGTAAAAAGCAGGGATTAAACAGCAAAGGGTTAAAGAGGTGGTTGCTGGAAAAATTAAACTAGATTTATTGCATCTCATAGTGTGGATTTAATTTTGATCATGGGTGAGACATTTCCAAAAATTTTATGTGTTCATGAACGACAGATATTGAGGAGTCTTGACAATAAAACAGACAAATCATCGATTGATTGATTGAATGGAGTTTATGCCTCTTTCAACATTTTTTCAGTTATATCGCAGCGGCTGGAGTACCTAACAAAGGTTTCCTGGTATTTCTCTCACCAGTACAACCACCACATTCTTTCCCAGCCTCCAGCTGCTATCTCGCATAGGTCTATGATTTTCAACCCATTGGTGAGAGACAAATAGGACAGACAAATCAAGGGGTCAGTGCAATACTTTTGTAAGTGCTTATAAATATATAGGCACTTACAATAGTATTGCACTGACCCTTTGAATTAAATAAAAGCCTGTGCAAGTCCTTATGTTATGCACATTTAAAAATGTTGGAAATGTCTTGCACAAGCTTGTATCTGCTGATTGATTCCATATAAGCACTGTTTGCTTTATGCCATAAGTTTTTTTGCAACTTTCCTGTGGCCTAACTTTGCTTTTCTACGAGTCTCTTGCTGCTCTTTTTTCTCTTGTATATCATGGACTGTCCTCCAAATATAGCACCCAATAAAAATCAAAAGCAGAACTGCGTTTATTCCTATCACAACCATGGCCTCTGTGAAATAAGATGGCATCACATATACTTTAAAAATGGATTCAACTGTTAATGTTGAATTTGAATTTTTACATATGAATGTTCCAGCATCCTCTTTTGTAGCATCAACAATGGTTAGGGTACCATTTTCTGATATATATCTTAAAATTGCAGACTGTGTCTCATTTATGACTGTCTTGTTATCTTTAAGTTTGGATATTGGTATGTTGTATTGAGGCAGGTACCAGTCTAAATTGTTGTCTGCTTCTAGGTTTTCTGGAGCGTGGTAACATTTCAGTGAACCATTCTGTCCTGCTTGTACTGCTAGGTTAGGGGGCAGAACATGCAATGATACTTCATCTGTGGATATCAGCTGCAGTGAACATATGATTAATAGAACAGAGAACATGTTTTGTTGTGAATTTTCCATTTTTGGCTGTCTTTCTAGTTAGTTACTGGATGACAGGCTTGTTTGTTTATAGAATATCTTCCTCTTCTTTCCTGTTCCATTTTTCAGCCTGAAAAGCATAAAATAGAACATACAAAATATATAATACATACTTAGTGTTTTGTATGAAAAAAAATTAATGAGGTTAGGGGAATTGATTATTGATGAGGTTCTGCTGAGACAATTATCAATTTCCACATCCGAGTAAGTTTTTTTTCATACAATACCCTTAGTATGTATTACAGTTTATTTATCTTATAATTTTGTTAACCGTGTTTTCTTCGAGGGTTCTTACAGAAATACAAGTTTCTTTACGGGTTAATGATAACTGAATTATGTCTAAAAATATCCATGTGATATAAAAACATCATATGGGAATTTATCACACTGATATTTGTACAGTTATAAGATAAAATATAAAGCCATTCAGTTTCATAATTATCTTTAATCTCCTCAGGACTCTTTGGTAAATTTTTGAAAAATAACAGTAGATTATCTCTTTCATATTCTCAATGCAAAACCAGTGAAATTATCAAAAATGTTTTATCCTGCTTTTGTTCATTTCACCATATATGAAGTTTTCTAAGTGGAGCCAAATAAATTTGACAATTACATCATGATGTTGCACAGCAATCGAATGCAAATGACACACTTTGAATAAAATTTGTTGCAAGATTTTCACATTTTCCTCTCATTTTAGCGTTAAAGAAATAGAAAAAATTGTTCATCTTTGGTGTAAGATTGTGAAAATATAGATTTGGGTTTGTTGATGTCAAGCATCAACATTTGCTCTAAAGATTAGGCTGAGTAATCGAAATCAACAAAAACGGGATTGAAATTGGGCATTTCACTTGGTATTGTTATCAAAATATGATATACCCTAAAGATCTCCATAGACGATCAGAAAGCATTAAAGAATTTTGTTTTTTCTTCAAGCATATTGACTGAATAACTACCAGAGGCCAAATTATCAAAAAATGTCCCGGAATTACTATACCTGCATCTGGAAATATCGGAATAATGTTTTGAATGCAAAACTGTAAGCTGACCTTTCTAATCTGTACGAAGCATTTCAAGAGTTTTAGAGCAAAGCTTGACCACTTTTCAAAATGGGTGTGTGTGTGTATGAATTTTGTTGGTAGTTGATTATGTCAGTGCAGTAAATTGATTCAAATCAAAAAAGAAAGTCTCACAAGTTGAAGTTCATAATTTCCTGTATTCCTGTTTTCACTTTCATTTTACAAGCATAAACAAGTTGAAGCAAAGAAAAAGTATGTGTATAAGCATACAAAAATAAATATAAAGTAGACCTTCACTATTCACCGACGCAATGTGTGGATGATTTTTTCCCTTGCAGGACGGAGCCTAAATAACGAGTTGTTTCACTTAATGTTAAAGCATATCAACTTTTATTTACAATTACTTATTTCTATAGATAGTCTGCATAAATAACTTGAGACCTTAAATCATAGTTTGGTTACCAAACCCTCATAACCTCAGCTTGAAGTAACAAAGCTTTAGTAACCAAACGATGAAATGTGACCACTTTATCTATGCTCGTAAATCCTTTTGGCTTATAGAGTACAGTTATTTGCACACTTTAACGTAAATTGTGGACTAACTTTTGAAAGAACCCAAAATATTGAAAAGTAAACTCGGCAAACTACGTCACAGTAATGCCACACCCTGCCATTTGAATAATAACACAGAATACAACCAATGAAGAAATTACCATTTGCAAGTATCAAATGCACAGACCCAGAATTTTATCTTGATCTTACTAGTGTGTTTGGAGGGTGGGGGATTTGTACACGTCAACATCAAACACTTAGTGTAGTAGCAAGAACTTAAAACCTATACCTGAGTAGGTTACAAGACCAAGTGTACTTAAGAGCTTTTTTGTAGAGTAGGTTAAGAGAAGTGTACTTGTCAGGTCCTCAAGAACAACATGGAGAACGACAAATAGCACTTTTAACCCTTTGCTGTTTAATCCCTGCTTTTTACGTGCCTGGGATTTTATGATTGAGAAAACATTGTGAAAAAAGAAGAAATTGCTTCTGACAAGCAATTTCTTCTTTTTCCACACTATTTTCTACCCTACTGAATGGTTATTTTTCAAATTTAATCCACTTTAAAATTTCGTCTGCAAAACCTTTGAATTTGGACAGGTCCAAAATTTTGTAAAACAGAAAAGGGTTAAATGATGAAATTTGTCCTCTTTATTAATCAATGTGACAAGTTCAATGGCTTCACGGGTTACAGAAATGATTAGGGCTGATGAAATATATAATTTGTTGTTTTTGGAATGAAAAGTTGAGGTTATGTGATCATGTTATGGCTGTCATTCTAGTAGTTGTAGGCAGCAGGACCATCTATGACCTTAGTCATTTTGTTAAAATTAGTAAAGAATTTTTTTATAACTAAACAGAGGTATAGATAAGAGGGGGTAAATGCAGTCTAAATTTTTTTCCTCAAAAAGACCTATGATGTTGGTACTCTTTTGAATTGTCACACAGTACCCATAAGATAGGGTTTGAGCAAGGACTAGTGAAATATTTAAATTTGCAATCCAAAATACCCCCTCTTTCTGTAGCTCTGACCAAACTCCCCCTATTTGATTACAGGCAGTTACAACTGTTTTGCACTGAGCCATCGAATATATTAAACATAGCCTATAATAAAAGCCACTCCCCTTCTAAAGGAAATGCAATGTTTCTTATAGGTTTCTTATAGAATGCCAAGTTCTATTAGAGCTTTTACGGTAAAACCATGTGGGAAGAGCTACTGGAGGCTTGGATAGGTCCTAGCTGGATGCTCCTTGCATTGTATTAAGGTAGTGGACCCTTTGCAGTTCCACAACATTTCTGAACTCATGATCTTTCCCAATGTTGACAGAGGTTTCCTAATGAAAATCATTACAAAACCTTGGTTAACATTGTTAAAGTTTATTACTTCCAAAAAGTAGTACATTGTTAAAGTTTATTACTTCCAAAAAGTAGTGGAACTATTACCGGTTCACTACCTTATTTCTCATTGACTACGACATGGTTTGAAATCATTTGAATTGTCTCATTGAGAAGAGAATGAGTTCAAACAATGTAGTAGTCAAATGAAATGAAGTTTCAGAATATGAACGTCAAGCTTCTTCCAAGAATTTGCTATTGGTAAATGACTTTATACTGTGGTCGTCTAAAGAAAGCAGTTGTTTAATAGAAGTGGTCGCTAGAGCAAGATAGACTGTACATCCTAAAGTTTGAAATTCACTGTTTAAAGATACTGTTTTGATTAAAAATACCATTCAGAATTATTAGGCTGTAAAGTAAGGAAGTCAGTCTTAACCACAATTATAAATTTTGTAAGAATAATTGCATGTTAAAGAAAAGATTTTGTAGAGTCTAAGGATTTCCTAATTGGCATAATTTGATATAATTTGATTTTAAAGGGATTGTATACAAAATACATGTTTTTCAGTTGGCGTCAATTGAATAAAATATATAGTTTGATAAGAAGGAATTGCTCAGCAAAATTTTTTTCTCCTTTTCCAACAAATCTGTTCAAGTATTAGTAATGATTAGTTTTTGTCATTAGAATTATTTGGTGTGCTGACAAGGGTTAAATTTAGTATTATGGAAAACAAAGGGTAGTTATGATAAAAGACATCTCATTATTGAATCAAACATTTAAAATTTATGACTTAAAGAGAACATAGAATTACCTTTAAAACTAGTCCATTTAATGATAGCCTATTTAAGAATTATGACATACCTCTATGTGCCAGTAATTAGATATGGTCTTAATTATATGATAGGCAATACCTTATGTGTGTAGGGTAATACATAACGAGATAAGAAAAGGTAGACGATAGATAAACATAAATCCCTTTCCCACATACTTATCCTAAACAAGAAAAATAAAGAAAAAAAATAAAGAGAGAAAAAAAGAAAGAGAGAAAGAAATAAAGTAAAAAGAGAAAGAAAAGAGAAATAAGAATAAAAGTAGGTTATCAGTATTATTTTATCCTTTCCTTTCTCGACAATGTCTTTGAGGAGCATATGTAAAGGGGTCAATGTAAAACTAATGTAAGTGCCTATATATTTATAGGCTTTTACATTAGTTTGGACAGACCCTAGGATATATCAAAATTATGATATAAATTAGCAGTGCCATACCAATGCTGGATCATCAATGAAGGTGTCGAGACCGACCAGCATAGAAAACTTTTGGGAATTAAATTTGAAGAATTGCTTAATTAACCCTTGTCATGCTGATCCCGGAATATTCCTGTTTTGGCAGGAGGTATGGACAAACATCAGCCTGCACATATGTGCAGTCTGATCTTAGTCCATACAACCTGATTTTCTTTTTTAAACCAGAAAAGTTTCAGAAATTATATTTTAAAGATCAAATGCTGACCTACAGTGAGGAAATACAGACCTTTCAGCACTTTGATTCATGGATAATTTTGTCAAGGTTTTTTATTAGCTCCACTGGCTGAAAGCCACTGGGGCTATTGTCATGGCGTTGTGTCCGTCGTGCGTCCGTCCGTCCGTCCGTCCGTCCGTGCGTGCGTCCGGTCGTAAACTTTTCTTTAAAAATCTTCTCCTCAGAAACTACTGGATGGATTTCGACCAAACTTCACAGGAATGATCCTTGGGTGACCCTCTTTCAAAGTTGTTCAAGAAATTTTGATCCAATGAAAAACATGGATTTAATGGGCGTGGCTAATTTCCAAATAAGGTAAAAAGTGAGTTTTCTCAGATTCTAATCAATGGATACCAATTAAATTTTACATGAATGATCCTTGGGTGACCCTATATCAGTCTACAAAAAATCATTGTGATCGGATGGAAAATATGCATTTTATGGGTGGAGGTCATTTCTCTATATGTTATATAGTGGAAACTTAGAAAATCATTTTCTCAGAATCTAACTGATGGATACCAATTAAATTTTACATGAATGATCCTTGGGTGACCCTTTATCAGTCTACAAAAAATCATTGTGATCGGATGGAAAATATGCATTTTATGGGCGGAGGTCATTTCTCTATATGTTATATAGTGGAAACTTAGAAAATCATTTTCTCAGAATGTAACTGATGGATATCAACCAAATTTCACTGGAATGATCCTTGGGTGACCCTTTATCAGTCTACAAAAAATCATTGTGATTGGATGAAAAATATGCATTTTATGGGCGAAGGTCATTTCTCTATATGTTATATAGTGGAAACTTAGAAAATCATTTTCTCAGAATGTATGTGATAGATATCAACCAAATTTTACTGGAATGATCCTTGAGTGACCCTTTATCAGTGTACTAGAAATTATTTTGATTGGATGAAAAATATGCATGGAAACATTGAAAATCATTTTCTCAGAATGTGATTTTTGGATATCAACTAAATTTCACTGGAATGATCCTTGAGTGACCCTTTATCAGTGTACCAAAAATTATTTTGATTGGATGAAAAATATACATTTTATGGGTGGAGGTCAATTCTCAATATGTTGAATTAAGTGGAAACTCAGTGAAAAACATTTTCTCAGAATGTAATTGGATATCAATTGACATTTTTGGTATGATCTTTGGGTTACCCATTATCATGCAGCCGAAATTATTTTGATATGATGAAAAATACATCTTTTAATAGCAGAGGTCATTTCTCTATCTGTTATATAGTTGAAACTTTAAAAATAATTTTCAACATCAGTAGAACCCCAAATATCTAAAAATCTAGTCAAAGCAATTATTCGCTTTTACAAGAATTTCAAGCCTGTGGAGCGACTCAAGCCATTCATGGCTTTCTAGTTCAGCATGACAAGGGTTAAGATTTATCATTCTACCTTCCTTTTTTGATCATATTTTAAATGTAATCTTAGGTTGACCACTGCTGGACCTATTTTCTTGTTCAATATTTTGGTTAACAGATTTCCTACATGGTCCCTTTTTCATTTGTTGAATGCTCAAGGTTACTTATGGGGTCACTTGTATAGAAGTGAAACTGAAATTAGAAAATCATACGAGAAATTTAGCTCTTAATTCTATACATAATTATAACATCATACTTAAGCCATAACCTGTTGAATTTAAATTTTAATTGTTTCAAACAAATTGCCTATTTATGGGATGTTTTAACAGTCTTGGTCTACTAGTTCTCTAACAAAAATTAAGTAGATAGATGGCAGATAGGGTTCAGCATGACAAGGGTTAATACTTAAAGTTCTCCCATCCTTCCTGAAATTACGGAAGATTTCTAGGAAAAATGACAGGAAAAGCATTCCCCCACCACTAGATCCGACACTTTAGATACAGAAAATAGGGGTATGAATCTAAATATTATTTGTTTAAGATAACAGACTAGATATAGTTGTACCCATCAGGATATTGTGTCACCTTAAGTATTTACCTTCTCTAAACCCTTTGCTGTTTAATCCCTGCTTTTTACGTGTCTGTGATTTTATGATTGAGAAAACATTGTGAAAAAAGAAGAAATTGATTCCGACAAGCAATTTCTTCTTTTTCCATACTATTTTCTACCCTACTGAATGGTTATTTTTCAAATTAAATCCACTTTAAATTTTTGTCTGCAAAACCTTTGAATTTGGACAGGTCAAAAATTTTGTAAAACAGGAAAGGGTTAATATATGAGTTTTTCACCATGGTAGAAAAACATGTATACAATTGTTTCATTTGGAAACCTTTTGGGAAATGAAGGGAGTCGACCGGTCATAGTTCTGCAACGTTTAGGAAGTAATGAACTTTATCAGTGTTAATCAAGGTTTCCTATGGTATCATTTGGAAGCCTTGGAACATTGTGAAAGATCACAAGTTCCAAAATGTTGTAGGTCTACCACCTTAAGACTTGAGACCAGATTGCATACAAAAAGTTGTCTTTATCTAGATATAAAGGAAAATATCAGTAGGAAACATGGTATAAGGGTAAAACCAAGCTTAGAGCTCCAGTTTTGCCCTTGAGAAAAAAATCACGGCAAAAAGTCTCGTGTGTCTGTAAATTCTAAATAAAGGGTCATAAATGACTTATGATTACTTTTGAAGGTCAAGATAAAGTAAAGAGAGTTAGTCCTGTTGACTGAGTAACTTAGTTACTTCCCTTCAAAAGGAAAACTATTCCCCAAAGTAAACTTTTGCTATTACTTTGGCTATACAATGAGGTCTCTTAATTGCCTGTAGCTGAAACAGCAGGAAGAAAATTTGTCTTTGAAATTGTTAATTTTCTTCCAAATCCTCGTGACTACAGCTTCAAACAAGCTGTAGTTATGACAATTTAGCTAAAAACCAATGAATTATTAATTTTGACATATTCTGGTCCGTTTAACAATTAGTCGGTCAACACACCTCTTAGAAATAAAAAGCATCATTATCTTCAACGTATTTGGTCAGAGACTGAAACAAAAAAAACAAACCATGGTTGGCAGCCTCAATATTGTAACTAAAGCTTATTCAAGCTTCAGTTACAACATTTACATTGCCAATTAACGAAATTTTTTGAAGCAAAATGACCAAAAAACATGGAGGCTCTTACCCTTTTAGGTATAAATGATAAACTTAGACTTCAATGTCAGCAGCATTCATTTAATGGTAAATTTAAGGGATAAGTGTTAGTGAATGTGAATAGAATATGAATTATAAAGAAGTTTGACACCTTTCTTTGATGCACATTATGTGTGCAGTTCATATAAATATTTTGCCATATAATTTATATTACATTAATGTGCTGTGTCACAGGAAAAGGGTCATCATATTAAAATCCTTGTTAACATTACTCCTACATTTGTGCGCAGATTTGCATGAAACATCCAACCAAATGACCTAGAATCATGAAACTTGATAC
This sequence comes from Fragum whitleyi, assembly GCA_948146395.1. NCBI lineage: Eukaryota > Metazoa > Mollusca > Bivalvia > Cardiida > Cardiidae > Fragum > Fragum whitleyi. The sequence goes on from OX411557.1 coordinate 18,506,648, forward strand.
AATCGATCATTGCCCATGACCCAAGGAAGTGCTAATTGTTTTATGTCACAAAGGTCCAAGGTCAAGCTCACAGTATCACACTATTGAACTTTGTCTGAAAACTGTTTACCGTCTATCTCAAGAACCAAGTTACCTTTATTATGTTCCCCAAAGGGAGAGCATATAGCCCCAACTTGTCCATTTGTCTGTCTGTCCGTCCATCCGTCCCCAGTGATTTTTCCAGAACACTTGGGCCAAATCAAATGAAACTTACCATGTGAACTTCCTATGATAAAGCCTTTATGCCTCTGTCTCGGTTTTTGGATTTGAGGCCTTGTCAAGAGAAAAGCAGACTTGGGGTAAAATACAGTTTTTCTCATATTTCTCCTATCCTAATGGTCAGAATTTAATGAAATTTCATAATTGAGTAGCAAATCAGATGTCCTTAACAACTTATTTTTTAACTCATTGAATTGTATTTAACCCTTTCCCAAACAACAAAATCTTATTTCCATTGATTGCATACATTTTTTTGTGACAATGCCTTATTCAGGGAGCATAATCCATCTCTGACGGCTCTTGTTTATTTTTGTCGCAAACACATTATGCACTGATGGCACTTATATTGGGACAAAGCGATGGCGGGTGTATTAGTCCGCTTTGTGATAGCTCTTAATTTTCCAGTAGCACTCTCACTTTATTGTCATCAGCAACCTGTTTAACCCTTGTTATGCTGGTCCCAGAATATTCCTGCTTTGGCAGGAGGCATAGCCAAAGATCAGCCTGCACACATGTGCAATCTGATCTCTGTCTATACCACCTGATTTTTCTTTATAAATCAGATAAGTTTGAAAAACTATATTTTCACAATAAAAACTGACTCACAAGCAGGGAAACCAGTAATTTCAGCACTTTGATTTTGATGCATTTTTGCCTAGATTTTTATTCAGCATGACAAGGGTTAAGTTTGGACCGGTCTAAAATTTTGAGAAATGTGCTGGTTATAAAGTGGACTGTAATTCTGTTTGTGTCAACTCCAAAATATCAATAGATTTGTTGCTATCAAGCAGAATTTGCTATTAAAAGGAGTCTTTTTACATTAAAAGGTACTGTTGGTGCAAAATTAATATTAAGTTGCAATTAAGCAATAAGCATAAAAGCTTTTATTGAAGCACAGGGTTCTATTGGAATCATCGCATTTCCATCGGAAAGGGATGGCTTTTTATCAGAGGCTACGGTACATTTTGATGGTTCAGTGCTAAACAGTTGAATCTGCCTATAAACATAAAGGCAGTTAGTCCTGTTTTGCGCTGGGCTATCAAATTATTTGTAAAGACATTGCAAAATGGCAAAAGATAAACATAATTTGTGTAATTTCAGTAGGGAAACAGTGCATCAAATCTCTGTTGAATTTTTAGTGACTTTGTTTATGTGGGTATGGGCCTTTATTAGAGGCTTCAAGATTTTGTAAAATCACATGAACAAAGTTTGATTTCAACCTCCAAAAAGGGGGATGGGATTCTAAAAGAGCCCTGTGCTCTATTAGAATCTTTACGGTAATTGTTATTTGCAATTTAGCAAATTTTTCCCTTTTTTTCAGGGGAGATAAGTATGTTAAAAAAGGAGAACACAGGACTGAAGAAGAATGAAAAGAGGCTGGAGAGAAAGCTGAAGTCTGCTCTATCAAAAATTGAAGAATTGACAGAAAAACTTAAGGAATGCAGTAAGTTATCCTCGGTTTTATTCTAAAACCTCATAACTACAGCTTGATTCAAGCTGTAGTTACGAGGTTTTGGAATTACAATGATGTTATGTTATATGATGAAATGAGGAAAATTTATCTTAGTGTTAATCGATTGTGTTATTGTTGGTTTAATTCTAAAACCTTGTAACTTTAGCTTGATTAAAGCTGTAGTTACAAGGTTTTAGAATTAAAACAACGTTATGTCATATGATGAATTAGGAAAATTTATCCTAATATGAATCTTGGATTATAGCAATGAAAAATAAATGGATATGCATGACTTTATAGCAAGGTAAAAAGGATTATAGAGCATTATGTGAATTTCTTGAAACTATTACTAATACTCTATAAGCTGTTTATCAGCTGTTTTCCGAGATAAACCCCTTCATTGAAACTTTTATTTTTGTATGCCTGACGAAAAACAAGACATATTATGAGATCACCTGGAGCTACTCGGCGACTGGCAGTGTCCACTTCTTTGTCTGAAGCATATCTCATGTGCCTCTTACAGTTATAGAGAGCATTGCTCAAGTTCTGTAATTCAACCTAGCTTATTTTTTTTAATTATTTTCCTTGGTTGTTTTTCATACTAGAATATCCAGCAGTGTAACAGGTGTATCTTGTGACAATTTGCCACCTTGTTTTGTTTGTACAAAGACCTTTAATATTTTTGTAACAAATTCATCCATTTATTAGTTGCGAATTTTTTCCAAGGAACAATGCCAGCTGAGAGAAGAAGAAAAGCTGGATCATTTTTGAGTCCGCTCAGATCTCCAAGATCTCCGTGTAAAAGCCCTCGGGTACGGAAAGTCAGCCCCAGCTCAAGTCCAAAGAAAACTCCTCAAAGGAATTCTCCCAAACAACCTATAAAAGGTGAGAAAGTTATTTTATAATACCAAACAAAATAAAACCATATATTCTCCTACTTGATTCTCCCAGGTACTATACAAATCATTCCTGGGCTGGCACACAAACAATCTAATTGTCTTTTGGATGAAACGTTAAACCGAGGTCCTATGTGATGGTGCTTTACACCCAGCAGGTTAATGAACCATGGCAGGTCTCAGCATTAGTTTTTGCATGTATCCTTACACTATTCCCCGTAACCACTAAGTGTCTTCTTGGGTCATCGCTCATATGGGGATATGCTAAATAAGCGATGAAAATTTAACAGAAATACACACATACAAAACATGGGCAGGGAGCTTTTATTCATAACCCATTTTCTGAAGCTAAGTATATCCTAGGTACACATGACAGGGGGTAAAGCCAGTCTAAAATCTTTATTTCTTGATGAAACCCAATGTTGTGGGTATTCTTTTGATTCAAATGCAAACCAACAACAGAGGGTTTGTGGTATTATATTTACTATGATTTAAAATCCAAATACCCCCTCTATCTGTGGCTCTGTTATATATCACATGACCATGTTGATGTCATTTTGCTTTTTATACACCACAAAGGTCATGTGTGGCAGCACACAATTATACTTTCTGACATTTGTCTCCCACCAATGGGTGGATAACATTGAACCTAGTTCAGATGGCATCTGAGGCTTAGGATGCAATGGTAGAACTGGCTCATGAAAAACCATGAGTCTATCGTTAGGTGCTCCAGTTGCCACATTATGTCTGAAAAATGGTAAAAGGCTGGTTAAACCCCATTCAAACAACTTAACATAAAATGGGTGTACTTCTCAATAATGCACATATAATTCAGTTTAAAGGTTGAGAGAACATATTTCAAAAAGTCATAAGAATCTAAAATTAGTAAGGAATGATCGCACTTACAAAAGGATGGTGCTTTTTAGCTCCACTGGCTGAAAGCCACTGGGGCTATTGTCATAGCGTTGTGTCCGTCGTGCATCCGTCTGTCCGTGCGTGCGTGCGGTCGTAAACTTTACTTTAAAAATCTTCTCCTCAGAAACTACTGGATGAATTTCAACCAAACTTCACAGGAATGATCCTTGGATGACCCTCTTTCAAAGTTGTTCAAGAAATCTTGATCCAATGAAAAACATGGATTTAATGGGCGTGGCTAATTTCCAAATATGGTAAAAAGTGAGTTTTCTCAGATTCTAATCAATGGATACCAATTAAATTTTACATGAATGATCTTGGATGACCCTTTATCAGTCTACAAAAAATTATTGTGATTGGATGGAAAATATGCATTTTATGGGCGGAGGTCAATTCTCTATATGTTATATAGCGGAAACTTTGAGAATCATTTTCACAGAATGTAAGTGATGGATATCAATTAAATTTCACTGGAATGATCCTTTAGTGACCCTTTGTCAGTCTACAAAAAATCATTGTGATCGGATGGAAAATATGCATTTTATGGGCAGAGGTCAATTCCCAATATGTTATATAGTGGAATCTTTGAAAAATTATTTTCTCAGAATGTAATTGATGGATTCCAAGGAAATTTTACATGAATGATCCTTGGGTGACACTTTATTAGTCTACAAAAAATTATTGTGATCGGATGGAAAATATTCATTTTATGGGTGTAGGTCATTTCTCTTTGTTATATAGTGAAAACTTTAAAAAATCATTTTCTCAGAATGTAAGTGATGGATATCAACCAAATTTCACTGGAATTATCCTTGAGTGACCCCTTATCAGTCCTAAAGAAATTATTTTGATTGGATGAAAAATATGTTTTGTATGGGCGGAGGTCATTTCTCAATATGTTAAATAGTGGAAACTATGAAAATCATTTTGTCAGAATGTAACTGGATATCCATCAAATATGTTTTGGTATAACCTTTGGGTGACCCATTATCATGCAGCCAAAAATTATTTTGATTTGATGAAAAATATGTCTTTTAAGAGTGAAGTTCATTTCTCTATTTGTTATATAGTTGAAACTTTGAAAATCATTTTCAACATCAAACTTCGACTTCTTTTCCAAGTGAACGCCAGAGACATACGAAACTTCGAAAACAGTCCTTTTCAGGACCACCAAATGCCCGCAATTTCATCCTTTAAAATTGACATCTGAATGAAAGTTTGCTTTTATCGTTACATACGACTCGGGAAAGAAACTCATTTCCAAATTATCAAAGATAAGTCCAATCGTTGGTCCCTAAAGTCTACCCTGAAATTGTCCATAAAATTGGCCTTTGTTCAAAAGGCCACACCAGAGAATGTTGCTTAATACGACGCTCGAAAGCTATTTCCGTCGCAATTGTCAAAATAAGTCAAAACCTCAGTCCCGAAAGTATGTCCTTCAAAATTGTCTGTAATAATATAACGGCCCTTCTCAGGGGCACAAATCTTGTTTTCTGACAACGAAATATTTTTTTCGAAGATTGTCAAGAACAAGAATAATGCTCAAAAGCATTTTAACGAAATGGCCCTTCTAAGGGCCTTTAACTGGCTTGTTCTGCAAAATGATTTTTTGAAAGTCAATTTCTCTCAAAATATCATAACAAGCCAAAAAAAGACAAGAGAAACGTGATGCATGTTATGAAATATATATTTATCACGTTTTTATTATTATAAATATAATTTTTTCCCATTTTATAAACATGTACAGTACATTGCAAAATGCGTAATTTTCTTCTGTATGCATTCTCGGGATTCACCAAATTACACGTATTAGTACTTCTAACGACGCACCGCAAACCTGAAACAACAACAACAACATAGTGACAAAATGGCGGACGAAACTAGGTTCGGATTGTAATGAAAAATTGTTTATCCGGAAAAATGGTTACTCCGACATACTGGTAGGAAACCGAAGTGTCCGGATTAGCGCGTCACGACTGTATGTTAAAAAGTGAGTTTTCTCAGATTCTAATTGATGGATTCCAATCAAATTTAATATGAATGATCCTTGGGTGACCCTTTATCAGTCTACAAAAAATTATTGTGATCGGATGGAAAATATTCATTTTATGGGTGGAGGTCATTTCTCTTTATGTTATATAGTGAAAACTTTAAAAATCATTTTCTCTGAATGTAAGTCATGGATATCAACCAAATTTCACTGGAATGATCCTTGAGTGACCCCTTATCAGTCTACAAAAAATTATTATGATCTGATGGAAAATATGTATTTTTTGGGCGGAGGTCATTTCTCTATATATTATATAGTGGAAACTTTGAAAATCATTTTCTCAGAATCTATTTGTTGGATATCAACCAAATTTTACTGGAATAATCCTTCAGTGACCCTTTATCAGTCTACCAAAAAAAATATTGTGATCGGATGAAAAAATATGTATTTTATGGGTGGAGGTCATTTCTCTAAATAACATATAATGGAAATTTTGAAAATCATTTTCTCAGAATGTTAGTAATGGATATCATTCAAACATTTTTGGTATGATTTTGGGTGACCCATTATCATTAGCCAAAAATTATTTTGATTGGATGAAAAACATGTCTTTTATGGATGGAGGTCATTTCTCTATATGTTATAAAGTTGAAAATTTGAAAACCATTTCAACATCAGTAGAACCAAAAATATCTTTAGATTTAGTGATTTGCTTTTACCAAAATTTTAAGCCTGTGGAGTGACTCGAGCCATTTATGGCTTTCTAGTTTCATCTGAACTGCTTCAATCTTTCACAGAATGATGTGACCAACATAAGGATGGTGCTTTTGTCAGGTCTGTCAAGTATCATGGAAAAAGGGGCCTTATGGAAATTTGATATGAATATCCTTGTTATCCTGATAAAGTCCATAGTTTTCATCTGATTTGCTTCAATCTTACACAGAATGATTGTAGCAGCATAAGGATAGTTCCTTTAAGGTCTGTCCAGTATCAAAGGAAAAGGGGTAAATTTGAATAAAGTTATCCCTGCCCTTGACTTTTGACTGCCTTAACCCTTTCCTGTTTTATAAAATTTTGGGCCTGTCCAAATTCAAAGGTTTTGCAGACAAAAATGTAAAGTGGATTTAATTTGAAAAATAACCATTCAGTAGGGAAGAAAAAAGTGTGGAAAAAGAAGAAATTGCTTGTCAGAAGCAATGTCTTCTTTTTTCACAATGTTTTCTCAATCATGAAATCACAGGCACGTAAGAAGCAGGAATTAAACAGCAAAGGGTTAAGAGAGATGACCTTTCCTTAAATATTTTCAAATAGCATTTGATTATATCTTATACAAGCCTATCATACCATATATTTTTTATGGGAGTCAGTAGAGCACCTCTGGCTTTCTTGAGCCTCTTTTGTTTTATAAGTGCACTTGTGAAACTATTGGAAATGTCATTCAAAGGATCATAGCTGAAAACAGGCTTATGAAGAAGCATTAGTGTTTCACAACACACCTTATGCAAACATTCTTACTGTATAGCATATGTTTGTAATTTGGTACAAAAATATATTGTACAGAGTCAAAGGGTATAGGATAAGAAGAAATTTGAAAAAATACAACCAAGGCTGCTTCCAAGATGAAAATGTTCTTGAAATATTCTATTAAATGGTACCCGTCTTTTCACTTGTACCTATGTGCAAATCATGTTACTGTTTCTTGAATGTTTGTAAATATTTATCTATCCATAACGAGGGGTATATCTATTGTATGTTTCTAATTAACCCAGCCATAGCTATGAATATGAAGCAGTCTGAATCAGAAACTTCCAATGATGATGATGATGACAATGACATTGAGAGTGTGTACAAATTTTCATTCAGTCCAGTGATGCCATGTTTATCTCCATTACCACTGTCTCCTGCGTGCTTTAATCAAGTTCAGGTAGGAATAAATTGTAGTATAATTTTGAAATGTTGATTACAATAAAATCTTGTCAGTAAATTTGCAAACAGTTTGTACCGTTTTGTCATTCTTTAATGCAGGGAAGATTACAATATTTCCTTTTAATAGAGTTTCAGGGGACTATGAATTCAACTTTTTTATATCCAATATATTGATATCACTTTTAAGGTAGTGGACCCGTAACTTAGTTCTGCAACATTTCATATGTAATGAACTTTAACAGTGTTAACCCAGGTTTCCTAATGATTTTCATCAGGAAAGCTTTGTCAACTTTGTGAAAGTTAATGAATGCCAAAAGGTTGCTGAAGTATTACGGTTCCACTGCCATAAGTGGAATTTAGGGTCATTTATGCCCTCTTCAACTTTAACCCTAGTCATGCTGAATAAATTTTGGCTAAAAATTTTTATCATTATCAAAGGGCAAAAAGCACTGAAAGTACCAAATGTAGGTCAATTTTTATTTGTAAACTAAATCTATTGATAATTCTGGTTTGAAAGTGAGAAACAGGTGGTGTAGACTAACATCAGACTGCACATATGTGCAGACTGATGTTTGTCTATAGCTCCAGCAAAAGCAGGAATATTCCGGGTTCAGCATGACAAGGGTTAATTTTGTTTATTTGATTCCTTATTGCTATGTTACAGAGAAGAAGCTCCAATCTTTGTGACCAGCTCTCAGATGAGGAAAATTTATCTGATATGGCAGATGAACTTGAACATCAACTTTTTGGAGATTTTATGGATGATGACTCTAAAGTAAGGAAATGATAAGAATTATAATGTGATCCGTCAGGCGAAAAGGGACGATCTCAGTAGTGTGTAAAGTGTCGACCCTAGTCAGACTGCGCGAGTTGCACAGGCTGACTAGGATTGAAACTTTACACACTTTTCTGTTTTCTGTATCTAGAATAGTCAGTCTACATTCTTGTACAAGATTTTATGAAATGCAACCACCAGTTGACCTCTACTGGAATGAATATCTATTTCCCGATTTCATTTTACAGAGTTTAAAGATGGTCCCTTTTTGCGTGACAGGTCACATATATATATAATGGGGATATTGCCATTTTAAACCTATTCCCACGCAATCCATTTCTTACATCTTTCTAGAAGAAATTTTCGGTTTGAAAATATATTATTGTAATAGTATAGATCTGACTGCTTCTATCAATCTGTCTGTTTGCTCAAAACTTGTCTGCTATGGCAGAAGAACTAGAACAACACCTATTTGTAAATTGTATGGAGGATGATTCTAAAAAAAGCACATATATTTTATTGACAAAGACACATTGTAGACTTAGATAAATATATAATACATACTAAGTGTTTTGTATGAAAAAAAAAAAATCAAACAAGGTTTGGGGAATTGATAATTGTCAAGGCTCTGCATACAAAACACTAAGTATGTATTATATTTATCTTATAACCTCTATTTGCCTTGTTTGTGTCGAAGTTTCTAACAGAAATCTAAGTTTCTAAAAATAAAGGCATTATGTCATTGTCCTAAAAAATATCAATGTGATATCATGAAAAATATCATATGGGATGTTATCACACAGATATTTGTAAAGCTATATGATAAAACTGCTTTCCAAGCCTTATTGGACTAATCAACATGTTTTGTGCCGACTCTCTAAGAATTTAGAAAATATGATTGGCCATCTTGTTTCCAAATCAAAGGATATTTAAAGTGATCAGGGCTCCAGATAGTAGGGGCTTTTCTATTTTTAACCCTTGTCATGCTGAACCCGGAATATTCCTGCTTTGGTTGGAGGTATAGACAAATATCAGTCTGCACATATGTGCAGCCTGATCTTAGTCTTTACCACCTGATTTTACTGTTAAGGCCAGAAAAGTTTCAAGTTTGTATTTTCAAAATAAATAAAAGTTGCTTGCAATAAGTATCCAGTACTTTCACTACTTTGATTATAGTGCAATTTTGCAAAGGTTTTTATTCAGCGTGACAAGGGTTAAGCCATTCTTTTACAATCCATCTTTTTTAGGAAAAAATATGGATTATATTGTTTTACTGGTGGTAGCCATCTATCTCTGCATATCAATCAGTATGTCTGATGTGTCTGTACATTTTTTTGTTTGCCCTAAACTAAATCTGTACACCTAACATTTCTGGTAACTCAAACAATATTTTAGCTACAACCTTTATGTTTGATTTATAAGTGAGAGTTTATGAAGGCCAATATAAATGGCAGATTAAATACACAAAATAAAGAATGTGGCTAATTCTATTGTAAAGAAATGAAGAATATATTCTATTTTCTTGCTTATATATGAACTTTCTAATACCTCTGTTAGCTTCTAAGATCTAAAAATTGATTATCATCAAAATAACCAAATTTATGGAGGATACGCGTTTGTTCCAGAGCAAGATAGATTTTTATATCATTGAGTGAACAACTTACATTATATTTTCACAAGTGGCAAAGCCACAAGTGAAAAAATAACTTATGTTGTTAAAAAAATGAATTATCAATTGATCTTATTTGAAAAACAAAGGATTATTTTATTACCTTAAAGCACAAATGAGATAAAATGGGAAAATTTTAGGACAAAAAGCATAATGCATGTCATTTTACATATGGTTGCTATTCAATGTTCATGATGATTTTACTTATTTTGGCACCTCTGAGATAATTAATGTCAGATACAGTGGAATGAATATACATTGTATATAAGTTATGTGATGATTTCACTTGTTAGGTTGTGAGTTTTTTAAATGATGATCTACTGTTATTTCTCGATGATCCACCTGAAAACATCAATGAAAATATTATAAAACCATACTCAAGAGAATCTTTCCAATTCACTTTCTTTATTTTACTTTCAGGATGGCAAGGATGAAAACACAAACAAGTCAAAAGACACTGAGGATGTCAATAGTGATACTGTTAATGTGAAAGACAGTGCTAAAGTTGAATATGCGAGTACTGCTAATGATGTCACTGAAAATGTAGATAGAGATAGGAAAGATGAAACCATGTTAAATCACAAACCTTACTCAAATGATACTCATACAGTGCTTGAATTTGATAAGCATAAACTCATAGGTGCCCAAGATTCTTCATGTGCTACAGATTCTATCGTTAAAGAGATTGACAAAACATTAAAAGAGAACACTGATGTTTTGGAAGGTATAACTGAACATGAGATTGTGACAGAAAATGTTACTGACACAGTTGAAAAGACAAAGGACATGAGAAGTGTGAAGGAAAGGTTAGCCTCGTCTTTAGAGATATTGTCTCCTACTGCAAACCGTAAACCTCATCCTTGCAGTAGGGACCATATAAAAGACAAGCCAAAATCTAAATCTGAGTTTTCTAGTCCAGAAAGATCACAAACATCTGTGGATAATTCTGTTAAAGTTGACCAAGGCAGTAAGGAACAGAGTGTTCAAGCACTAGAGACGTTGTCACGTAATGATACAACAGAGTTTGAGCCCAGTATAAGTGAGCATGAGGGTCAAGATAAATTTAAGAAACATTTAGTAAATTCGGAGTATAAAATTCCTGTAGAAAGTGATAATAGTGTTAAAGGTAAAGATTCAGTTTCTATAAATTCTGTGGATGGTACCAAATCTGGTACAAGTGAGCCCATGTCTTCAAATAAACAAGTTACAAAAGATAATAAACTTGGTGACTTGGTAGGAGAAATTAATGTTGACATAATAGAAGAAACTGTCCCTGTAAAATTACCTAAAAAACTACCACCTTCACATGGATATTTGACAAGGCAACGACGTATAAAGAGTCAAAGTGACAGTCAAAGTGATTCAGACCAATCAAAGGACAGGACAACAAGAAATGAGAAATATAAAATGGACTCATCTTTTGCTGAATCAGAGGATGAAATCGGCTTTCTCCAAAATACACATACCTATACTGTTCTAGAAAGGGAAGCACCCCAAAGGGCCAGTGCTGACCCTAAAAAACTTAAGAATATAAAGAAAAGGTTAAGAAGCAGAATTAAATTTAAAGATCATGATTCTGCTAGTTTAGTGGATAATCATAAAGAACAGAAACATATAACTTCATCATTTATTAATCATGATTTAATTGATGCACATGATAAAGAGAAGGTCTGTGATAAAAGTGGGCCCTCTGAGAGTAAAGATTATATTGATACTAAGAAAAAACACATTTCTCCATGTGAAGAGGTCAAAGATATTCCATGTATTGAACAAAATGAAGAACAAAAGGAAGATATAAAGGTAGAGGAAATCAGTGAAACAAGTAATAAATTAAAGTCAATTGAGAATATAGGAGCAATTAATGATAATGGTAGTGAGAAATCTCCTGTGAAAGCCATGCACGCATCAAGTGGTAATTCCCTAAACTCTAAAGATTTGATAGAAAACCCTTCTTGTTCTATAGAGGGAGTGAACTCAAAAAGTGAATTTGAAATTGAGAAGATGGATTCATGTTGTGTAGTGGGACAAAATGTGAACCACATTGAAGTTAGTGTCAATATAAGTACTGAAATACAAGAATCTACTAAAGGCAGTGATTCTCTTGGTGTAAATGATAATAAACAATCAACCAATCCAATTAGTCCATCTAGACAATTAAGTACAGGATTTGTTGTTCATTCATCTATGGAAAGAACAGCAAGTACAGAAAGTCCAACACCAAATGTTGAGATTATAAACAGTGTCTGTGATAGTGAGAATGTAAGATCTAGGTCCCCATTTACAAGACAAAGAAACATCCTTTGTGAAACAATATCTGAGGAAGCTGAACCTGATATTAGAGATAAAGAGCAGAATAAACTAAATGAAAGTAGTGACATGATTTTAGGCATTGATGATTTATTTGCTGATCAGGAGGAATCAGAAAGTAGAGATAATGTTGATCTCACTGGGGAAATGTGTATATTTGGGAGTAAACTAGGTGCAAGAGAAAATACAACCAGTGTTAATGAACATGAATCCTTGATTGATCAAGATAAAAATCAAGATAAGATTTCAAGTGATAATTCTCGTGACTTTAATATTGACAATGAAACAATAAATGTGGACATGAAACAGCGCTCAATGAATAATTCCAGTGAGTCATTCAGTATTAATATAAATGAACCAGGATGTTCTTACCATCATGAGAACTTCCAGAGCTCAGGGCAACAGTCTTCGATTGATGGCGAAAATATAGCTGTCACCTCAACTTCTTGTGCAACAACATCATTTCGTTTCCTCACAAAAACACCAGAAATGATAGACAACGAACAATTAACTTTGTGTCAAAGTCGGTCTCGATCAACTACGCCAAGTATTTGCTCAATAGATATGGCTATGCCACCATTATCCCCATTATCAATATCACCTTTTGACTTTATCACACCTATCTCACCTTTACCTCCCTCACCTGTTCGACAGGTAGACAGAGTGTCCCCTCTCTCACCTGAAACTGTAGATGAGATTGATGAAACTGAAGATACAGGTGAAAATGAACATAGTGTAACAAATGAGAATGAGAAAAATGTTGGTAATATACCTGAGGTATTGACACCTGAGAGATCTGTGATGGAAAAAGTTTTAAGTGACTCACCTGTACATGTGCCTAATTTAATAAGTCCAATCAAGACTCCAAAACAAGTCCAAAGTAAGAAAATGAAGGAAGAAAAGGGTAGTAGAAAAAAAAATAAAACTGAAAAACATCAAAACCAACCTATTAAATTTGTGTCAAGTGTTCCAACTGGTATTTTAACTGTAAAACCTAAACAAGAAACATCATCATTACAATCAAATTTAAGCTCAAAAACTGGATCAAGTGCATTAGGTAAACAGCCAGGCAAGGGGATAAGTCTGAGAAAACATGTTGTCTTAAAGAAAAGTATAGATCTTTCAAATAATTTAGACTCTGTATTTGTAAGGAAATCGAGACATACAACCAGTCAGTCAAAAACAAATTTGAAAGAAAAGTTACCAATGTCTCTAAAAATTAATTTTGTCAAAGAAACTGGAGACAATTTGAGTCAAGAAAATCAATTAGTGGAAAATGGAGCTGTTAAGAAAGACCCAAATGATGTCAATAGAGACACTACATCCACAGTTGATGAAACTGGTGACGATTCTAGAAAAGGGAAATTAGGGTTGAATGTAGAAAACATAATTAACATTGTAGAAAAAGATGGTAGTGACCAACAAAAAATAAAGAACAATGATAATTCAGAAATTATTGCCGAATCAGATAACAAAACAATTAGTGATAAAGTGCCAATAATTGATTTAAAAAATACCAATACAGAAGGTAATGTAAATAGTGATTCTAAATCTGTAAGTAAAAAAGATTCTCTTAGTAAAGAGCCTGAAAAAGTTTTGAAAGTTGGTTGCATTAAAAAAGATCTTGATTCAAATAGGAACAATAATGAGGCAAACAAAAGAAAGGCCGTACTGTCAGATGCCGATAGAAAAATGAAATTCGTAAAACAGTCATTAATACAAACAAACACAAAATTTAGCAAGACTGAACACCTCAACAAATTAGGCTCCACCAAGGACAAGCAAGTGACCAACACTGTACACACAGATGTTTATACTGACCATACTGACCAAACCAGTAGTGTTCAGCCGGCATCAAGTGTTAATGATGAGGCAAACAAGCCAAACAAACCAGAGGCAGATGAACTTCCAGCCGGATATGACCCTCTAATGGCATCTAAAAGGAAGACCAGAATGGCTCATCAACCCAGGTCACATCCAGCCTTAGTCAAGTAAGTTTTGTTCATCAGAAAATATAGTTAAATCTACTTATTATAATAATATTTGTTAACACAATATATCTCTTAAAATGATCTTGATTTAACAATTTGATGGTTTTGTTCAAAGTAGTTGTAACTGCCTATATGTTTATCAGCAATTACAACTGTTTCAAACTGAGCCATTAATATACTTTCTTTATGGGGTATGCCATCGCCTATAAAAGGTATTCCATTATTAGGATGGGTAGTTTTTGGTTCCTAGGGTATCACTAAAACTGTATGATTAAAATATAAATTACTGAAAAAAGACAATTCTATGCACTATGTAACCTGTTTTAATTAGTCCCCTACCGGTGTTCACACCGGAGGGGACTATAGGTTTGCCCTCCGTCTGTCCAGCCGTCTGTCCGTCCATCTGTCCGTCTGTCCGCTCAAATCTTGATCCCGCGATAACTTAATAACTAAGCAAGCGTTTTTGATGAAAGTTGGTATATGACTAGATGGCAATGTGTAGATTATGCACATCATTTTATTTTTGTTTTTCGACTTAAATTGAAGTTGCTATGGTTACAGAAATAGTGAAAATATGGCCAAAAATGGGATCCTGCGATAAGATAATAACTAAGCGAGCTAGTTTGATGAGACTTGGTATATGACTATATGGCAATGTGTAGATTATGCACATCATTTTATTTTTGTTTTTAGACTAAAATTGTTGTTGCTATGGTTACGGAAATAGTGAAAATATGGCAAAAAATATTGGATCCTGCGATAAGTTAATAAGTAAGCAAGCTAATTTGATGAGACTTGGTATATGACTAGATGGCAATGTGTAGATTATGCACATCATTTTATCTTTGTTCTTTGACAAAAAGTGCGGTTGCTATGGTAACGGAAATAGTGAAAATATGGCAAAAAATGGATCCTGCAATAACTTAATAACTAAGCAAGCTAACTTGATGAAACCTGTTTTAAAATGTAAAAAAATTTATAAGCCATGTTAGTCAGGGTGGTGATGCAGCAGTATTAATCACCTCCAGTGAAAGTTCTCATTTCTTACCAACAAGACTGAAGAAAAACATCTTGGATCAGACAAGGTAACTGTTATTGATACTATTTCTTGCATCTGTCTATTGCTTGCATGAATTGTATAGTGGGCACAGCAGAGACAACAACTCATGTAAGTCTTGTTTAACCCTTTCCAAAACAAGACCTGGTTTTGACGTCCCTGATAGAATTGGCGTGGGAAAACATTGAGACAAACAAAGCCGGTAGGGGACTTATGTCCATGTCCAACATGGCTCTTGTTTCTACTGACTTACAATATGTATCCCTCTCTTTGTAACTGCAATATTTTTTGTGACTTGCTGATTTTATTTTTGTAAGCAAAGTCAAAATTTAAAAATCATTTACACATGAGAAAAATATTGGGTATCATAATTCATGCCTGTACATAAAATTGAGTATTATAAGATATAATAACCCTTAATTTTAGTCATGTTTCTATGAATTAATAAGCCTCATCATCTGTGATTGACCCAACTGTTATAGTCACAGCTGTTTGAAGAAATCTTATTTGATCTGTTTTCCAGAAAACCACCTGTTATTATTGAGCCTTTGTTTCAAACACAGACAACTCGGAGAAAAAGGAAAAGTCAGGATTCTACTGACAAAGAACCTACACCTAAGAAACAGGTTAATTGGTTTCACTGTTTTATTTCTCGCAAACCACTGACACTTCACCATTTAAGAGAATTTCTTAATTCATAAAGATATGAAACTAAAAACATATGAAAATAAAATCCGCTCTGTTTATTCAAACAGTATGATTAAGTTTCTAGTTTCATACCTACACATATTGAAACATTATATTTCTTAACTTTATGATGATTTGATATCATGAAGCAAAAGAACTAAAACTTTATTTTCTAAAGACAGTTTCCTTTTGAAATTATTTTGTGCACAGAACCAAAGGCATCATCATGTTCAGAATTTTGTTTATAGAGTTATTAATAAAACTTTTAAAATAGTACTTATCCTTCTTGATAGACAAAACTCAAGTATAGATTAATTAAGTGAAATTCAAACTTAAATATTAAGTTTCTGTGTAGTCTCAATTATGTGAAGTAATGGAAAATTTGGAAAAGATAATGTGAAAAAGAGGAATTTTCTTGTTTAACACTTTCCTATTTTACAAAATTTTGGACTCGTACAAATTCAAAGGTTTTGCAGACAAAAATTTAAAGTGCATTTAATTGGAAAAATAACCATTCAGTAGGGTAGAAAATGGAGTGGAAAAAGAAGAAATTGCTTGTCAGAAGCAATTTCTTTCTTTTTCACAATGTTTTCTCAATCATAAAATGTCAGGCAAGTAAAAAGCAGGGATTAAACAGCAAAGGGTTAAGAGAATTTCTTAATTCATAAAGATATGAAACTAAAAACATATGAATATAAATCCTCTTTGTTTATTCATACAGTATGATGAAATTTCTAGTTTCATACCTACACATATTGAAACATTAGATTTCTTAATTTTATGATGATTTAATATCATGAAGTAAAAGAACTAAAACTTAACTTTCTAAAGACAGTTTTCTTTTGAAATTATTTTGTGCCCAAAGGCATCATAATGTTCAGAATTTTGTTTATAGAGTTATCAATAAAACTTTTAAAATTGTACTAATCCTTCTTGATAGACAAAACTCAAGTATAGATTAATTAAGTGAAATTCAAACTTGAATTTTAAGTTTCTGTGTGAAGTAATGGAAAATTGGGAAAAGATAATGTGAAAAAGAGGAATTTTCTTGTTTAAAGATGTTTCTTCTGTAGTGATTTTTTTATCACAGATTCAATTGTATTGATATTCTTAAGTAATTGATTAAGAGATGCACTCAGATTTGAAGACCAAAGATTACAGAATGAAGATCAGCTGCCTTTTAATTTCATTGAATTCTTTGATTATATTATGTCTCTTTTTATGCCCCTGCATTGATTGATTTTCGCCATGTCTGTTTGTCCCTCCCAAAACTTTTATCATTGGCCATAACTTTTGACTGGAAAGGGACAGAGACTTCATAGTCCACATGTGTATTGCTTGTGACAAGACCTTTCAGTAGGCTTAATTTCAAGGTCATCAGTTGAGATCAAGTTCATTTCCAAGGTCAAGTCTGTGAACCCTTGTCATGCTGAACCAGGAATATTCCTGCTTTGGCAGGAGCTTAAGACAAACATCAGCCTGCACATAAGTGCAGTCTGATGTTAGTCTATACCACCTGTTTCTCACTTTCAAACAAGAATTATCAATAGATTTAGTTTTTCAAATAAAAATTGATCTACAGTTGGAACTTTCAGTGCTTTTTGCCCTTTGATTTTGATGCAAATTTAAACAAAATTTATTCAGCATGACAAGGGTTTAAATAGAATTTTTTTACGTTGGTTATAACTTTTGACTGCTAAGTGGTAGGGACTTCATACTTCACATGTGTATCACTTGTGGCAAGACCGTTCTGGAGGCTTCAATTCTAAGGTTAAGAGTTAAGGTCATTTTTTCTATGTCAAATATGTGTGAATTCAAAACTTTAACATTGGTCATAACTTTTGAGTGGTTAGTGATAGAGACTTCATATTTAAAATGTGTATTGCTTGTGACAAAAACTTTCTGTTTGCACCAACTTTAAGGTCATCAGTTTAGCTAAGCAAAGTCACTTGTAGGCATTGATCTTGTCACTCATTAATACTGAATATTTTTCTTCGATTATGTTTAATAGGTAAAACAGTTGAGGGGACCTTTGTTTCAGAAACAGAGAGTAGATATGAACTCAGATCCTCTGAGACAAGGTAAGTTTTATCTGAGATTGTTGTAAGGCATTCATAAGTTTGTATTGATATGTATCATAATACACCCGCACTTCAGTGTTTCTAAATAATATTCAACCCTTGTCATGCTGAATAATAAATCTTGACAAAATTGCTTAAAAAATTAAAGTGTTCTAAGCACTGAATGCACTGATTATAAATGGGAGTTGGAAAATTGAATTTTGAAATTTTTCTGGTTTCATAAAAGGAAAGAGAGGTGGTATAGACAAAGATCAGACTGCACATATGTGCAGGCTGATGTTTGCCTAAAGCCCCTGCCAAGGCAGGAATATTTCGGGTTTAGCATGACAAGGGTTAAGAAAGGAAATTAATAGCATAATAATTAAAATGAATAGCATTTTGTGTTAAAACGACAAGCCTCTTTTGTGATGGTAGAGGCACTCATTTAGGGGGTGGTTTTATGTAATTTGCACTAAGTTGCAGTCTTCAGTTCATTTGATAACATTTTAGCTAAACAATATCTAGTTAGTCCTTCTGTATTTGTCTCATCAAATTTAAAAATGGATTGGCTTCCAAAAATTAGCTGAACAATATCAACAACTTTTTGCTCAGAGAGTGCTTTCATGAAAAAAAGGACAACTTATGACTTTATATATGACTTAATGAACTGAATATTTTCTTGCTTCCACTTATCACATGAAACATTTATATATTCACTCTCTGAAAGAACTTAGAAATTAAATTTAGTCATGTAGTAAGGATATTTGAACCTTTGCATGACAATTCACAGGCATGACAATTTCACATGTGCGCAACATTAAGACTTGGATCAGCCTAAGCATCTGCACAGTCTGGTCAGAGTCCTCTCTGTGTGTTTTATTGATAAATTAGACTTTGTGTCTCTGTGACAATTTCTTAGTATTGGTATTGCATGATGTATTTATGCAGACAGCTCAATGCCTGTCAATAACACACACATGAAATTGTTGGAAATGTCATGCATAGAGTTGTCAGAGGTACAAATAAGAGGGGGTAAAGCCAGTCTAAAATCTTTATTTCTCATTGAAACCAAATGTTGTTGGTACTCATTGGAATCATCTAGACAAGATGATTTCAATGAGTACTAACAACATAGAGTTTGTGCGATTTTTTTTTTTTTTTTTAATAAATTGACCTTAAATCCATAATAACCCCTCTATCTCTAGCTCTGCTTGTATAGAAAACAGCTTGTCAGACAGTTATTTGTCATTGGTTCTGTCAGAAGCTCTTCCTGGTTCATTCAACGTTTAAGAAATAAAATTGTTGTTTTTAGCTCCACTGGCTGAAGGCCACTGGGGCTATTGACATGGCGTTGTGTCCGTCGTGCGTCCGTCCGTACGTGCGTCCGGTCGTAAACTTTTTGTTTAAAAATCTTATTCTCAGAAACTACTGGATGGATTTCAACCAAACTTCACAGAAATGATCCTTGGGTGACCCTCTTTCAAAGTTGTTCAAGAAATTTTGATCCAATGAAAAACATGGATTTAATGGGCGTGGCTAATTTCCAAATTTGGTAAAAAGTGACTTCTCTCAGGTTCTAACAGATGGATATCAACCAAATTTAACATGAATGATCCTTGGGTGACCCTTTAACAGTCTACCAAAAATTAATGTGATTGGATGAAAAATATGTATTTTATGGGCGGAGGTCATTTCTCTATATGTTATATAGTGGAAACTTTGAAAATCATTTTCTCAGAATCCAACTAATGGATATCAACCAAATTTTACATGAATGATCCTTGGGTGACCCTTTATCAGTCTATCAAAAATTATTGTGGTTGGATGAAAAATATGTATTTTATAGGCGGAGGTCATTTCGCTATATGTTATATAGTGGAAACTTTGAAAATCATTTTCTCAGAATCTAAATGATAGATATCAACCAAATTTTACATGAATGATCCTTGGGTGACCCTTTATCAGTCTACCAAAAATTATTGTGATCGGATGAAAAATATATATTTTATGGGCGGAGGTCATTTCTCTATATGTTATATAGTGGAAACTTTGAAAATCATTTTCTCAGAATCTAAATGATGGATAACAATCAAACTTCATTAGTATGATCCTCGGGTGATCCATTATCATTCAGCCAAAAATTATTGTGATTTAAAGAAAAATGTCTTTTATGGGCGGAGGTCATTTCTCTATATATGTTATAATAGTGGAAAATTTGAAAATCTTTTCAACATCAGTAGAAGCCAAAATATCTAAAAATCTAGTCTAAACTTAGATTTGCTATTACAAGAAATTCAAGCCTGTGGAGCGACACAAGCCATTCATGGCTTTCTAGTTGATGATTCAGACACAATAGCTAGGCTTTTCAAAAAGCAATTTCATATGTGACCCATCATGCAAAAAAGGGACAATCTGGGTACATTGGGAACATCACTCGGCCATTTCCGTAAACTGCAACAGACCTTGGATGTATGTAAGGTTGATGGGTATGTAACAAAATCAGGCATTTTGTTAGTCAGAAACAGTGTAAGAAAAACCAGCACGCTAGATTTATATCTTTTACAGTATATAACAGCTGAAAAATCTTTATTTTTGAGAATGACGTATCATTCTCAAAATTTAAGATTTTTTCAGCTGTTATTTGAGAATATAAAGATATTTATATAAGGATTCGATGGTCAGTGACTTGAACCAGTAGCGTTGGCGACATCGAATGTTTTCAGTCAAAGTTTCGAGGGCTAACGCCATTTTAACTGATGTCATCGAGTTTTTCCAAGGGTTTCCCGTAATTTTTAAAAATAGTCCATCTTTATACATCCGAGGTTGATCATGAGATTGGCCGAGTGGTGTTCAGAATGAATCTGGGTAGTGAGTAAAGTGATGACCCCAGTTGGACTGTGCAGACTGTGTTAACTGACCATGGTCGAAACTTTTTTTTTTGCAACTTGCTAATTTCATTTATCTAGAATGATCAATCTACCTTCCCATGAAAGAAATTTTGTACTGCGACCTCTGTTTGATATGTACTAGAATCAATCTCTTTTTCAAATGTTATTTTAAGGAGTTCCAAGATGGTCCCTTTTCACGAGATGGGCCACATATTTCATAAACAGTCCATAGACTCCAGATTAATTGTGTTTGGTCACCCACTGAGGATGCATATATAATTTATTAACATATTTCACTTATAGTAAAATTGTATTTAATTTCAGAATTAACAAGAAAGCTAGAATCATTCCTAAAATCCAATGAGAAACTGGAAACTTTCTGTAGAAATGTGGCAATAGTTTCAGATAGTAATTCTGTCAACAACTTGATACATATTTGTATAGAGGTAAGGAGCATTTATCTTTGTCAGGCTGAATTAAATCCTTTTTATTTCCCTTATTGAAAGATTGGCACCACAATTTTTTATGATCCCTTTATGAAATAGCAATGGGCATAAATATAATAAGTACTTAGTGTTTTGTATGAAAAAAAAAATCTAACGATTTTGGGAGAATTGATAATTGTCTAGGCTCTGCTGAGACAATTATCAAATCCCACAATCTGGGGCCTCTTTCAAGAAAATATTGTCTGATTAATCTTATAATCATCGTACGATTACATTAATGACAGTCGTAAACGGCTTTCACAAAAATATCGTTGAAAATCTCAGACTTTACGACCTCATTAAATTATCGTAAAGCTGATCTTTCATATCTGCATGTGCTGATTATATGATATACACTTCGGCGTAATTGGGTAAATTGTCCGCTTTTTACAATACCAAAAAGGGTAAATCAGCAAACTGACCGAAGAATAGCCATTTACTTGCATACGGATGCATATTTATCGCACTTTTAGCTCACATGAGCACATCGTGCCGAAGGTGAGCTTCTGTGATCATTGAATGTCTGTCATGCGTCGTCTGTCGTGTGTCGTCTGTCGTCCGGCGTCAACAATCTTAGTGTTTACACTCTAGAGGCCACAAATATGGCCCAACCATCATGAAACTTGGTCAGAATATTGGCCAGGTCACAAGGATGAAACCTATTGAAAATGGGAAGGATCTATGCCATATAACAGGAAAAGGGGCCTTAATGACAATTTTCTTGTTTACACTTTAGAGGCCACAAATATGGCCGAATCTTCATGAAACTTGGTCAGGATGTTGGCCAGGTCACAAAGATTAACCCTATTGAAAATGGAAAGGATCCATGACACATCACAGGAAAAGGGGCCTTAATGACATTTATCTTGTTTACGCACTAGAGGCCACAAATATGGCCCAATCTTCATGAAACTTGGTCAGAATGTTGGCCAGGGCACAAGGATGAACTCTATTGAAAATGGAAAGGATCAATGCCATATCACAGGAAAGGGAGCCTTAAAGATAATTTTCTTGTTATAACTCTAGAGACTACAATTTTGGCCGGAACTTCTTGACACTTTGTTTGGTGTAGAAATTATCTCCTGTATGACATCTGCCTATTTAAATGATGTGATGTCCCAGGGGTCTAAGAGACTCAGGTGAGCGATCTAGGACCATCATGGTCCTCTTGTTTCTAAATGTCATTTGTTGACCTACGCATTTCTCATCGATATCTAAATATCTATGTGAAGATATGCAAGTTCTCATAATTGCCTAGTTAATTTCGCCTACCCTGCTGATTACCTTTCCAATGAGAGTACTCCGGCTGTCGCGTCGAATGTGGAGCAATCAAACTTTGAACCGGATGGTAAAAATGCACATGCTCTAGTTAATGATCTTCTGCACCAAGTTTTCGGTGTATGAATTTATTATCATTATAATTCATAATCATAGCTGTTTGTTTTTATGTTGTTTTCTGGTGGAGTATTTGCATGTATAAGAATAAAAGAGTTTGTTAAAAAAACAAGGTGAAAAAATGGCTCATCCATTTCCCTGATTTGTATTTTTGTATGTAATTCTTCAAATTTGTATAGTTTTGTATCTATATGAAAGGTATTGAAACGAAATATAGATTGATAGTATTGAAACAAACTATAGATGGTTATTAAATTCCATTGCTTACATACAAAATTACTGATAACTCTAACCAACGGTTCTAGTGCAGTGCTCGTTGTCGTATGTGTGTAACTACAACAGGTACATGTAGCTTAGACATGCTTCATCTGGCTAAGTATTGCCGTTCAATTATTGTACTTGCTTAATTATTTACTCAGTTTATCTTTAGCAAAAAGAGAAAAAAAAAAATTATCCAGTGCATTGTTGACGTTGTTGTTGTTGTTGTTGTTGTTGTTGTTTATATGAAACCCTCCTATTTATCAAGAATTGTATGGTTTTGACCGTCTGTGTTTTTATTTCTTTTGATTAATGTAGTACTTGAAGCATTAAACACAGGAATCTACATTGCATAGTGTGAGAGTAGTTTGTTTTTAGCTCCAGCTAGCTATTGTCATGGCAAGGTGTCCGTCAACAAGGTGTCCATCGTGCGTCCGTCCGTGCGTACGTAAACTTTTCTTTAAACATCTTCTCCTCCTAAACCAATGAGTGGATTTTGACGAAACTTGGCCAGAATGTTCCTTGGGTGACCCTCTTTTAAAGTTGTTCAAAAAATTTGGATTGACCCCCAAATATGGGCATGGAAGGGCGGGGCTTATTTTGACCCCGAAATCTTTGAACGACATCTCCTCCTGAACCATTGGGTCTGATTTCAATGAAACTTTACCAGAATGTTCCTTGGGTGACCCTCTTCTAAAGTTGTTCAAGAAATTTGGATTGACCCCCAAATATGGGCGTGGCAGGGAGGGGCTTATTTTGACCCCAAAATCTTTGAACGACATCTCCTCCTGAACCATGTGGCCAATTTTAATGAAACTTTACCAGAATGTTCCTTGGGTGACCCTCTTCTAAAGTTGTTTAAGAAATTTGGATTGACCCCCAAATATGGGCGTGGTAGGGTGGGGCTTATTTTGACCCCTTAATCTTTGAACCTCATCTCCTCCTGAACCATTGGGTCTGATTTCAATGAAACTTTACCAGAATGTTCCTTGGGTGACCCTCTTCTAAAGTTGTTCAAGAAATTTGGATTGACCCCCAAATATAGGCGTGGCAGGGAGGGGCTTATTTTGACCCCAAAATCTTTGAACGACATCTCCTCCTGAACCATTGGGTCTGATTTCAATGAAACTTTACCAGAATGTTCCTTGGGTGACCCTCTTTTAAAGTTGTTTAAGAAATTTGGATTGACCCCCAAATATGGGTGTGGCAGGGCGGGGCTTAATTTGACCCCTTAATCTTTGAACCTCATCTCATCCTGAACCATTGGGCCGATTTCAATGAAACTTTACCAGAGTGTTCCTTGGGTGACCCTCTTCTAAAGTTGTTCAAGAAATTTGGATTGACCCCCAAATACGGGTGTGGCAGGACGGGGCTTATTTTGACCCCGAAATCTTTGAACTTCATCTCCTCCTAAACCATAGGGCTGATTTCAATGAAACTACAAGAATGTTCCTTGGGTGACCCTCTTTTAAAGTTGTTCAAGAAATTAGGATTGACCCCCAAATATGGGCGTGGCAGGGCGGGGCTTAATTGACCCCAAAATCTTTGAATGACATCTCCCCCTGAACCACTGGGCCAATTATAATGAAACTTTACCAGAATGTTCCTTGGGTGACCCTCTTCTAAAGTTATTCAAGAAATTTGGATTGACCCCAAAATATGGGCTTGGCAGGGGGGGCTTATTTTGACGCCAAAAGCTTTGAACTTCATCCTCTCCTGAACCATTGGGCCAATTTCAATGAAACTTTACCAGAATGTTCCTTGGGTGACCCTCTTCTAAAGTTGTTCAAGAAATTTGGATTGACCCCCAAATATGGGCGTGGCAGGGCGGGGCTTATTTTGACCCCTTAATCTTTGAACCTCATCTCATCCTGAACCATTGGGCCGATTTCAATGAAACTTTACCAGAATGTTCCTTGGGTGACCCTCTTCTAAAGTTGTTCAAGAAATTTGGATTGACCCCCAAATAGGGGTGTGGCAGGACGGGGCTTATTTTGACCCTGAAATCTTTGAACTTCATCTCCTCCTAAACCATAGGGCTGATTTCAATGAAACTACAAGAACGTTCCTTGGGTGACCCTCTTTTAAAGTTGTTCAAGAAATTTGGATTGACCCCCAAATATGGGCGTGGCAGGGCGGGGCTTAATTGACCCCAAAATCTTTGAATGACATCTCTCCCTGAACCACTGGGCCAATTATAATGAAACTTTACCAGAATGTTCCTTGGGTGACCCTCTTCTAAAGTTGTTCAAGAAATTTGGATTGACCCCCAAATATGGGTGTGGCAGGACGGGGCTTATTTTGACCCTGAAATCTTTGAACTTCATCTCCTCCTAAACCATAGGGCTGATTTCAATGAAACTACAAGAATGTTCCTTGGGTGACCCTCTTCTAAAGTTGTTCAAGAAATTTGGATTGACCCACAAATATGGGCGTGGCAGGGCGGGGCTTAATTGACCCCAAAATCTTTGAATGACATCTCTCCCTGAACCACTGGGCCAATTATAATGAAACTTTACCAGAATGTTCCTTGGGTGACCCTCTTTTAAAGTTATTCAAGAAATTTGGATTGACCCCAAAATATGGGCTTGGCAGGGGGGGCTTATTTTGACGCCAAAAGCTTTGAACTTCATCCTCTCCTGAACCATTGGGCCAATTTCAATGAAACTTTACCAGAATGTTCCTTGGGTGACCCTCTTCTAAAGTTGTTCAAGAAATTTGGATTGACCCCAAAATATGGGCTTGGCAGGGGGGGCTTATTTTGACGCCAAAATCTTTGAACTTCATCCTCTCCTGAACCATTGGGCTGATTTCAATAAAACTTTACCAGAATGTTCCTTGGGTGACCCTCTTTTAAAGTTGTTCAAGAAATTTGGATTGACCCCCAAAAATGGGCGTGGCAGAGCGGGGCTTTTTTTTGACCCAGAAATTTTGAATGACATGTCCTCCTGAACCATGGATCTGATTTCAATGAAATTTACCAGAATGTTCCTTGGGTGACCTTCTTCTTAAGTTGTTCAAGAAATTTGGATTGGATGAGATCCACTAGATCAATAAAATTCAGGTGAGCGGTTTAGGGCCATTCTGGTCCTCTTGTTTCAAAGTGATATCTAAATAGTTTTCTTCCTTGTAATTTTACATATTAGTTAAATAAGTTTATTCCTCATAGTCAGTTTCAACTTTGAAAAAGTCAGAATTCCTTCTGAATGCTGTTCACTTTCAATACCTTCTATTTTCAATATCTCTCTTTCAAATTTGGAGATTTTTAAGCCAGTGGAGCGATACAGGCCCTCTTGGGCCTCTTGTTTAAAAAAAGTCATTAATTTATATATGTGTAAAAAATCTATTGATTCAGTATCTCCTACTTTCTGTGTCACTAGGAATGGAAAGCAATTGTTTTCAGCCATGATCATAAAAGGGGCGATTCTTACAGTAAATATACAACTAAATGCCACTATGTAGACATTCTGCGGCAACCATACGATTATAGCAGAGTAAAATAAAACATCTAAATGATGGTGCATCAATTGTTTTCAATATATCTCGTTCATTACACTAAATTGTACTGGGAAATTTGGCATGTGTATAGCTAAATAATTGTTCTAGCCTCCGAGAGAGCTAGAAAGGAATCCCAGAAAATTTTAGGCTCATAGGGACAAAATCGTAAAATTTACAACTGGTCTAAAGGTGTCGCAGATTTTATCGTATGATACGACGCCTTTCTTGAAAGCCAATTTTTATGGTACGATTGCGATACAACCAAATTTCAATCGTAGGACCTTTCTTGAAAGAGGCCCCAGGTTATATATTTTTTCATACAATACAATTAATTTGTATTATATTTATTTTATAACCTCTATTTGCTATGTTTTTGTGGATACTTCTAACAGAAATGCAAGTTTCTAAAAATAACCCCAATATGTCATTGTTCTAAAAATATCCATGAGATATCATAATAAATATCATATGGGATGTTATTACATGGATATTTGTATATTATAAGATAGATAGTGTTACCTCTTTCTGTGTGTGAGTGCCTGCGCTAGTCCATGTGTGGGTGTGGGTGTGTATCTCATTCATGTCCAGAGCATAACTTCTACATTTATGGATGAATATCACAATAATTTAAAACAGATTTTCCCCTTGATGAGTACCTTTGTCATGTGTAGAGTTTGTCAGGTAATGCTCAAGATCAAGATCATTGCTGAAGGTTAAATTGGTAACGGATAAAAATATACAGTAAAACTTGCGTTAAGCGACCACATAAGGGACCACCAAAAAGTGGTCGTTTATGGGAATGGTTGCTTTATACGAAATATCATGATAAATGTGACAGCTCAATTTAATAGCAATTGTAGATTGTCGGTCAAGTAGAACTGAATCCTATGATATTCAAACCCATTTGAATCGTCTTATTGAGACGATTCTAATGGGTTCAAACAACATGAGATTCAACAATAACCAATTTTTCGTTCAGAATGTCCTTTTTTTAGCTCACCTGAGCACGAAGTGCTCAAGGTGAGCTATTGTGATCGTAGAATGTCCGGCGTCGGTCGTCAGTCGTGCCTTGTGCGTTGTGCGTCGTCCGTCGTCCACAATTTCTTTAAACATCTTCTCCTCCTAAACCAGTGGGCCAATCTTGATGAAACTTGGCAGGGATGTTCCTTGGGTCAAGCTCTACCGAAGTTGTTCATATAAATGAAATCCACCCTTAACTTTCCCTTTACCCTTAACAAAAAGGATGAAAATATGAAAATCTTTCAAAATTTTCTCCTCTGAAACCAGAAGGCAGACAGCTTTCATATTTGGTATGTAGCATCATCTAGTGGACCTCTACCAAGTTTGTTCATATCAAGACCCTGGGGTCATATTTGGGCTTTGCTTGGGCCAAACCCTTTTTACATAGAATCAAAGAACCAAAATCTTTAAAAAATCTTCTTCTCTGAAACTAGATGGCAGACAGCTTTCATATTTGGTATATAGCATCACCTAGTGGGCCTCTACCAAGTTTGTTCATATCAAGACCCTTGGGTTATATTTGGGCTTTGCACGGGTGCATCCCTTTATCTCTTATGAGCACTAAGGGTAAAAAAATGAAAATCTTCAAAAATCTTCTTCTATGAAACCAGAAGGCAGACAGCTTTCATATTTGGTATGTAGCATCATCTAGTAGACCTCTACCAAGTTTGTTCATATCAAGACCCTAGGATCATATTTGGGCTCCACCCGGGCGCAACCCTTTTTACATAGAATCAAAGAGCGAAAATCTTTTAAAATCTTCTTTAATCAAAACCAGAGGGCACACTGCTTGCATTTTTGGTATGTAGTATCATCTAGTGGGCCCCTACCAAGTTTGTTCATATCAAGTCCCTTGGGTCATAATTGGGCTCCACCCGGGCGCATCCCTTTCATCTCATCTGAGCACGAAGGGTGAAAATAGGAAAACATTCAAAAATCTTCTTTTTTGAAACCAGTAGGCAGACAGCTTTCATATTTAGTATGTAGCATCATCTTATGGACCTTTTCCAAGTTTGTTCATATCAAGACCCTGGGTTAACATTTGGAGTCCACCCGGGTGCATCCCTTTTTACATAGAATCAAAGAGCAAAAAGGCATATCTGTCTTGCTCTTTGCTGAAAACGTTCCATGGTAGTGATCTTAGGCAATTATCTTCTTTGTGACATCTGCCTATCTAATTAATGTGATGTCCCAGGGGTCAAAGAGACTCAGGTGAGCGATCTAGGACCATCTTGGTCCTCTTGTTTAGAGATTTCGTTTATGGTGAAGGGACTTTATATTGTTGTCGCTTAATAAAATTGGTCGCTTAATAGACGTGGTTGCTCGGGCAATATCGACTGTAGTATATTTGGGGCATCTGTGTCTATGACAAATTTCTAGTTTTCCTTTATATGGCTTTCTTCCCAAATGTCTGAAAAACCAAACTATGCAAGATTCTTAACGTGGGGCATCTGTGTCTTTGACAAATTTCTAGTTTTTAGCTCCACTGGCTGAAAGCCACTGGGGCTATTGTCATGGCGTTGTGTCCGTCGTGCGTCCGTCCGTCCGTGCGTGCGTGCGTGCGTCCGTCCGGTCGTAAACTTTTCTTTAAAAATCTTCTCCTCAGAAACTACTGGATGGATTTCAACCAAACTTCACAGGAATGATCCTTGGGTGACCCTCTTTCAAAGTTGTTCAAGAAATTTTGATCCAATGAAAAACATGGATTTTATGGGCGTGGCTAATTTCCAAATATGGTAAAAAGTGAGTTTTCTCAGATTCTAATCAATGGATACCAATTAAATTTTACATGAATGATCCTTGGGTGACCCTTTATCAGTCTACAAAAAATCATTGTAATCGGATGGAAAATATGCATTTTATGGGCGGAGGTCATTTCTCTATATGTTATATAGTGGAAACTTTGAAAATCATTTTCTCAGAATGTAACTGATGGATATCAACCAAATTTCACTGTAATGATCCTTGAGTGACCCTTTATCAGTCTACAAAAAATCATTGTGATCGGATGGAAAATATGCATTTTATGTGCAGAGGTCAATTCTCTATATGTTATATAGTGGAAACTTTGAAAAATCATTTTCTCAGAATGTTACAGATGGATATCAACCAAATTTCACTGGAATGATCCTTGAGTGGTCCTTTATCAGTCCACAAAAAATCTTTGTGATCAGATGGAAAATATGCATTTTATGGGCGAAGGTCATTTCTCTATATGTTATATACTGGAAACTTTGAAAATCATTTTCTCAGAATGT
Source organism: Fragum whitleyi (assembly GCA_948146395.1). Lineage (NCBI taxonomy): Eukaryota > Metazoa > Mollusca > Bivalvia > Cardiida > Cardiidae > Fragum > Fragum whitleyi. The sequence continues at coordinate 18,536,434 of OX411557.1, forward strand.
AAGTGATGGATATCAACCAAATTTCACTGGAATGATCCTTGAGTGACCCTTTATCAGTCTACAAAAAATCATTGTGATCTGATGAAAAATATGCATTTTATGGGCGGAGGTCATTTCTCTATATATTATATAGTGGAAAATTTGCAAATCATTTTCTCAGAATCTAATCATTGAATATCAACCAAATTTCACTGGTATGATCCTTGAGTGGTCCTTTATCAGTGTTCCAAAAATTATTTTGATTGGATGAAAAATATGCATTTTATGGGCAGAGGTCATTCCTCAATGTGTTATATAGTGGAAACTATGAAAATCATTTTCTCAGAATGTAACTGATGGAATCATTTTCAACATCAGTAGAACCCCAAATATCTTAAAATCTAGTCAAAACATTTATTTGCTTTTACAAGAATTTAAAGCCTGTGGAGCGACTCAAGCCATTCATGGCTTTCTAGTCTTTTGTATGGCTTTCTTCCCAAATGTCTGAAAAACAAAACTATGTAAGATTCTTAACCCTTTGCTGTTTAATCCCTGCTTTTTACGTGCCTGTGATTTAATGATTAAGAAAACATTGTGAAAAAAGAAGAAATTGCTTCTGACAAGCAATTTCTTCTTTTTCCACACTATTTTCTACCCTACTGACTGGTTATTTTTCAAATTAAATCCACTTTTAATTTTTGTCTGCAAAACCTTTGAATTCGGACGGGTCCAAAATTTGGTAAAACAGGAAAGGTCTAAAAATCTCAATCAAACAATTGCACCTTAGCTTAGTGTGAAATTATCAATTGTCCAAAGAGAAATCTTGAAACCATTGAAAGAAATTGAGATCAATTTAGACATGGTGATTGCACGTTTATTTGTATATTTTAGTGTATAGGCCGTTACAGAGGAGATTGTTTGGATTCTGTATATCAGAGTTGTGAAAGTGACAGCCATCTTAACCTGGATGAGGATTTTCCTTTGTTGAATAATGTGGAAAAAAAGGCTGTTTTGTTTTTATCTTATGTCACTAAACATAATAAGGTATTGCTTTTCTATATATATATTAAATACTAACCCAAGTACAGTAAAACCCCTCCTTCCGACCACCCCGGAAATACGAGCACCCCGCTATTACGAAAGATTTTTGACAGAACGGAATTATTTGTTTTTTATTTCAATGGTCGCAAACCCCTCTAATGCGAGCACCCCGCTATTCCGAATTACGACCACTAATTTCAGTACAAATGTCGGGTAATGCACTATTACGAACCTCGCTAAAAAGACCAGTAACTTCACACCTCCACACACCTCCGTGGATCTGATTTTTCGATATCGTGATTAAATCCCTATTGTGTTTTGGTATTATTTTTAATCAAACAACTTTAAGTGGTCAATTGTTTTGATACACTACATTCGTATATTAATAGAAGATGGTTGTTACATGTTTAATTATAGTAAAGCAACCGAAAGTAATGCGAATTCGGGCAACTTACAGAAATTCGTTTTCGGCGATCTGCAGACCGGTATTAATTAGTAATTAAACATGATTGTAAACAAGCTTTTGATTTATAGGTTTCGTATTTAGGAAAATGGTTTAACGGAATGTAATCACTACATTTGCAGTTCGACAATAAATGGCCTTTATTTTGATACAACTTTTCCGATGTAGGATTTCAAATCAGATCAAATAAACAAATAACAAACGAAACGAAACGGAGAAAAGAGGTATAGTGAAAGAGAAAACATAACGTAGCAGAGAACGTGTAAATGCAATTTTATTGATTTAATTATTTAATGTATAAAAAAAATCACGAAAAATTATTATAAAATTACATAGTCTTCTCTATAAGCAATAATTTGTTTTGAAAGTTTTGCAGTCGACCAAACCTCAGAATCAAGACCACCCCGCTATTAAGACCACTTTCATAAAGTACCCCAAGTAGTCTTAATAGAGGGGTTTTACTGTATATCATCGATTCTGGCAATTTCAGCTTAAATAAACTGAAGTTACAAAGTTTTGGAAACTCAACCTTGATATATAATGATATCTGTAAAAGTCTAGACAGAGAGTCAAATTCAAAATATGTGATTGATTTTTAGCTCCACTGGCCGAAAGGCCAGCGGGCTATTGTCATGGCAGGGTGTCAGTGCGTCCGTGCGTCAGTCTGTCCGTCCGTAAACTTTTACTTTAAAAATCTTCTCCTCATAAAGTACTGGATGGATTCCAATCAAATTTCACTGGAATGTTCCTTGGGTGACCCTCTATCAGATTCCTTCAAAGATTTTTAATCGGTTGAAAATCATGGCTGTAGTGGGCGTGGCTAATTTCCATATATGGTAATAGGTGGCTTTTCTCAGAAACTAATTGATGGATATAAACCAAACTTCACATGAATTATCCTTGAGTGGCCCTCTATCAGCCTACAAAAAATTATTGTGAACAGATGAAAAATATGTATTTTATGGGCGGAGGTCATTTCTATAAATGTTATATAGTGAAAACTTTAAAAGTCATTTTCTCAGATTCTAACCTATGGATATCAACCAAATTTCCCTGGAATGATTCTTGAGTGACAATCAACAAGTCTATAAAAAAATATTGTGATCAGATGGAAAATGTGTATTTTATGGGCGGAGGTCATTTCTCTATATGTTATATAGTGAAAACTTTGAAAATCATTTTCTGAGAATCTGATGGATAGATATCAATCAAATTTTACATGAATGAAACTTGAATGACCCTTTATGAGTCTAGCAAAAATTATTGTGATCGGATGAAAAATATATATTTTATGGGCGGAGGTCATTTCCCTATATGTTATATAGTGTAAACTTTGAAAATCATTTTCTCAGAATCTAATCAATGGATTTCAACCAAATTTTACTAGAATGATTCTTTAGTGATACTTTATCAGTCCATGAAAAAATATTGTGACCAGATCAAAACTATGTCTTTTATGGGCAGAGGTCATTTCTTCAGATAGGTTATATGGTGGAATATCCAATAAAGGGTAAAACAAACTATCCTGAAAGGTTAAACAGATGGATTAGATATCATGGAAATTTTATTTCTGTGAAGTTGTATCAGTCTGCAAAAAATTATATTGATTAGATGGACAGCATATTTTTTTATTGGCAGAGGGTATTATAACATATAAAGTGAATATTTGATCACCCTTTTGGTATCATCTCAATGATGAATTTTTCTAGTCTTGTTCAATTTATAGGTGTAATGATTTTAGATTAGAAGGAACAAAACCTTCATTGGAATTCAAATGTATAGAAACATTAGTTGAAATAAGTAGCCTGAGAGTACCCCCTCAGAATTTGGTGAGTTTAGTTGAACTAAGGGTGAATCTGCACAGTGTGTAAATTGATGTTCTGACCTCCTGACATTATGAGAGGGGTAGAAAGAGTTGAGTTGACTGCACTCTAAGGCATTGGGCAGAATAAAATAAATATATTGGATTGAATATTTTACTTCGTACTATCATTAGTTAGAATTTTGTTTTGATGACAAACAATTGTTGTGAAGTAACATCTTTTAGTAGTGTTTAACTAAAAGTGGAAAGATCTACAATCAAAATTTTGCATTCAAAGTACCAGTATATTGTGCATTACATTCTGTCAGTGTTGAAATTCTTATATTTGGATTTTAACAAAATTTCACTAGAATGATTCTTGGGTGACCCATTATCAGACTGCACAAAATTATTGTGATTAAATGAAAAATATTTGTGTAACAGGTAGAGGTCAATTTATTCACTGATCATGAGTTTTTTATGCAGAAATATTTCAGCATATGAACCTTATTTACTTGAAATAAACATTCACTCATTCATTCACTTCAATTCTCATTTAAACAGCTTTATCATCCTCTAAAAGTCATTATAAGGATATTCAGGCCTGTGGAGCGAATCAGGCGCTCAAGCGCCTCTAGTTTAATGATATAAATGAAAAAAAACTTTTTACTTGTCATTCTACCTTGGCAACCTTGCATTTAAATCAAAGTGCAGAAAACACCAATAAGTTCGGAGTACAAATTGTAAATCATCCAAAGGTATGTTTGTAAGATTGAGATTTTTGACATTTTTATGCCCCCGTATCGAGAGATCGGGGGCATATTGTTTTACTCATGTCCGTCTGTCTGTCCGTCCGTCTGTCTGTCTGTCTGTCTGTCTGTCTGTCCGTCCGTCTGTCCGAAAACTTAACCTTTGCCTTTTCTCCAAAAGTATTTGACATACAAGGCTCGTGTTTGGCATGATGATAGATAATGATCCGCATCTGCTGGTACCAAAGTCAAGGTCATGTGACAAGGTCATCTGTCAAGGTCAAACTTTGAAAAAAATGCTGTCCTGGGGGCATTCGTGTTTCACAAACACATCTTGTTTAACTTTTTAATTTGGGGAGATATTCCCACAAGATATCTTTCAGATCCTAACCTGTGTAAAGTTGAATAAAAGCCTGGGCAAAATTACATTGAAATCAAAGTTCTGAAATGCCTTGATGCACTTATTGTGAGTCCATATTTATTTTGGGATGATAATTTTCAAAGTTTTCTGGTTTAACAAGAAAGCTCAGTTTTTAGCTCCACTGGCTGAAAGCCACTGGGGCTATTGTCATGGCGTTGTGTCCGTCGTGCGTCCGTCCGTCCGTGCGTGCGTGCGGTCGTAAACTTTTCTTTAAAAATCTTCTACTCAGAAACTACTGGATGGATTTCAACCAAACTTCACAGGAATGATCCTTGGGTGACCCTCTTTCAAAGTTGTTCAAGAAATTTTGATCCAAAGAAAAACATGGATTTAATGGGCGTGGCTAATTTCCAAATATGGTAAAAAGTGAGTTTTCTCAGATTCTAATCAATGGATACCAATTAAATTTTACATGAATGATCCTTGGGTGACCCTCTATCAGCCTACAAAAAATTATTGTGATCGGATGGAAAATATGCATTTTATGGGCGGAGGTCATTTCTCTATATGTTATATAGTGGAAACTTTGAAAATTAATTTCTCAGAATGTAACAGATGGATATCAACCAAATTTCACTGGTTTGATCCTTGAGTGACCCTTTATCAGTCTACAAGAAATCATTGTGATTGGATGAAAAATATGCATTTTATGGGCGGAGGTCATTTCTCTATATGTTATATAGTGGAAACTTTGAAAATCATTTTCTCAGAATGTAACCAATGGATATCAACCAAATTTCACTGGAATGATCCTTGAGTGACCCTTTATCAGTCTACAAAAAATCATTTTGATTAGATGAAAAATATGCATTTTATGGGCAGAGGTCATTTCTCTATAAGTTATTTAGTGGAATTTGAAAATTATTTTCTCAGAATCTTATTTTTGGATATCATCAAAATTTCACTGGTATGATACTTAAGTGACCCTTTATCAGTGTACCAAAAATTATTTTGATTGGATGAAAAAATATACATTTTATGGGTGGAGGTCAATTCTCAATATGTTAAATAGTGAAAAACTTTTTCTAAGAATGTAACTGATGGATATCAATCAAACATTTTTGGTATGATATTTGGGTGACCCATTATCATGCAGCCAAAAATTATTTTGATTTGATGAAAAGTATGTCTTTTAATAGCAGAGGTCAGTTCTACAGTTATACAGTGGAAACTTTGAAAATCATTTTCAACATCAGTAGAACCCCAAATATCTAAAAATCTAGTCAAAACATTTATTTGCTTTTACAAGAATTTCAAGCCTGTGGAGCGACTCAAGCCATTCATGGCTTTCTAGTTATAGAAAAAGATCAGACTGCACATATGTACAGTCTGATCTTTGTCTTAATCACCTACAGTTGTGGGAATATTCCAGGGAATATTAAACAAGTGTTTTATACCTCAGCTGTTTACATTCTCATGTGGCAATATTTATACAAGTGAGAATTACCTTTCCAGGAATTAGACACACAGAATATAATAAAGCTGTTATGGGATGGAATATTTACAAAGGAGATGACAATATCAATGACTGGAAAAATGTCTCTAGCCAGGCTATTTACAGCTGTTTGTCTACAAGAAGGTATGAAAATACTAGTAATTGATGGATCATTAAAAATACATACAATATTTATACTAGACATTATAGTAGATGGACTCAATAGGAATTCAGAGTTTATAACATATAAAAACATTGCTGACAAAAGTAATCAAGAGTTGGTCTGGCATGCATGGCATGGAATTGAGTGTATTCATACTATTCTACTAAAATGTTGTACATTTGTAGTCAGAAGGCATTCAATTCAACTTGTGCAATTGTCGGACATCTACAATAGAAAATTTTATTAAAGTCTCAAAACTTTTTGAGTAAGCTGTTATGTTTTACCAACTAGTGGGTGTTTAGATGGCTTTTGAAGATAAGTTAACTGTATTTTTCAGGAGACATTGAGCAGGTGCGTGTTCTGTTGTACCATGTAGCTATGTGTGGTTATCTTAACCACTGGCTGTTTGTAGTACCCATTGTCAGCGTATGGCCAGAGGTCCTATGTAAACCAGTTAAAATAGAGCATAACCAAGGGAGACCAGTATTAGTTGTATATGAATATCTAGTCACCAAGAGTTTGTTAGAACAAGAAACAGAGTCAAGTAGAAAGGTCAGTTACTGTTCTACCTATGCCCCAAAACTGACTTTTTGACACCCTTGGTGAAGAAGGCTATATAAATCATTGTTGCATATCGATGGCTCAGGACGAAACAGTTGTAACTGCCTATCTATTTATAGGCAGTTACAACTTTTTCGCGCTGAGCCAGCGATATGAACACAAGGTTTTCTTCTCTTAAAAGCAAACTAAAAATCTGATCAGTCTAAAATTAGAATTATGTTTTCTGGTACAAAAAAATTGTTTATTTGAGTTATTGCTTATGCCTTGGTGTCATTGGTATTGGCACTGTTGTTGGTCATGGCATGATAAATAATACATACTTAGTGTTTTGTATGAGAAAAAATATCTAACGAGGTTGGGAGAATTGAAAATTGTCGAGGCTCTGCCGAGACAATTATCAATTCCCAAGACCAAGTTAGATATTTTTTCATATAATACACTAAGTATGTATTATATTTATCTTATAACCTGTATTTGCCTTATTTTCATCGATGTTTCTAACTGAAATGCAAGTTTTTAAAAATAGCTGCATAATATATTTGTTCTAAAAATAACTGGGTGATAACATAAAAAATATCATACGTGATGTTATTATATGGATATTTGTATAGTTATAAGATAAAATCTAACCTTTGACTTGGTCATAAAAATGTTATTATGCCAAGGGTGTACTTATGAGGGTAATACATATTATCAAGAAGGATGACTCTTTAAGATTTTATGCAAGAAATGCTCCTTTTATGGCTTTTTGCATTATCAATTGATTGAATGGAGTTTTATGCCTCTTTCAACATTTTTATGCCCCTGCATCGAAAGATCAGGGGCATATTGTTTTACCGTTGTCCGTCTGGCTGCCTGTCCATCTGTCTGGCCATCCGTCTGTCTGTCTGTCTGCAAAACTTAACCAACAAACTTAACATTGCCAATATCTTCAAGCCTATGCAAGGGGCATTAGTGTTTCACAAACACATCTTGTTTCACTTATTTCATGGCGGCTGGAGCACCTAACAATGGATTCCTGATATTTCTCCTTTCCTAGCCTCCAGCTGCTATCTCAGCTGCTAGGTCTATGATTATCAACCCATTGGTGAGAGACAAATAGTCAGAAAGAATGAAAGCCGCCGTCTGGGATCAAACCCTGGACCTCTTGATTGACAGTCTGACGCACTACCAACTGTGCTATGACGGCAGCTCCTTCTGCATTATCAAGCTACTGCTTTTGTTATACCATAGTACAGTCAATCTTGCCTGAGCCACCGCGTTTATTAAGCGACCATTTTCATTAAGTTACCATTTTCAAAATACCTGTTCTTTAAATGAAAATGCCTTGAAAAATAGGTATCGTTAGTCCAATGATTATTGAAAAATGAATCCCATGTTGTTAAAATTCTCCAGAATGGTCTCAATGAGAGGATTCTATTGAGTTTTAAAAACATAGTATTATTGAGAATTTCGCAATAATATGCATATTAAATCAAAAACTTTGTTTCTTATTTGTAAACAAGACATGTATTAAGCGGCCATTTTCTTTAACCACCGTTTTTTGGTGGTTTCGGATAGTGGATGCTTAAAACAAGTTTTACTGTATACTTTATTTAATTAAAAGTGGAATATTCTACTTCACCATAGGTGTTGAAGATACTGAAGAAGCTGTGTAATTGGTCAGGACAATCGGAACATCCAGAGATAGTATTGAGACAACTCACAAACAGCCTGTTTGATATTCATACAGATGAAAACTCTGATACAAGTATGTGTTTTTGATGGAACAATTTAGGATATCTGTGAAAATTTGTGTTTGACTGCACAGGAACATTTTTATACGCCCGAAGGGTCATATTATGTTATGAACCCTGTCATCCGTCCGTCTGTCTGTCCCTCTGTCTGTCTGTCTGTTAGCAATTTTTTTGTGCGCAACTCCTCCTAAACTATCTATGTGAATGAGCTGAAACTTGGCTCAATTACTCTCTATCATGTCTAGTTGTGCATAAGACCTTTGAAATTAAAATCGCTCTAGTCATTCCTGAGAAATCTTAAACTATCTGCCCTTGAATTTAACAAAAATCACTTTTTAGCTCGCCCGGGACGAAAGTCTCGGAAGAGCTATTGTCATATCCTCGGATGTCGGCGTCGGCGTCGGCGTCAGCGTTGGTGTCGGCATCCGCATTAGGTTAAAGTTTTTTATTTCTATCAATATTTATCCTAGAGGCTTTATTTTTTACAGAAACACTCATTAGGGCATAGGCTTTCATTTGAGACCAGCATCCATGTCGAAATGACCTTTAGACTGTGACCTTGACCCTTTCAAAAAAACTTTAACCAAAAACTTTAACCAAAAACTTTAACCAAAAAAACTTTAACCAAAAACTTTAACCTTGCATATATTTTTTTAATGCTCTAACCTAGGGACATCATAGCTTCATATATATACTCACCAGGTGATAGGCTTTCACCAGAGACCATGGTCCTTCACAATTTGACCTTGACCTTTACCATTTGTGGACTTAGAAAAACTTTAACTGAAAACTTTAACCAAAAACTTTAACCTTGCTTATATTTTCTGAATGCTTTAACATAGGGACATCATTACTTCATATACATACTCATTAGGTGATAGGCTTTTGTGAGAGATCAAGGTCCTTGATAATTTGACCTTGACCTTTTATGAACTTAGAAATACTTTAGCCGAAATTCTTTTACCAAAAACTTTAACCTTGCTTATATTTTCTGAATGCTTTAATCTAGGGACATCATTACTTCATATACATAGTCACCAGATGAAAGGCTTTCACCAGAAACCAAGGGCCTTGACAATTTGACCTTGACCTTGACCTTTTATGGACTTAGAAAAACTTAAACTGAAAAACTTTAACCAAAAATTTAACCTTGCTTATATTTTCTAAATGCTTTACTCAGGGACATTATTACTTCATACACATACTAACTAGGCGATAGGCTTCTACAGAGACCAAGGTCCTTCACAATTTGACCTTGATCTTGACCTTTTGTGGACTTAGAAAAATTTTAAAGAAAAACTTCATGTTTGATACAAAGAAATTCCATTGGTAACCTCATCTGCTTGTAGGCTTTCACTATACCCTAACCTTATACATGCCATTAAAACAAAAAAGTTTATATTTCTTAATTACTACTCAAACAGATATATATTAGATCATGGACTTTAACATTGAAAGAAACCACTTTGAACTTAGGTCTTCGGTCAAGCGCTGTTTGTGACAAGCAGCTGTTTGGGCGAGCTACGTTGTCCGCGAACAACTCTTGTTTTGTGTGTGTGCGCAACTCCTCCTAAACTATCAATGGAAATGAGCTGAAACTAAATACAATTACTCCCTATGGCGTCTAGTTGTGCATAAGACCTTAGAAATTCAAATCACTCCAGTCATTCCTGAGAAATCTTGAATTATCTGCCCTCGAATTTAACGTAAATCACTATATTTTGATCACTACATTTTGTGCGCAGAACTCCTCCAAAAAGCCAATTGCACTGAAAGGAAACTAGACACAACTACTTTCTATGATGTCTAGTTGTGCATAATACCTTAGAAATTCAAATGGCTCCAGTCAATTCAGAGAAATCTTGAATTATCTGCCCTTGAATTAAAGAAAATCACTGTTTTTTTGTGTGCAGCTCCTTAACTATCAAATGAAATGAGCTGAAACTAGACACAATTACTCTTTATGATGTCTAGTTGTGCACAAGACTTTTCAATTCAAAATGCTCCAGTCATTCCTGAGAAATGTTGAATTATCTGCCCTTGAGTTGAATGAAAACTAAAATAAAAAAATGTCAGCTCACTTTCTCCTACATTTTGGATGGGAATGAAAGGAAACTTGCCACAATGACTCTGTAGGCTGTCTATTTGTGCTTAGGACTAAATTTTTTTCACATGTTAGGTAGTTCCTGATTTATCTGCCCTTTACTTCACAAAATAGTTTAAAATTACAGGTTTTTAGCTCACCTGAGCACGAAGTGCTCAAGGGAGCTATTGTGATTGATCAATGTCTGGCATCCCTCTGTCCGTCTGTCTGTCACGGCTTCAACTTATTCTTTAATAACATCTCCTCCTAAACTTATAGGTCAAAATCAACCAAACTTGTCAGAAATATTCCTTGTTTGGTCCCTTGTGAAAATTGCTCAAATGGAAAGGATCCGTGCCATATCACGGGAAAAGGGGCCTTAATGACAATTTTCTTGTTTACACTCTAGAAGCCACAAATATGTTCCAATCTTCATGAAACTTGGTCAGAATGTTTGTTAGGTCATGAGGATAAAGTCTATTGAAAATGGGAAGGATCCGTGCCATATCACGGGAAAAGGGGCCTTAATGACAATTTTTTTGTTTACACTCTAAAAGCCACAAATATGGTCCAACATCATGAAACTTTGTCAGAATGTTTGTTAGGTCATAAGGATGAACTTTTTTTGAAAATGGGAAGTATCTGTGCCATATCATGGGAAAAGGGGCCTTAATGTTAATTTTCTCGTAAGAGCTCCAGACGCCACAAATATGGTCCAATCTTCATGAAACTTGATCAAAATGTTTGCCAGGTCACAAGAATGAACTCTGTTGAAAATGGAAAGGTTCATGCTATATCATAGGAAAAGGAGTCTTAGTGATAATTTACTTGAAATATCAGGTGAGCAATTTAGGGCCCTCAGGGTCCTTTTGTTTTTGTGTGTGTGCACAACTCCTAAAAATTTGATTGGATTGAAATGAATCTTGTCACAATGTAACCCTGATATTTGGTTGAACTTAAGACTTCAGAAATTCAAAAAGCTTGGGTCTTTCTTGTATTATCTGCCCTTGAATTGTTTGAAATTCACTATATTTCTTTTGTGAGCACCTGGTCACACTTTGAGTTGGAATGAACTGAAATTTGCAAAATGACTGTTTGGCGTATAGTTGTGCATAAAACCATTTTCAATTTACACTCAAAGGGTCATACTACGTAATGGCCCCAGTCGTCTGTCTGTCTGCAATTTTTCTAGCTATTATTCAAGCACAAGTTACTGACAAGCCAAGGTTACTGACAAGCCCCATCGGCGTATATGCGCCGCATGTGGCTTTCCATGCTGCTATTTGCCTGACCATCAAGCTCAAGTGAAATTGTTGGAAATGAAACGCACATGCTCATATGTCATGTATTATTGAGATTTCTTAGTAGAATATCACTTGACAATTTCACTGCTAATCCAATAAAATTATCAAAGATTGCACCCTAATTTTGTTTATTTTTACCCCTATCCCATTCAAACATGGTCTGTTTTACCAACAATATTGTCACACTGCCATGCCATTATGTGAGATTAAATTACCTTTCTTAATTATTGTCCTAAAACTTAATCATTTTATTCTATTTATGCATTGAATTAATAGAATTATAAGTGTTTGTGTGTGTGTGCAAGAAATGAATCTTTCTTTTGTCAACAACAAATCTGTATTTTCACTTATTTCTCTCCCTCTCTTGAAAATATAATTTTTAGTTGTTCACTCAAGATTATCAAAAATAAAAAGATTTTACACTGAATGAAATGCTCATTATCCTCAATATCTTTTCAGATAATATATTTGAAGTTGTTCAGGCGTGTAAGTTGTTATTGAAGAATGAAGCTTGGTCGTGGTGTAATGAATACTTTATCAACAGACAAGGCTTACAACCGGCATATAACAGATATATGTGTAAGAAGGGAACAGTGTCTTCTGCATATGTGTGTGCTGTCCTAGATATAACAGGTGAGATCAATATACAGTTGCTCCAGCAACCACATCTATAAAGCGACCATTTTTATTATGCAACCATTTTCAAAATCTCCTTCTTTACATAGAAATATCTGAAAGGAGGTATTGTTGTTAAAAAAAACAAAACAACTGAAACGAATCTTTTGTTTTTAAAGATCACCAGAATCGCCTCAATTCTACTGAGTTTTAACAACATAGGATTCATGAGGATCTTGCAATGATATGCATATTTGATCACATGTATTAACCCTTTGCTGTTTAATCCCTGCTTTTTACGTGCCTGTGATTTTATGATTGAGAAAACGTTGTGAAAAAAGAAGAAATTGCTTCCAACAAGCAATTTCTTCTTTTTCTACACTATTTTCCACCCTACTGGATGGTTATTTTTCAAATTGAATCCACTTTAAACTTTCATCTGCAAAACCTTTGAATTTGGACAGGTCCAAAATTTTGTAAAACAGGAATGGGTTAATGCATATACAGAGGCCATTCAGTGATCCACACTAACTCCTGAGAGTAAGGAGTCCATTGGACTCCTAATACATGAAATCAAGGAGTCCAGGCTCAAAGTAAGAAGCCTGAATTTTTGTATTAGGAGAACATTGTTTCTTCTTTTCCACAAGTTTCAAAGCCTTGTGCAGCAAGTGTGTTAGTGTATTAGGCTAGCTAATACAGCTTACAGTATTTGTCCCGATAAACTTTGCTTTAGCAACAAAATTCTGAAGAAAAATAGCTATTACAGGGCTTATTTATTGATTTTCCTCCTTGATTTGATATAAATTTCATCTAAACAATCATCTAGCTTTTGTTAAGTGGAATTAATGATTGTTTAGAGGAAATGGCACTCAAATTAAGGAAAAAAGTGATGTTTCTCAGTAAAAGGGGGGGGGGGGCTTTTATTAGAGGAAATACAGTAAATATGGATTGCACAGCCTGATTTGGTCAAAACGTTTCCCATGTGACTGATTTTCATTACCTGGAATGATTTTTATTACTTAAATAAGATTTTTAGCTCACCTGAGCACATCGTGCTCAAGGTGAGCTTTTGTGATCATTGAATGTCCGTCGTCCGTCGTGCGTCGTGTGTCGTCTGTCGTCCGTCGTCCGGCGTCAACAATCTTAGTGTTTACACTCTAGAGGCCACAAATATGGCCCTATCTTCATGAAACTTGGTCAGAATGTTGGCCAGGTCACAAGTATGAACCCTATTGAAAATGGGAAGGATCCGTGCCATATCACGGGAAAAGGGGCCATAATGACAATTTTCTTGTTTACATTCTAGAGGCCACAAATATGGCCCAATCTTTATGAAGTTTGGTCAGAAGTTTGGCCAAGCCACAAGGATGATCCCTTTCGAAAATGGGAAGGATCTGTGCCATATCATGGGAAAAGGGGCCTTAAGGACATTTTTTTTGTTTACACTCTAGAGGCCACAAATATGGCCCAATCTTCATGAAACTTGGTCAGAATGTTGGCCAGGTCACAAGGATTAACCCTATTGAAAATGGGAAGGATCTGTGCCATATCATGGGAAAAGGGGCCTTAATGTCAATTTTCTTGTTTACACTCTAGAGGCCACAAATATGGCCCAATCTTTATGAAATTTGGTCAGAAGGTCGCCCAAGCCACAAGGATGATCCCTATCCAAAAATGGGAAGGATCTCTGCCATATCACGGGAAAAGGGGCCTTAAGGACATTTTTTTTGTTTACACTCTAGAGGCCACAATTATGGCCCAATCTTCATGAAACTTGGTCAGAATGTTGGTCAGGTCACAAGGATGAACCCTTTTGAAAATGGGAAGGATCCGTGCCATATCACGGGAAAAGGGGCCTTAATGACAATTTTCTTGTTTACGCTCTAGAAGCCACAAATACAATTCAATTTTCATGAAACATGATCAGAATAATGGCTAGGTCACAAGGATGAACCCTATTAAAATTGGAAAGATCCATGTCATATCACGGTAAAAGGGGCCTTATTGACTATTTTCTTTTTAGAGGCCACAAATATTGCCCAATCTTTATGAAACTTGGTCAGAATATTGGCCAGGTCACATGAAACTTGTTTAGAAAAGGATAGAAATTTATGCAGCGATCATAGATATAGAGTTATGTTTTTCTTTGAAAAATTTAATGATCATTTAATGATCTTTCAAGTATTTAATTTTGCTAAGGGAGAAGTCAAAGAGACGAAGGTGAGCGATATAGGACCATCATGGTCCTCTTGTTTGATATACAAATTCTGTTGACATCCACTTGAACAAATCTTCTTTCAAATATTAAATTTTGTAGAAGGTTATTTTTTGTAATGGGTCAAATGTACATGTATGTTAAGATGCATTTTTTAAACACTAATGATCTGCCACTACATGTGGTCTGTAGAGAAGATCAGTATTTACTAGTCCCCCACCAGTTGGGGGACTATAGGTTTGCTCGATTCCCTCTGTCCGTCTGTCCATCACACTTTTGTCCGGGCTATATCCTCTAAACCATGTGCTAGCAACTTCAAACTTGGTACACTTATAGATCTCATTGAGGAGAAGTGTCATGTTCAAGAACCGTTACTCTGCCATGCCCACTTTTTGAGTTATTGCCTTCTGTTGTTTTTACCCTTACATTCTTGTCCGGAACATATCTCCTAAACTATGTGTGCTAGCAACTTCAAACTTTGTACACTTATAGATCTCATTGAGGAGAAGTGTCATGTTCAAGATCCATAAATCTGCCACACCCTCTTTTTGAGTTATTGCCCTTTGTTGATTTTGACCTTACATTCTTGTCTGGATCATATCTCCTAAAATATAAGTGCTAGCAACTTCAAGCTTGGTACACTTATAGATCTTATTGAGGACAAATGTCATGTTCAAGAACTGTTATTCTGCCACGCCCACTTATTGAGTTATTGCCCTTTGTTGTTTTTACCCTTACATTTTTGTCCGGATTATATCTCCTTAACCATAAGTGCTAGCAACTTCAAACTTTGTACACTGATAGATCTTATGGAGGACAAGTGTCATGTTCAAGAACTGTTACTCTGCCATGTCCACTTTTTGAGTTATTGCCCTTTGTTGTTTTTACCTTTATATTTTTGTCCGGAACATATCTTCTAAACCATAAGTGCTAGAAATTTCAAACTTGCTACACTAATAGATATCATTGAGGACAAGTGTCATGCTCAAGAACTGTCACTCTGTCATGTCCACTTTTTGAGTTATTGCCTTTTGTTGTTTCTATCCTTACTTACATTTTTGTCCTGTACTTATCTCCTAAACCATAAGCCCTAGCAACTTCAAACTTTGTACACTGGTAGATCTCATTGAGATGAAGTGTAATGCACAAGAACTGTCACTCTGCCACATCCACTTTTTTAGCTCCACTGGCCGAAAGGCCAGCGGGCTATTGTCATGGCGAGGTGTCCGTCGTCCGTGCGTCCGTGCGTGCGTCCGTGCGTCCGTCCGTCCGTAAACTTTTACTTTAAAAATCTTCTCCTCATAAAGTACTGGATGGATTCCAATCAAATTTCACAGGATTGTTCCTTGGGTGACCCTCTATCAGATTCCTTCAAAGATTTTTTATCGGTTGAAAATCATGGCTGTAGTGGGCGTGGCTAATTTCCATATATGGTCATAGGTGGCTTTTCTCAGAAACTAATTGATGGATATTTACAAAACTTCACATGAATTATCCTTGTGGGGCCCTCTATCAGCCTACAAAAAATCATTGTGATCAGATGAAAAATATGGTTTTTTTTGGGCGGAGGTCATTTCTCTATATGTTATATAGTGAAAACTTTGAAAGTCATTTTCTCAGAATCTAATCGATAGATATCAACCAAATTTTACATGAATGATACTTGAGTGACCCTTTATCAGTATAGCAAAAATTATTGTGATCCGATGAAAAATGTGTATTTTATGGGCGGAGGTCATTTCTCTATTTGTTATATAGTGAAAACTTTGAAAATCATTTTCTCAGAACCTAATTGATAGATATCAACCAAATTTTACATGAATGATATTTGAGTGATCCTTTATCAGTATAGCAAAAATTATTGTGATCAGATAAAAAATATATATTTTATGTGCGGAGGTCATTTTCCTATATGTTATATAGTGTAATCTTTGAAAATCATTTTCTCAGAACCTAATTGATAGATATCAACCAAATTTTACTAGAATGATTCTTCAGTGATCTTTTATCAGTCTATTAAAAAAATATTGTGATCAGATCAAAAATATGTCTTTTATGGGCAGAGGTCATTTCTTCATATATAGGGTAAAACAAACTATCCTGAAAAGTTAAACAGATGGATTAGATATCATGGAAATTTTATTTCTGTGAAGTTGTATCAGTCTGCAAAAAAATATTTGATTAGATGAACAGCATATTTTTTTTATTGGTAGAGGGTATTATAACATATAAAATGAATATTTGATCACCCTTTTGGTATCTTCTCAATGATGAATTTTTCTAGACTTGTTAAATTTAATAGGTGTAATGATTATAGATTAGAAGGAACAAAACCTTTGTTAAATTCAAATGTATAGAAACATTAGTTGAACATTAGGTGAAATAAGTAGCCTGAGAATACCCACTCAGAATTGGTGAGTTTAGTTGAACGAAGGGTGAATCTGCACAGAGTGTAAAATGATGTTCTGACCTCCTGACATTCAGAGTGGGGTAGAAAGAGTTGAGTTTACTGCACTCTAAGGCATTGGGCAGAATAAAATAAATATATTGGATTGAATATTTTACTTCTTACTATCATTAGTTAGAATTTTGTTTTGATGACAAACAATTGTGAAGTAACATCTTTTACTGATCATGAGTTTTTTATGCAGAAATATTTCAGCATATGACCCTTATTTACTTGAAATAAACATTTCACTCATTCATTCACTTCAATTCTCATTTAAACAGCTTTATCATCCTCTAATAGTCATTATTTGGATATTCAGGCCTGTGGAGCGAATCAGGCGCTCAAGCGCCTCTAGTTAGTTATTGTCCGTTGTTGTTTTTATCCTGACATTTTTGTCTGGACCATATCTCCTGAGCCATCAGTGCTAGCAACTTCAAACTTGGTACACTTATAGATCTCATTGAGGACAAGTTGCATGTACAAGAATCATTCTTCTCCGCCCACTTTTGGAGTTTTTGCCATTGGTTGTTTTTACTCTTATATTTTTGTTTGGGACATTTTGTTCAAAACCTAATGTGCTAGCAAATTCAAATTTTGAATACAGTTATAGATCTAGTAAGTAGGAGATATATTATAAGAAAGGATTTTTTGTTATCCGGTGGGGGACTCCTGTATTGCATTGCAATACGACATGCACTTGTTTTTATTTTATGTCCGTTTTTTTTTATTATTATTAGCTCGGCTGTTTTTGGAGAAAACCCGAGGTATTGCTATAGCCTTGGTGTCGTCGTTGTCGTCGTCGTCGTCGTTGTCGTCGTCGTCGTGCGAAAACTTTGACATTTTGTAATAACTTTTGAATGGTAAGTGATAGGGCTTTCATATTCCACATGATGATTGCCTGTGGCAAGGCCTTTCTGTTGGTACCAAGCTCAAGGTCATTATTTAATATCAAGGTCATTTTTCAAGGTCAAACTTGTGAAAAAAATGCAATAACTTTAACATTTTGCCAT
Source organism: Fragum whitleyi (assembly GCA_948146395.1). Lineage (NCBI taxonomy): Eukaryota > Metazoa > Mollusca > Bivalvia > Cardiida > Cardiidae > Fragum > Fragum whitleyi. The sequence goes on from OX411557.1 coordinate 18,554,459, forward strand.
AAATTTTGAATGGTAAGTGATAGGGTCTTCATATTTCACATGATGATTGCCTGGGACAAGCACTTTCTGTTGGTACCAAGATCAAGGTCATCGGTCAAGGTCAAGGTCATATTTCAAGGTCAAACTTGTTAAAAAAATGCAAAAACTTTGACATATTGCGATTACTTTTCAATGGTAAGTGATAGGGTCTTCATATTTCACATGATGATTGTCTGTGACAAGCACTTACTGTAAGTTCCAAGTTCAAGGTCATCAGTCAAGGTCAAGGTCATTTTAAAGTCAAATTTGTGAAAAAAAAGCCCCCAAAAATGCGATAATTTTAACCTTTTTGTGATATCTCTGGTTCTACTGAAGGCATTCACTTGAAACTTGGCACACATATTCACCATCAAAAGAGCAACCATTTCTATCAAGGGGGATAACTTTAGAAGCATTTTCTGCAAATTATGCCCCTTTTTCTACTTAGTTTTTTTCACCATCCATTAGTTTTTTTACCATCCAGCACTTACAGCCGAGCGTAGGCACCCGTAGGCGGTGCTCTTGTTTATTACAAATTATTATTTTGACCCAAGAAGTGGTCCAAAGGCCAATCATTGGCCCATTCCTCTCTGGCAAAAGTTTCTCAAACATTGCAATTTCAGCCCCAAAAATCAATGTCCCATGACCCCGACAGATGCAATGACCTTGGTACTAACAATAAAGTCTTGTCACAAGCAATTCTCATGCGAAATATGAGGGCCATATCCCTTGACAATCAAAAGTTATGACCAATATAAATGTTTTTTGCGGGACAGGTCGAAAACAATGTGCCCGTGGTCTATCAATGTGGGGCATACAAATCTACGAACTTTTTGACTATTTGGAAATGTGTTTATTACTAATATTCTGTTTTATTTTGTCTTGTTTCAGGGTTTACCATTGCCTGTCATTCAGAGTATATCAAACAACGAGAATTAAGTCAGATTTGTAAAACATGGCTACTAAGCATGATGTCAAAGGAGGAAGGTATTTATATGGGACCCATCACGCGAAAAGAGACCATCTGGGTAGTCCGTATAGTGTCGACCCTAGTCAGACTCCGCCATTTGCGCAGACTGACAAAGGTCCAAACTTTTCGCAATTTGCTTATTTTCTGAATCTGGAATGTACAATCTACCTTCCCTTGAAAGAATTTTTGAAATGCGACCTCTGGTTGACCAATGCTGGACCCAATCTCTTTTTCAAATAGTCATTTTAAAGAGTTCCCAGATGGTCCCTTTTGGCATGATGGGTCACATATATTTTTTTGAGTTACATGTATTCATAATGTAAATGAGAGATAGAAACATGATATATACAGTTTCGGTAAAACTGAAATTTAGATATTTTGGTCACTCATGGATGAATCGTATGATTTTAATATTTAGTCTAATCAATTATTCATTATGTTGATATGATATTCGAAGTATATCATAATGTGCAAAGATGGATTTCCAAATCATGAATAGTTGTAACTACTTCTAAATTCAAGAAGGAAAACTTTTCATTTATGAAAGCAAGTGTTAATTTATTTTTGGTGAACGAACGTCGTTCACCAGTGTTATATACCATGTCAGGAAAATCCTGTTGGATGTTAATACATTTTAAATAAAGTAGCGCCTCTTAAAATTTAATTTAGTATCTTTAAATAATTTTCTCCGCAAAATCACTTTTATTTTCTTTAATTGCATGATACTAGTATTCTTTATCAAGTGAAAATAATGAAAATTCGCCTTGAAAAACACAAAATGATCTTGGAATGTTTATCAAGGGAATTTTTGATCGGCGTAAGCTTGTCGAGAGTTTAAAGCAAAAACAAAGTTTGTGTCTAGACACCGTAGAGACAGATACTATGTTTTTGACCCAAGCCTTCGCTGGTGCAACTTGTAGTAATTAGCCGGAAATACGTATTTATTTAGGTCATGTCCTCTTGAACTTACATTCGGCAATTCTCGGGCGATTTCCGACGGCTCCGATTTAAATGTAGGTTAGAGGAATCGGCCGAGTTGAGACGAATGACACATCAAGACACCCTGTGTCATTAGAAACGGTAACGCGGTTTTACATAACTTTTCAACTAGCGACAGTCAGTCTCGAGACGGGTTTTAAGAATGATTCGACATGTGTTTTACATGTACAACCTTTCTTGTACTTTTATTTGAATAGGGATGAACGCCGCTATTAAGATTTTTCTGTAAAATTGCGTTGGCTGAAGTAGAGCATGTACGGATACACTCGAATATTCGGTGAACTTATTCCCAGCGAAAACGTTTCGTATTCGTCTGTCTCAGAAGCGAATATTGCCGAATACCAAATGCGACAGGCACGGAAGATATTTCATTTGGGCCATTCTACTTTGCATTTTTTTAATAAATAAAACCATATCAATTCTATTTGAAAATTAAATAAATGATAGCTAAATATTCAACCTAAGATACCACTCCAATTGATGAGTAGATATTGCCGTGGTCAAGGGGGGACCAGATCCGTCATGCACTTGTTTACAATTCGACAGGCGGGTTTAGTTGTTAAATTATTCTGGAAAAGTCATTGCGTTTTTTACAGAAATCATAAAAATCTTAATCGATGAATAAAAACTGGCTCCATCCTTCCCAAAATTCGTTTAGAATTGGTTAACTACAGTTTAAGCAAAAACTAGCTCCGAGCAGAAAGTCTAATATCAGCCGCAATACTGTAATAAGATGTCGATAGTGAGTGATTTTACAAGCATCGAAACTCTTGAAGGTAAACAATAGGTTCTCGTGCAAAAAATAAACCGACAATTGTAAGGATTCTCAATTCTTTTTGGAAAGAAAGTCGGAAGGAAAAAAACATTGTATTATACTTAAACATAGTCATAGACATAGTCATGCAATTATTACCTCCCTTTAAAAAATGAACTTCTTAAATAAGATTCTTATTCGCTTTTGATGTAGAAATTACGTTACAAAAATAATATTTATAAAGACTTTCAGTATGCAATTTACTATGGAGCAATTGTTTAATATAAAAAGTTATACTTTAATTTCTAAACCTTAAACAGAAATTATCTATGAATTATACTAATAGGGCACTAGACCTCCTATAACCTATACCTAAATATTTCTCATCCTGCAGTGTTATAAAATTGATTAGACCACGCTTGAAGCGAATTGGCCAATCAGAAAACAGTATTTCAAAAGTATAAATCACTGATACAACTCCGAGCCTTGTATTTACAGATATACGGTGGTAGTATGTCGTGCATGTGAATCTCGACAGGTTTTGCGTGCCGTGTCATTGCAAAAAGATATCGTCCATTTTATATTAGCGCCTTTTCCAAAACACTTTTTACAGTCGCAAAAAATGCAAAAGATCTACAAAAGTAACGGAAATAGATTCATAAGTTATTTCAGCATTATTACACACATTTTTAGTTATATCAAAGCGAGCTTTTCCCTTTTTTTATTGTAAAGAAGTTCGGGTAAAAATACAGACACTGATAGAAAAGCGTGGTCTAAGTCAGATAGAAACAGGACAGGATTTTACCTCTCTTTCCCTTTCTTTGAATTTGCAGTGAAATTTCCGAATAACGGAAATTTTGTCGAGACAATTCTTCCCACTTTTTTTTTACATTCGTAATTTCTCTTTTCTAATTTAATTCAATATATCACTCTAGAATGCCATCAGGTTCGTTCACCATCAGTACTTTCAGTGCTTTGATTTAAGAAAAAAAGTTTCGTTACAAAGGATATGTATGCATCTTGCTATCTAACTAAACTGACGGTCAGACAGTGTGGTGTCTGTGGTCTAGAAATAGAGACCCATTCCAAAGGTCCTTAGTTCAATTTCCGGGAGACGATTAAATCTTGGTTCATTCATTGCCACATGCATTTGGCACAAGTACTGGTGAATTTTCCAGGAAGCAGAATCAAGAGGGATTAAGTTAAGTTGGAAGAACATGCTTCTGAATCCATGAAAAAATACTTGTTTAAACCAAACCAAATCCAGACCAAATGGATCAAAGCTTCAGATGACATTTAAAAGTTTCTGCATATTAAACACATAGAAACCTGTTTTTAGCTCACCTGAGCACATGCTCAAGGTGAGCTTTTGTGAACACTGAATGTCCGCCGTCTGTCGTCCGGCGTTTTAAAGTGTTTACACTCTAGAGGCTACAAATATGATCCAATCTTCATGAAAGTTGGTCAGAATGTTGGTCAGGTCACAAGGATGAACCCTATTTAAAATGGGAAGGACCCATGCCATATCACATGAAAAGGGGCCTTAATGACAATTATCTTGTTTACACTCTAGAAGCCACAAATATTGCCCAATCTTCATGAAATTTGGTCAGAATTTTGGTCAGGTCACAAGGATTAACTCTATCGAAAATGGGAAAGATCCATGCCATATCACAGGAAAAGGGGTCTAAGCCACAATTTAGGCCCAAACTTCATGAAACTTGTTTTTGTGTAGAAATAATCTCCTTTATGACATCTGCCTATTTAATTAATCAGATGTCCCAGGGGTCAAAGAGACTCAGGTGAGTGATCTAGGATCATCTTGGTCCTCTTGTTTTATTAGGAACATTTATTAGAAAAGAAGACAATATGCACATTACAATTAAAGCTGTTTTGTTGTTTTGGTCACAACCAGACTATATATATAAATATTATCTTTCTTGTTGCAGGGGATCCTATTGTCCAAAACTGTTGCCTAGAAACACTGCTGGAGATTTCTGCATTTAACCCAAATATCATTACTGATATACATGTTTGGTTGACTAAAAACCCTAGTCACTCCTTGGACCAAAACTTACATAAATTAGAGATACTTAGGCAAACATTTAAGGAGAAATTTGGGTTAAACTGTGAGCCCTATGTCAGATGACACACTTGATGGATTGTTTTACTCATTATCCTATCACTATATTTGTTTAGTACAAATCTTGGGGAAAGTGCTTAACTATTAGAAGTGCCTACATATATGATACATACTTAGTGTTTTGTATGAGAAAAAATATCTAACGAGGTTGGGAGTAGTGATAATTGTCGAGGCTCTGCTGAGACAATTATCAGTTCTCACAACCAAGTTAGATATTTTTTCATACAATACAATAAGTACGTATTATTTTTATCTTATAACCTCTTTTTGTCTCGTTTTCGTCGATGTTTCTAACTGAAATGCAAGTTTCTAAAAACGACCGCATTATATCATTGTTCTAAAAATAACTATGATATCATAAAAAATATCATACGGGATGTTATCACACGAATATTTGTATAGTTATAAGATAAATCATAAGGCACTTATGTTAGTTATGCACTGACTCATTGAAATACGAAGAGTACATGGCTATTTGTATAGTTATAAGATAAATCATAAGGCACTTATGTTAGTTATGCACTGACTCATTGAAATACGAAGAGTACACGAATATTTGTATAGTTATAAGATAAATCATAAGGCACTTATGTTAGTTATGCACTGACTCATTGAAATACGAAGAGTACATGAATATTTGTATAGTTATAAGATAAATCATAAGGCACTTATGTTAGTTATGCACTGACTCATTGAAATACGAAGAGTACATGAATATTTGTATAGTTATAAGATAAATCATAAGGCACTTATGTTAGTTATGCACTGACTCATTGAAATACGAAGAGTACATGAATATTTGTATAGTTATAAGATAAATCATAAGGCACTTATGTTAGTTATGCACTGACTCATTGAAATACGAAGAGTACATGAATATTTGTATAGTTATAAGATAAATCATAAGGCACTTATGTTAGTTATGCACTGACTCATTGAAATACGAAGAGTACATGAATATTTGTATAGTTATAAGATAAATCATAAGGCACTTATGTTAGTTATGCACTGACTCATTGAAATACGAAGAGTACATGAATATTTGTATAGTTATAAGATAAATCATAAGGCACTTATGTTAGTTATGCACTGACTCATTGAAATACGAAGAGTACATGAATATTTGTATAGTTATAAGATAAATCATAAGGCACTTATGTTAGTTATGCACTGACTCATTGAAATACGAAGAGTACATGAATATTTGTATAGTTATAAGATAAATCATAAGGCACTTATGTTAGTTATGCACTGACTCATTGAAATACGAAGAGTACATGAATATTTCATTGGGCTAATATTCAAAGGATCCCTGGTTCAATTTCCAACGGCAGCACTCATCCTTTCCAACTCATTGTCTTTCACCTATGGCTTGATAATCAAGACCTATGTAGGATATCAGCTGAAGCTAGGAAAGTATGTAATGGTAATCCTTGGCCAAAGACCTATGTGAGATAGCAGATAATACCAGGAACCATTTTTAGGTGCTTCAGCCGTTGCCATATAACTGAAAAAATGTTGGATGCGTCTTAAAACTCTATTCAATCAATCAATCCTTGGGTGAAATATACCTGGAATCCATTGTTAGGTGCCATAGCCACTAATATATAACTGAAAGATTATTTATAGCAGGGTAAAACCCAATTTAAACAAAACAATGCTCTGAGAAAAATCAGATTAGATGCTCCAGTCATAGATCAAAATACTGTTAAAATGGCATTTATTCTGATTCAAACAAACAAATCTAAATGAATTCCTCCTTTTGCTGAAATGATTTCCTCCGAGTTATCAATTATGTGTCAAAAGGCACAATTGTATTGTAATTATTTAACCTTATAAAGGCAGAGGAATTGTAATAGTTCAGCAACACTTCAAACTCATGATCTAAACAATGTTGACAAAGGTTTCCTAATGAAATCATTAGGAAACCTCAGTTAACACTGTTTACCCTTGTCATGCTGAATAAAAACATTGGCAAAATTATATGTAAATCAAAGTGCTGAAAGCTCTGTATTTCCTAATTGTGAGTCAGGGTTTGATTTTGAAAATATACTTTAGGAAACTTTTCTGGTTTAAAATGGGAAATCAGGTTGTATGGACTTAGATCAGACTGCACATATGTGCAGGCTGATGTTTGTCCATACCTCCTGCCAAGGCAGGAATATTCCGGGATTCATATGACAAGGGTTAATGTCATTACCTCTGAAATATTGCAGAACTATTACAGGTCCACTACCTTAAACTTTAATATTTGGTAAATAAAAAATGACATGGACCAAAATTCCAGGAACTGTTAAGGAAAAGATGAACAGAATTAGTGTAGTGTCCTTGGTTAGAGGTAGAGCATCAGCCTCTTGACCCATAGGTGCTGAGTTTGATTCCCTGGAGTGTCTATTAATCTTGGTTCTATTATTGGCACACACAATTGGTGCAAGTACTGGTGAATTTTCCAGGGAAGCAGAATCAAGAGGGTTTAATCTAAGTTGCAAGAACTTCTTTCCCAATGGATGTGTAATAAAAAGGTTTAAACCAAACTTACAGTAATTATGTCTTATAATGTAGCTTTTGTTTTGGGGTTATCTGAAAATAGTGCTTTGTTAATAAAGATGTGTTTGGCTTAGGGAAGACAATGTAGAAAAATAGAAAACAATATTGCAAAAAGGTTTTCTCCTTTTCTCACAACATTTTTGAAAAAGAAAATGTAAAAATTTGGTAAAAGGCTATTGGAGGTATAGATAAGAGGAGGTAACTCCAATAAAAAATCTCTTTTTCCAAATGAAATGAGCCTGTGTGTGACATTTCCAACAATTTGAAATATTTGTGAGGTGTGAACATTGATTAGCATAGACGTCCACATACTGTTAATATAAAGTTTCCTGATGGTCTACAGAGACTTTGAGACCTTATCTATCTACTAAACGCATAGTGAAGACTCTGGTCAGACTGTGCCAATGCACAGGCTGGTCAGATTCTTTGCTTTGTGCATACTTGAAATCGTTGGAAATCTCACACACAGGCTCAAAAACTAAGTGGTGTGTACTCATTTGAATCTTCTCAACAAGACGACTCCAATGAGTATATGCAAAATAGGGTTTGAGTAGGGACTAATGAAGTATTTAAATTTGAAATCATGGAATACAAGGACTTACAGTTATAATGTTGTATAATTTACCTTAATTTTTTGGTGCTTTTTAAGTAAACATGACTGGTCTGAAGAGGTAGCAGATGGCATTTAAGAATTTGTTTTGAATTAATCTGTAAAAATTCCACAACATTTGGGACCCCATAAACTTTCACAATGTTGACCAAGGTTTCCTTATGCAAATCATTAGGAAACGTTGGTTTACACTATGGAAGTTCATTATTTCGAAAATATTGCAAAATTATTACGGGTCCATTACCTTAAGGTGGATAATGTAGGAAAAGAGACTAATTTGTTGTCTTTTCCTCACAACATTCTTAAAAAAAAGAACTGTTGAACTGTGGTGAAAGGCTTCAAACATAAATCATAATACATAAAATGTCAACAGTAATTAGTAGAATTCAGAATGTAAGATATGGGAAATTTCACTCATACAGCTTAAATAAACTGCAGAAAATGATTCATATCTATTAATTCTTAAACTATGCATTATATTTGATAAGACCTGTCATTTTCTACCGTGTAGTGTTAACATTAACTTTTGTACATTTTAAACACATCTTTTAAAAATCATACCTTGTAAGCAATTAATCACAAGATACTAAATATTTAGTGGAGGCTTAATTGAATCAAGTTTATAGAAGCTTCTTACCTATCTGAATGAAATATTAATTTAATACACATTTAATACATAATAGCTATAGTTTTGTGCGCATGTATAGCCCATTAATGAATTAAATTTTATCTTGCCATGTCAACTACCTCATTGGTACAGGATAAAATGTCTCTTTAAATTAACAAAGAAAGTACTATACAATGTTAAAGAAAGGGGAAGTGTTTTTATACCCCCCCCCCCCCCTACACACACACCTACAATGTAGAATGGGGTGTATAGGTTTCACAATATCTGCCTGTCTGTTCATCCGTCTGTTTGTCCGTAGACATTTTTGTTTTCCGACTCAAACTCAAGAACCAAGTGACATGTCCATCCGTTCATCTATCCATCTGTAGATCTTTTTGTTTCCAGAAAACATGAGAACTAAGCAACCTAGAATCAGTTAACTTCATGCAAATGCTGCTTATGACCAAAGGAAGTGCCCTATTGTTATTGGGTCACAGGTCAAAGGTCAAGGTCACAGTCTTTGTTCAATTTTTGTTTCCAGACTCTTATTCTAGAACCAAGTGACTTAGACTCATCAAACTCCATGCAAATGCTGCTTATGACCAAAGGAAGGGTCCTTCTGTTTTTGGCTCACATAGGTCAAAGGTCAAGGTCAGAGACAATTTTTATTGAATTTTTGTGACACCTTTTCATTCAACTTAGGAACCAAGTGACCTAGAATCAATCACAGGCATTTAACTTGAATTATCAATATTTGATACAAACACATGCTGCACTAATAGCACTTACATTTGGACAAAACACTGGTGGGGTGTATTAGTCTGACAGCTCTAGTTTATTTCAAATTTGTTGTTTGCATTATTGCTGAATTAGATTGGGCTGCATCCATTGTTGCACCTAGAAATGATAGGCTTCAAAACTTAGGGTTGTAAGTTTAATATAGGGCCATTGTGAGTATTCTTTCCAACATTTGTCCCCTAGCAATGAATGGATAATTATCACTTAAGTGGATTGAATAGTTTAAAACTTAGAAAGGGATGCTGCAGTAGTAGTGATTTGATTATGCCGAGAATCCTTGGTTAGGTGCATCAGTTTCTATAGTATGACTGAAATACTATGTTATGTTATACTATGTTAATTCGTCTCATGCTATTCATGGCATATTCCTACTGTATACAAGCTTTTGGCAGAGAGTGTCATTTGATCAGCTTGCTCTAATGAGTAGGCAGGAAGTGTAGACTAAGATCAGCCTGCACAGAGGAGCAGGCTGATCTTAGTCTCCACTGCCTGCTTTCTACTCAGTTATAGTGGGAAAAATGTGAGGTAGACTGGTTGAAACAATAGTGATGAAGAGAGTATTTAAGTCCATTGAGGTATGAAACTAAAAACCAAATCACACTGTATGAATACACAAAGTGGATTCATACATGAGTGTGATTGGTTTTTTGTTTCATACCTCTGTGAAATTGTAAAAAAACTCTCTTTATATTTTATAATTTAATATCCTAAAGCAAAAATGGAGACATTTCTCCATAATAAGACATATTTCTTGCAGGACTATATTTTTACGCAAGCTTAAGAAATAGCTGCATACTTAAAATTGTTTTCATTGAGGATTAAAATCAATTTTTAAGCAAATCAGAATGTACAAAAATTGATGGAAACCATTAATATTAAATTTCACGATATATAGCCCTGCACTCAGAATGAAAATGTTATAAAACCTAACAAAAATTGAATCTTTATTGTGAAAAGTAGGGTACTATTTGCAAACATTTTGCATCCTTAACTCATAGCAGGTTTTATATATGATAATCGAATTCACATATATGTGTGTATCTTAATGTACATGTATGATACAATTACATAGAAGATTTGTCATATCTGATGAGATTATATGGGACCAAAAGATTTTGAATAAATTCCTTATAAGAAGCCAAGTATCATTTGGTAACTTTATAAGCATTTAATTGTTTTTATACACAGGGGAAGGTGACTGTATATTGGTATCATCTCCACGTGTCTGTATATTGTTATCGTCTCCATTTGTCTGTCTGTCAATTTGTACTTTGATAAGTCTTGTGAACACAACACCTGCATTTACAGATGGATTTTGATGAAACCTTTACAAAATATTCCAAGTCACATGACCTTGCCAATATTGTAGTGGTTTGATAATATTATGCAGCATTGACAAAGGGACTTTATGTATTTTTTTTCTGTTGGGGTATATATTGTGACACTGACACTCTTGCTTTCAAATTTGAATGTATTTGCTTATTTCAACATGTTTTGTATCGTTATTGCTGTTGAATTGTTACATTTTTACTCTTAATTAAAATTTCTTTGAATTTTCGGATTCCTTGTTTTTTGTTATGCCCCATCTTTGAAGAAGAGGGGGTATATTGCTTTGCACTGGTTCGGCAGTCGGTCTGTCCATAGACCTTTCTTTGTCCGGAGCATATCTCAAAAAGTATGCAAGCTAGAATTATGAAACTTCACAGGTGGATCTCATTGAGGAGAAGTGCAATGCACAATAAGCATAACTCTACTCATCATATTTTGTGAGTTATTGCCTTTTGTTGATTGACAAAGAATAGGTTATTGACTTGCTTTTATGTGGGGCATAAATGTTTTTCAAATATCTCTTGCCTCTCCCTGAAGTACTCTAGAAAGTCTGTTTTAATCTTGTTTCTTGAAGGAAATTAGATTTTTTAATGAAAAAAAAAAATGTCACTTTGTTTTACGTTGGATAAAGAGAAGTTCCAGTTTTGTTTATTTCTATGAAGAAAATGGCTATATCCCTGATGCTTCCAGCCATCTCACTTGGGCTTAAAATACAGATTCTGGACATGCAACATATTAATTTTGATGGCTCAGCCTAAAACATTTGTAACTGCCTATAAAATATAGACAGTTACAGCTGTTTCGCACTGAGCCATAAGTTTGATGAATGCACATGTTGATCCTTGTCTTAGTTTTATACTAAATCATCTCCTTTTGATTATGATGAAAGCTTAAGCTTACAGATTCACTTTCGAACAATCAATCCAGATTTTTTCATGTCCCTTAGAGAGGGGCAGTGGTTTACAGGTTTACTCTTTTACTGCTACCCAATTTTAAACCATCCGAACTGGGGCTGGCTATTGAGTGTTTTGCAGAGGGTTATCTTTTGACATATACTCAACCAGCAACAGTTAATAACAGCTTAAACTGACAATTTGAATGGCATTAAAAGGGTTTCAGTATGATATTGAATGAGTGCCATGAGTTAGTTTTGAATGAAATTAAAGGGATGTTATCCAATATTGCTAATTGTGTTCAAGATGAACAAAATTAGTGATATTTATTGCCTCCCTTTAAAAAATGCATAAAAGTTCTATAAATTGCTTTCTATTTCTTCACGAACCAATCGGACGATTACAAATCACGCAAATCTTTGGTGCGTCCCTCTGTCTGTCCATCTGCGCTCTTAAACCTTTTCTTTAAATCTTCTCCTTGGAAACCACTTGTTGAATTTCAACCAAACATTACAGGAATGATCCTTGTTAGACACTCTTTCAAAGTAGTTCAAGGGAATTTTGATCTAACTAAAAACGAGGCTTTAATGAGCGTGACTAATTTCCATATATGGTAATATGTGACTTTTCTCAGCTGAAAAAGGATGGATATCAACCAAATTTCACTAGAATGAACCTTGACTGATCTTGTATCAGTCAACATTATTGAGATCAGATGAAAAATATGTATTTTATTAGGGGGAGATCATTTCTCTCTCTCTCTCTATATATATATATTGTGGTAACTTTAAAAATCATTTTTCTCAGAATATAATTGATGGGTATCAACCAAATTTTGCTGGAATGATTCATTATCTGTCTACAAAAATTTATTATGATCAGGTGAAAATATGTATTTCATGGACAGAGGTAACTTAGTGGAAACTTTGAAAATCATTTTTTCAGAATCTAACTAATGGATATCAACCAAATTTCGCTGGAATGATTCATGGGTGACTCGTTATCAATCTACCAAATATATTATGATCAGGTGAAATATATGTATTTTACCAGTGGAGGTGAGTTTTATTTGTTATTCATCTATTATAATTTTTCCTTTGCAGAACTGTTTCAACATGCAACACTTATTTACTAGAATTGAAAATTCATTCATTCACTTGAATTCTTGTTTTATATCAGTAGATTCATGTCTGTGGAGCAAATCAGCTGCTCAAGCAGCTCTAGTTTTGAATGCAGTTGTTGATCTTTTAAGTGAGTTTTTGGAGCGTCTTTGAATGGATTTAGTGAGTGTTTGGAATGAATGTATGGAGCGCTGAGTGAGCGATTGAGAATGGTTTGATCGGAATGCTAGTCAATTTTACAATGTTGTTAATTGTATACAAATTGATTTTCATGTTCCAAAAGGTTGAAAGATCCTACACAGTGTATACCTAGCTCAGACTTTTCCGCAAACTGGAGAGTGTCATATATTGATAACCATTCAGAACATCTCTCGTACTATTTCCTAAACTGGAAAGTACCTTGTACGTAAGTGTAGTAAATTTGGGTCGTGTTTAGATCCACTGACCAAAGGCCAGCGAGCTATTGTCATGGGGGGGGGGGGGGGGGGTCCGTTGTGCATCTGTCTGTGCATGTGTGCGTGCATAAACTTTTCTATAATCATCTTCTCCTCCTAAACAAATGGGTTGATTTCAATGAAACCAGAATGTTCCTTTGGTGATCCTCTTCTTAAGTTGTTCAAGAAATTTGGATTGCCCCCAAAATATGGGCTTTGCAGGGCGGGGCTTATTTGAGCCAGAAATCTTTGAACGACGTCTCCTCCTGACTCATTGGGCCAATTTCAATGAAACTCTACCAGAATGTTCCTTGTGAGACCCCTTCAAAAGTTGTTCCAAGAAATTTGGATTGACCCCCAAATATGGGTGTGGCAGGGTGAGGCTTATTTTGAGCCCAAAATCTTTGAAAGACGTCTCCTCCTGACTCATTGGGCCGATTTCAATGAAAATTTTACCAGAATGTTCCTTGGGTGACCCCCTTCTAAAGTTGCTCAAGAAATTTGAATTGACCCCCAATTATGGGCCGGGCAGGGCAGGGCTTATTTTGAGCCGGAAACCTTTGAACCATTGGGCCCATTTCAAAGAAACTTGACCAGAATGTTCCTTCGATGACCCTCTTCTAAAATTGTTCAAGAAATTTGGATTGACCCCCAAATGTGGGCAGTGCAGGGCAGGGCTTATTTTTAGCCAGAAATCTTTGGATGATATCGCCTCCTGAACCATTGGGCTGATTTCAATGAAACTTTACCAGAATGCACTTGGGTGTCTCTCTTCTAAAGTTGTTCATGAAATTTGGATTGATCCCCAAGTTTGGGCGTGGTAGGGTTTGGCTTATTTTGAGCCCAAAATCTTTGAATGGCATCTATTCCAAAACCCATGGGCCGATTTCAATGAAATTTTACCAGAAATTTGGATTGACCCCGAATTTAGGGCATGTCAGGGCGGGGCTAATTTTGAGCCCGAAACCTTAGAATGACATCTCCTGAACAATGAAGCTTTACCAGAATGTTCCTTCGGAGACGCCCTTCAAAGATTGTTTGTGAAATTTTGATTGGATGAGATCCACTGGATCAATAAAATTCTGGTCATCTTGTTTTAAACTGATATCTAAATAGTTTGCTTCCTGGTAATTCTACATATTAGTTATATGAGTTCATTTCTGGTAAGTCAGTTTCAAATTGGAAAAAGTCGGAATTCGATCTGAATGCTGGTGACTTTCATTACCTTCTATTTTCAATATCTCACTTTCAAATCTTGAGATACTTAAGCCAGTGGAGCGATACAGGCCCTCTTGGGCCTCTTGTTTTTAAGTAATTAGGCCCTTGTGGTACTTCAGTCATTTAATACGCTTAAAGAAAATCACAATTGGTTAATTCTTTCTGATCGTCTGTGGAGATCTTTTTGGCATATCATATATGATAACTAAATGCAGTAAAACACTGCGTTTTGTTAGCTCACCTGAGCACAAAATGCTCAAGGTGAGCTATTGTGGTTAGGTGGATGTCCGTCGTGCGACGTCCGTCGTCAACATTTGCCTTGTATGCACTCTAGAGGCCACATTTTTTGCCCGATCATGAATTTTGGTCAGAATGATTGTTTTGATGAAATTTCGGACGAGTTCGAAATTGGGTCAACAGGGGTCAAAAACTAGGTCACAGGGTCAAATCTTAGAAAAACCTTGTATGCACTCTAGAGGCCACATTTTTCGCCTAATCAACCTGAATTTTTGGTCAGAATAATTGTCTTGATGAAATCTTGGACAAGTTCGAAATTGAGTAAACTGGGGTCAAAAACTAGGTCACAGGGTCAAATCTTAGGAAAACCTTGTTTGCACTCTAGAGGCCAAATTTTTTGCCGGATCAACCTGAATTTTGGTCAGAATGATTGTCTTGATGAAATCTTGGACGAGTTCAAAATAGGGTCAACCAGTGTCAAAAACTAGATCACAGGGTCAAATCTAAGAAATACCTTGTATGCACTCTAGGGGCCACATTTTTTGCCTAAATCAACCTGAATTTTTGTCAGAATGATTGTCTTGATAAAATCTTGGACGAGTTTGAAATTGGGTCAACCAGGGTCAAAAACAAGGTCACAGGGTCAAATCTAAGGAAAAACCTTTTATGCACTCTAAAGGCCACATTTTTTGCCTGATCAACCTGATTATTGGTCAGAATGATTGTCTTGATGAAATCTTGGACGAGTATAAAATTGGGTCAACCAGGGTCAAAAACTAGGTCACGGGGTCAAATCTAAGAAAAAACTTGTATGCACTCTTGAGGCCACATCTTTTGCTCGATCATCCTGTATTTTGGTCAGAATGATTGTCTTGATGAAATCTTGGACGAGTTCAAAATAGGGTCAACCAGTGTCAAAAACTAGATCACAGGGTCAAATCTTAGAAAAACCTTGTTTGCACTCTAGAGGCCACATTTTCTGGCCAATCAACCTGAAATTTGGTCAGAATGATTGTCTTGATGAAATCTCAGATGAGATCGAAATTGGGTCATCTGGGGTCAAAAAACTAGGTCACAAAATCAATTATAAAAATCCTTGTTAGTCAACCTAAAAAGGATTCTCAAGTTTTATAGAAGCAACAGCTTTGTTTAGCTCAGTCATTCATCATTCTATTTCTCATACTTCTTTTGAAAATTTTAGACAGTTCATTCAGGTGAGCGATTAGGGGCCACTATGGCCCTCTTGTCATTACATTATAATATACCCTCTTTTATTCATATGTTGATTTTGTTTAATGCAACGTCATCCTTAGCGGGATCGTTGATGTTGGTGACGTCATATAAACCCAAGTGCGAATGACGCGCTTTCATGGCTGCGCCTGTATTATTCCCGATGTCTATTCCGTAGAATCGCCGAGGGTTCCCGATTGATTGGTAACATCTGTTGTTCCTTCGTCCGTAAGTCCATTTCTTGTTTTCTCAGTTTCTCCTTCGTCTCTGGACGGATTTGCACGAAACTTTCACAGATTGCTTCACATTATTCGACAATGACATCTAGCATTCCTTTAACAATTGTAAATATATTTTACTGATACTTGATTCCCGTCAGTAAAGACCAGTCGTAAATTAAATAAAGGAAATAGCTAAATAATCCACGTAGATACAGCCACATATATCAGGTGTATGAAATTGACTAGAAGCTTAAGCTAGTGACACAAAAACGATTCGATCGGTCGCATACGACATTTTGTGGAAAAGGTCATAGAATGGACGACTGGTCGGCGATTGATCGGTGCACCGGTCGATGCAATGGTGCATATTTCTTATATCGGCGACGCGTCTGTGAGTTTTACCTACAATTTAAAACCAACCATCTATTTGGCAACGTCTTTTAGATTTGTCAGAAGACAAAATTGTATCGGCGACTAATCGCCTACCATCGGCCGGGCTACGGACGATCATCGGACGGGCTTTGGCCGAGTTTTATAAATCGCAGACGTCTTTTCTTATTCTTTGACTTCTGTTTGGTGTCAGCGACGTATCGCTGTCTTGTCGACGAATCTTCGCTGACGTATCGTCAGTACGCATTTTTAAACCAGCCATGATATATTTTCCATTACCGGACAAGAAATTAGACATTGATCGGGTTTTATGTGGCTGGAAAATGAATATATTTTCCTGATATAGCCGGCGCACGGCCGACGTTATTTATTACTCATCGACCGATGAGAAGTAGGAACCACTGTTGTGTCCGCATCGCCGATTTTTATGTGACTTTAACATAAGCTTAGCTTTTCGTATAGTGATAAGGTCATGATTCTATTCAAATGTCATATCGTCAGTACTATACACTCATAGAAATAGATTGAATTTTTAAAAATACAACCCAACTTTTTACTACAAATTAATTAAGTTGTTTTTACTAATTTTACTTATCACCGGTTTAGGATATAAGCATGATCAGATATTCTTGTATGTCTATTCAGTCCGTTTCTTACAACCATTGTAGAAATGTCAGGCTAAACTCTCCTAGTCATCATCATCGTCGATTTTAGCGAATAATGATGCCCTCGCCAAGTATACCATTCTATCCCATTAGCGTAGGAGCTGTGGTCTCCGTTAAGGTAGAGTCCATTTAGATTTGAGGCGTGACAAGCACCGTACCACCAACCACCCCTATAGGATACGGCACAGCTACCAGGAGCATAGCTATCGTGGTCTTTATCGATGGTAGAAAAGCTGAACCCGTCCACAGAGAAAGAATCGCCTGCAAATAGAATATGAACTATAAGGGATGCATCGAGGCGTTAGCGTAAAAGCTACTCAGAAAACTAACTCGATTTTTCATTGAAAAAGTTATATTTCCTTGGTTATTCAAATCGGGTCGAACTCGGACTCTGTGAAAGAGTAAAGATTTTGGGTGTACTTGATATTGTGCAAAATTTTAGCCAAAAGGTTTCTATAAATGCAAAAGTACTGCCAACGGGTGAATATGTTCGACTGAGAGGTGTTGTATTGAGGATAAAATCTATGTGGAAAGGGTTTGTAATTCGCAATAATTGCATTTAGAGTTGTCATCCTTCATAAGTATATACTGCTCTGAATTGGGAGCATGTTTTAAGAAAAGACTTAATCAATTACAATAGATATTAGAAAATGTCAAAGATTTCTTAAGACGACGAAAACGACGCTAATACTTCAGCAATACCTCGATTTGTCTTCGAAAACAGCCGAGATAAAAAAAATTACAGCCTTCTTTAGAAATTTAACGCTGGTATAAAAACAAAAGCTCGGACAAACACATAGGACGTGTTCAATTTTCCGTACCCTTCAATTACCGTATATAACATACCCGCCGTTCCAGTATAACCATACACTGTTATACGGTATAGATGCGCCTCATCAGCTACTCGGAAAGAGTCGTACTCTGCGTATTTCATCGTGTCGTTAAAGTCCGTCATCACGATCTTTAACGAGTGTGCCCCGTGACTCGTGATTTCATGTATAGCGTCATTACCTGAAAGAAAGTCAGTGGCAACTTGTTCGTTGTGAATGTGTGAGAAAACCGTCTCATGCTTCAAGCTTGCATACTTTTTAGACATGGTCTCGACAAAAATGGTCCTAGGACGGACCGACCGACAAGTGCAAAGCAACAGTCCCCCTCTTCTTCGAAATGGAAGGGGGGGGGGGGTAAAAATTGAAGCACTTCATAGCTAGCTAGATAGATAGATAGCTAGAAAGATAGCTAGCTAGATAGATAGCTAGATAGCTAGATAGATAGATAGATAGATAGATAGATAGATAGATAGATAGATAGATAGATAGATAGAAAGATAGATAGATAGATAGATAGGTAGGTAGGTAGGTAGGTAGGTAGGTAGGTAGGTAGGTAGGTAGGTAGGTAGGTAGGTAGGTAGGTAGGTAGGTAGGTAGGTAGGTAGGTAGGTAGGTAGGTAGGTAGGTAGGTAGGTAGGTAGATAGGTAGATAGATAGATAGATAGATAGATAGATAGATAGATAGATAGATAGATAGATAGATAGATAGATAGATAGATAGATAGATAGATAGATAGATAGATAGATAGATAGATAGATAGATAGATAGATAAGATACATAGATAGATACATACATAGATAGATACATAGATACATAGATAGATACATAGATAGATAGATACATAGATACATATATATAGATACATAGATAGATAGATTTATTTAGGTAAAAAAAGTACATTCAACAATAGAGAGTACAATAAAAGGATAATAAAATGCAATTCCAATGAAAATGACACAATTTAGTAACAATATAAGATACATACGTAAGAAAATATTGTAACTATCAAAAAATAACAAGCATCTCAAAAAGTGATACTACCCACTATATGCACCCAGACCCAGGATAACACAAAAAAGAAAAAAAAAACACTCTTATTTCCATCGTGGTCCTGATCAAATACAAAAACAATAATAAGGCGGAATGACACCATGAAAGGCTTGTTCAAAGTTATTTTTTAATCAATTATCAAGATAAGAAAGCATGTTATAAAGATTGACATCACAGTATTTAATTTATCACATGGTCAAAGCTATACATATCACAGTATTTGAATCAGAGAAAGAGAGACAAGCAATGTTTTTATAATTTAAAATATCTTTGATCATTTCATAAAACATGTTTAACTGCTTGCTTAAAAAGACTGTACTTTGATATATTAATGACGTCCGCTGGAAGAGCGTTCCATAATTTGGAAGCATTATAACAAAATGATTTTGAACCAAAAGATTTAACTTTTGGTATACGATAGCCCCGTTTTGAGCTTAGCCTTGTGTTGTGATTATGGACAGAAGCTTGCGATACGAAAAAATGCTTCAGATATTCATGTGCCATATTATTATTGATTTTAAAGATATGACACAGTACTATTTGATCAACTCTGCTCTGGACAGGTATCCAGTTTAATTGCTTAAAATGTTCCATAGTAACTTTTGATCTTACATCTAGGTTAAAAAAAAAACTAATCAACCTGTTTTGCGTAGTTTGTAACTTATTTTCATACACTGTCGTGAGACCCTGAAACCATACTGAACAGGCGTAGTCGAAATGACACTGAATAAGAGAAGTAACCAAAAGTTTCTTAGTGTGTTGACATAAAATTGTTTCTTGCGTAACAAGAACTTTAAGCGGGAGTTTGCTTTCTTTAAAACCGACTCTGCTAGTGAAGAAAAAGTTAAGGATTAGTCAATGGTGACACCTAAGTAATTCACAGAAGAAGATTGACTGATGGGTAAGATACGTAAAGAGATGGTTGGGGCTTGAGTTTCTGTCTGGAACCGAAAAGTATGGACTCTGTTTTACCCAGATGTAAAGACAACTTATTGTCTACCAACCAATGGCTGACTTTTTGAAGATCATCAGTCAGAGCCTCTTCAACTGCTCTGGCATTTTTGCAAGAGACTTATAAGACGGAATCATCAGCATATAATAACAGCTTGTTTTTAACAACGACTGGCATGTCATTGACATAAATCAAGAAAAGTAAAGGACCAAGTATCGACTCTTGAGGAACCCCACAAGATATTGGGGAGCTTGTAGAGGAGTTTCCAGACACATCAACAAGTTGGTGCCTGTCAGCAAGGTATGACTTTAACCAGTTACAAATATTGTAGCCTAGGCCACAAGCTTTCAGCTTCATCAAAAGAATCTTATGGTCGACGGTTTCAAACGCCTTTTGCAGATCTAAATGTACCATTCCAACAACGTTACCCTTATCTATTTCAAATTTTATGTAGTCCGTAAAATAAATCAGACAAGTATCTGTAGAGAAAGAACTCCTAAAACCAGACTAAAAACTATACAACAAATGTTTTTCTTTAAAATAGCATTCAACTTGGTCGAAAACAACCTTTTCAAGAACTTTAGAGAAAACATTGAGTATAGATACAGGTCTATAATTACCAACGGACAGCCTATCATTCTTCTTGAAATGGGGGACAACTCTTGCAGTTTTCAGGCCATCGGTCTCATAGTCTCATCAAAACTTTGGGCACAACCCTAGTACAATTATAAGTATACGATGCTACTAATGACAAATATTGCAAGCGATGTCGTTTGTTTTTGTGTGTGCAAATAACAAAAACAGGGTGTAATATTCAAACAGTTTGCACTGTTTTGTCGTTCCGAGAGCAGGGATGTCGTCTGGCATGGAATGAAAAACACCGACATCCACTGGTGTTTAACGATGTTACCGTAAAATAGTTGTCTATGATTTTGTATGTTGGTTTGCTATGATTATATAGGTATTTTTTGTAAACAATACACATGTCGTATGGAATGTTCGTGTTTTTGGAGAATGCATTGAATGAATTTTACATGGATCACCCCACACTAAGTAAACGATTTTCATTGCACTTTGCGCTACCTCTTTGTCTTGATCTTCATTTATCATGAATGTTAAACTTAAAATAAATTCATTTATGAAAAAAATCTTTTAAATGGCTCTTTGATTTCAAAGAAAGCAAACTCTTGCCAAGTGTCGGTTGTTTCAGATGAAGTTGTATTGTGTTCTTCGTATTTGCCTCTTATAACAATGATGGTCCACGGTTAAATCATTTTTAGTGAATATTAATTTTTTTTCCAAAGACATGGTTAATTGAAGATGGTATATTGGTTAATTGAAGAAGAGTATTGCTGGTGTGTTGGTTAATATGTGATTAGGTTGAATAGTATTCAATTCTCTAAATGCTGTTATTGCTTGTATGAAATATTTTTCAGTTCTTTGTCAATTCCGGACCAACTGCGACATCTTTAAATCGGGACACAATCATCGTCGATTAAAATTAATCTATATCAATACTTTCTTCAATAAAAATACTTCCCCAATAAATAAAAAATGGTAACACGTCAGACAAAAAAAAAAAGAAAAAAAAAACAACCTGGAAACTAATTGTTAACTATGTTGGCACATCATTAGAAATTAGTCAATATATGTTTAACAATAACGACACATGATCAAAAGATACAACCATATTATTGCCTTATGGGAAATTCAAGTTGGTAAAACAACAAATGGCTATTATTTAAAAAAAAGTCAAATTAACCTGTCACGGCAGCTTATAATCAATCAACAATAACTTCCAAATTAAACTACACCCTCGTTAGTTTCATAGAGATGCGTTTTTATTCTGAGAATCCTGTATTTAACCAGAATAAGGATGTAGGGAAATATATTTTTTTAAAAATAATCGTACGGTACATTTGATATTGTACGTATTTTACGACGAATGTGAACACAACATTGTGCTGTGCTCGAAGTATATCCAAACATATCACAAGACTCGCTGATGTGGCTGCACGATAACTGGGCATCCCCTTTGGAGACGATGACATGCTTTACTTAGATCTACTGTACACCTTACGACCGTCACATGTCCCCGTATGGTGACAACGGTTACAATGGGATGATGCGGCAAAGATTTCCAAGCACAACACCGTACATTGATCATCTGATAACCGCGACCCCTTTTAACTGATTTAACGACATGTCTATGACCTAATGGTTCTCTTCGGCCTTGCGATTGCTGTACTTCTGTCAAAAGAATTACGTGATCACCCATGGCGTCCGACGTCCGACGGACGGGTGGCATTCACTCCTTTGTCCGGAGCATAACTCACAGTATGTCCGATTGACTTGAAACTTGGGAGTTATGTTCCTCCCATGATTACGGACTGAAGTGTACAGAAAATGTTACTCTACATAGCTTAATTTTCTAATTATTCTTTTTTTTGTTTTGTTTTGTTTTTTTTTTCATACATTGACAACCAGCATTGTAACGGTCACCGCCTGAGTTCTTAGTTACGGTTCCGAAAGTAATATAAACAATACTCTAGGTAGAAGTTCTTCTTTTCCTTCACAAAGTCAGACTGAAATTGAAACTGTATTTGCTGTAGTCTATCAGTTCGAAAGTCGTAAAGGCTAGTCACATTAGATACTTTTCGAAGACTTGGTTTTGTTACGCGCAGCTTGTCACATTTATGCTGCAAAAGAAAATTTTGCCTGTTAAAATAGTAAACACACATCTTGACTGACGGCACAATCCTATGTACTTTTTTTCCGCACATTAAGTTGTAGACCGAGTTATATTTGCATTTAGATTTACGAAAATAGAATTAATTCTTTAAAATAATATACTCTACTTTGATATTTCGGCTAATGCCTTTTACCAAAAAATACTACATGGAAATTTCACAACTACATCTTTACATTCTTACTGTGCGGCCATATCAAATGTTTCTATTTGACGTCGCCGCTGGAAACATGACGTCATTTTGGCGTAATTTATGTAACGTCATCAGGAGAATAAACGCTGCTAGACGTAATATCACTACTTAGCGCACATAAATTAATTCGTTTTCATTCCAATATACTTACATGTTTTGTATTTCCTACAAGAAAATGGTTTGATACCTATATGTTTACGTGTCCAATGTAATAGGTTTTATCATAAAAAGACTCGTTGCACTGATTACATTTATACTAAGATTTTGCACTATCGTTGACAGACACAGTGTGGCAAGCTAAACCTTGTTTTGTATAAAAAGTCTGTGAACACTTGTCGCATAACAGATGTAATTTTGGTGAACGGTTTGTACGTGTTTATTCAAGAAATTTTGACCATGTGGCTAACTGCATAATTCACAATGAAATCGTCTACTCTGGTGAATGCCCCCCTTGTTCCTATGGAGATAAGATGGCGCCGTGGTACAGTATCTGCAGTCGTCACACTTGTAGAGCTCATGTTTGTCACCGTTATCCTATTTGATATCAAATGAACTTGTAACACAATACAGTAAAACTTGTGTTAAGCGACCACTTAAGGGACCGCCAAAGAGCGGTCGTTAATGGGAATGGTCGCTTAATACGAAATACCATGATAAATGTTACAGTTCATTTTGATAGCATTTAAAGTTTATCGATCAAGTTGTTCTGAATCCTATGATGTTGGAACCCATTAGAATCGTCTTATTGAGACGATTCTAATGGGTTCCAACAACATAAGATTCAACAATAACCAACTATTCGTAAAGAATGTCCTTTTTGTCAGAGATTTTGCTTACGTTGAAGGAACTTTTTATGGTGGTCGCTTAATAAAATTGGTCGCTTAATACACGTCGTCGCTCGAGCACTATCGACTGTAGCATAAAACGCATATCAAAAAATCGATTAGAGCTTTATTCGCAATAAAATTCTTATGTCATGTGTTTTACTGTGTACACAGAAAGTTCCGCTTATTTATCATATT
Source organism: Fragum whitleyi (assembly GCA_948146395.1). Classification (NCBI taxonomy): domain Eukaryota; kingdom Metazoa; phylum Mollusca; class Bivalvia; order Cardiida; family Cardiidae; genus Fragum; species Fragum whitleyi. The sequence continues at coordinate 18,578,440 of OX411557.1, forward strand.
CAGCGTCATCTTAAGCGAGAACGTTGATGCTTTTGACGCCATATAACGTAACGTGCTAAGTGACGCGCTTCGCTTTTCTTTCAATTATCCCAATGTCAGTATCATTGGTCTTTCATTAATTTTACACCAAGACAATGTAATAAAACTATTTTATACTCAAAAAAAGAATAGAACAAAGTAATTAGAATCGTGATCGTGTTTTTTTGTGTGGATATTATCTCATTTTAGCGTTGATGTTTCCACGAATAAAGTGGGGAGGAGATATATACAAAGCAAACTTTCTCGGGCTCCGTCCTCGGATTTTACCTTGTGCATATAACTCCTCCTCCAAAACACTTTATTCATCGACACACGCGTAAATGAAATTAGTTCTTGATTATAATCTCTACACTTGACATCCTCCATTTTCAAATAAAGGTGTCAGAGAGAAAAAGAGAGAGAGAAAGAGGGAGAGAGGAAGAGAGAGAGAGAGAGAGAGAGAGAGAGAGAGAGGGGGGGGGGGGCAAACCACCCCTTCACTCAAATTTTCATCGAATAGCTAGAACTCTTACCTGACTTAAAGGCATTAGAGCAAGAAAATGCCTTTTTAGACTATAAACAAATGCACGCGACAACATTGTCAATAAGGTTTACATAGTGATTTTAGATAGTTTTCTGTTTCATATTCAAAGTTTTTCACGCAATCGCGTTAGAATTTTAGAATAGCAATTATACAAAATAGCGCGTACCTGTCTTTGATTTTATTCCACAGTCATCCCATCCTGGTAACTTTCTTTAATAATGACCTCGTCATCGAAGGACCCATTCAGTAACGTGGATTCCTCCTGCAAATCAATTTAAGACAAATCATCAAGAATTTTTTGTTATGGTCAAGAAGTTTCGTTTTCCTTTATCGAAAACATATTTTCGATTGGCGACTTAAATGTCGTAAATACAGCTCGAGTAAAGCTGTATTTACGCCACTTTCGTTATCCCATAACAATATGAGTGCGAGTCAAAAACCATCCACTAACACACGTTGAAGGAATATTGCAATTCTTCAAATGAAGGCATTTTGTCGAAGAACACAAGTAATTAAGTATGAACGTTTCTAAACTGGCTACTACACGTAAAACATTCTTGATTTGAAATCATATTTCTATATTGCCTATACAAGATTATCACTTTTGTAAATCAATTTGATTGACGGAAAATTCGATTGTGAGTGGGCGTTTTTCCCCCATTGATTCAATATATACTGAGTCCCATAAGAAAGTGAGCACTTTCACTTTTTCTATTTCTATTGATTTTTACAAAGTTGGATGAAAATTATGGAGTATATTGCTACCATACTTAAGTCAAGACCTTTTGAAATTAAAAATCAAATTAGATTTGGATAATGTATCGCATGCTGCATACGCACAGACAGAACCGATATTGTTGAAATTTGACCTCCTTACAACTTTTGTCTTTGGTAAGAGCTGTGTGTTGATGTTGTATTATAGAGTTTAAGAAGCCATTCCAAGCCCATTCCAAACAACAGTTTTAATTTGTATGCAGACGTTACTTGTACGTCAACGTTAGACACTGGTACGTTGTTAGGCCAGTTACTCGTCGTTGAATGGTGCTATGGCGTTCTATGTCATCTCAATTAGCTTATTAAAGGCCATATAGAATGATGACCTCGATTTTTATTGGAACATGAATCCCTAATCAATTTAATGACATTCTAAATCTGACAAGGTTCGATTTTGTTCAACGACGTTTATTGGTAGTCAATGCACGCTTTTGCATCACGCATAATTTTATTGAAGATGTAATTTTATGCTTAGGTAAGCCGCAATGATTCAATTGAATGCATTTTCAGACCAATCACTCGTCAAATGCGAGATGCACATGCAAAACAGTCAAAATCAATTGTCTCAATTAAGCAGAAGATATTTGCTAATCACGCGATTTTTGCTTTCAAATAGCGTCTGTACATACTCTTGGGGATAGTCATACGACATTTCGTGACGATATATTGTGTAATCTCAGAGAAATTTAAAATTCAAAAGTGCACACTTTCTTTTCGAACTAAGTATATTTATATATTCATGGGAATGTCGTAAGGCTGTATGCATGAACATATAACCAAAAACCATTGAGGGGTAATGAAATAAAAAAACGAAAATTTTCAGTAGTATATAATTATGTTTAAATAGCATAATTAAATACTTTGCTTCCAAATTAAATCTAACGAAGGCTTCTTAATACATTCATTTTGTATGAACCATCTCTGCGTACAAGATGAAAACTATGCGAAGCGTTCTGGAACTGTTTACGCGCTTACATGTGTACTCAAATGTAAATCCGGTTTCAAACTTCATTAACGTCCTAAGCGTTTTTTTACAACACAAGAATATTTCTTACATAGGTACAAAATAACATCTACATACCTGTTCTTGATTTCATTCTCCAATCTTTTCCGGGTCACCAACAAACTCCTCCACAAATTCATCTGCTAATCTAAATCTAACATTTTCCTGCAAAGGAATTACATAAACTGATTTACTAATGTAATTATATCTTTCATTGTTCGAAACATCAAGTCTCAGGCTATTTTAATCAAAAATATATGACAGAAATTCGCGATTTCCCTGATAAAACATATCGCGTTTTTATAAAAGATATCACAAATGCGTCAATCAAGTTTCAAAAATGCCTTCAAGAAACCAACACACTATCTTCAAAAACCCATCGCCACAGAGTCACGCTCATAGACAAACATACACCTTTCATCGACATGAAATCGATACAGAAAAAACAAGAGCCATGTTGGACATGGGCATAAGTCCCCTACCGGCTTTGTTTGTCTCAATGTTTTCCCACGCCAATTCTATTAGGGACGTCAAAACCAGGTCTTGTTAAAGGGTTAAACAAGACTTACATGAGTTGTTGTCTCTGCTGTGCCCACTATACAATTCATGGAAGCAATTGACAGATGCAAGAAATAGTATCAATAACAGTTACCTTGTCTGATCCAAGATGTTTTTCTTCAGTCTTGTTGGTAAGAAATGAGAACTTTCACTGGAGGTGATTAATACTGCTGCATCACCACCCTGACTAACATGGCTTATAATTTTTTTTACATTTTAAAACAGGTTTCATCAAGTTAGCTTGCTTAGTTATTAAATTATTGCAGGATCCATTTTTTGCCATATTTTCACTATTTCTGTTACCATAGCAACCGCACTTTTTGTCAAAGAACAAAGATAAAATGATGTGCATAATCTACACATTGCCATCTAGTCATATACCAAGTCTCATCAAATTAGCTTGCTTACTTATTAACTTATCGCAGGATCCAATATTTTTGCCATATTTTCACTATTTCCGTAACCATAGCAACAACAATTTTAGTCTAAAAACAAAAATAAAATGATGTGCATAATCTACACATTGCCATATAGTTATATACCAAGTCTCATCAAACTAGCTTGCTTAGTTATTATCTTATCGCAGGATCCCATTTTTGGCCATATTTTCACTATTTCTGTAACCATAGCAACCTCAATTTAAGTCGAAAAACAAAAATAAAATGATGTGCATAATCTACACATTGCCATCTAGTCATATACCAACTTTCATCAAAAACGCTTGCTTAGTTATTAAGTTATCGCGGGATCAAGATTTGAGCGGACAGACGGACGGACGGACGGACAGACGGACGGACGGACGGACGGACAGACGGACGGACAGACGGACGGACAGACGGACGGACAGACGGAGGGCAAACCTATAGTCCCCTCCGGTGTGAACACCGGTAGGGGACTAATTAAAAGATGATATTTAAAAATAAGAAAAACTTACCAAATTGACAGCCATGCTTTCAGTTGTAGTAAAGCATAGTGTATGAGACAAAGTCCCGTGCAGATCGAAGAAAAACATTTTTTCCCGCTCATTTGCAATACAAAATCATAGACAACCATTTTACGGTAACATTGTTAAACACCTGTGACATCGAAGGTCGTTTAAACTAGCTATGTTAAACACTGCGTAAGTAATTGCTCTGTTAGGTAAGTCGGTAAAATGACCAGTCTGTACCTAGAAAATCTACGAAAACCGAACATTGTTTATCTTAGCCAGTCTGCACAAACTGTGCAGTTGGCTTGGGTCGACATTATTCGCATTCCCAAATCGATCGTTCAGCGGGAAACAGTTGTAAACATAGGTAGTTACAACAGTTTCGCGCTGAACCATCGGAATGGTCTATGTGCGAACGACGGATCATGTTATATATTTAATCTTACCTAGCCAATATTCACTATCGGGAGATCCGAAACCTGCTTTATATTGGGACCAGTCTTTTTGAAAATCCAATTTTCCATTGACACGTTTTTGAAATACCTGTAAATACACCATACAAATGATTATAATTCAAGCATCAGTTATAAAGATAATAGCATAAACAACAACAATAATTAAAACATAAATAATTATGAATACATTGATTAATCGTTGGCGCTCAATCCATGGGTCTTTATCTCGATTTATCGCTTGGCAAACTTTCATGCGACAATTAATAGAACCCATTCTGACTAGTTAGGGTCATTTCACCGATAGGCGAAAGTTAAGTGGTATGCTAAAGTTAAATGAGAAGCCGGCGGTTCGTAAATAATTTGGACTCATTTTAAAAACTGGACGATTCAGACGTTTCACTCTTAGGTACAGATTGAACAGTCACATGACACATGACGTCAAGACGTTGCCTATTCACGGTCCAAAAATTTCCGAATTTCTTTTCATATTTCTTTTTTATTAAATAATCGTTTGCTTTTCGCGTAAGTCATTCACTTTATGAACAGAAAATCTATATTTTCACGAGTGACGGGCACTCGTGAAAATATAGCTTTTGCTGCTCACCAAACAAAAAATATAGAGGATGATCGTTTGTTTCAGTGTAAGATCGATTTATATTCAATGACTGAACAACAAAAGCTTAATTTTCCCGATTAGCGTAGCTTTTGTTGTTCACGCAATGAAATATTAATCGATCTTACTCGAAAAACAAACGATTATTATTTTTCTTTTTGCAAAAATACTTCACAATGTGAATTTTCTAGGACATTTTCGTAAAGCGCGACAGATTGCTATGGGTATGCATCGTTCATTGTGACGTCACTTATTTCGCCCCGCATAGATGTCGTCAGGTAGGATGAAATGCGCAAAAGCAGGGTATAAGTTTTTGATAATTTCACTGCTTTGGTGGTTAGAGTAACAAGTGATAATCTACTGTTATTAATCGATAAACCACCAAAAAGCACTAAAGAAAAATCGATCTTACACTGAAACGAACACTTATCCTTACAAGAATCTTCTGATAAAAGATGTTCACTTCCACCTACCGTCCAGACATCGTTGTTCGAATCAAACATGCAGTATACTGGTACGGGTCTATGAGGCACATTGAAGGGGTATATTGTGTGTATTCCACTCTTGGTGTTTGGTATGTACAGATCTGAACAGTCACGTGGGAGACCGGTGTCTGGAAAAGATGGAGATAGTACAATAGGACGAGCATTATCTCGGCAAAGCGAAAAATGAAATACAGTCAAGACTAAACACTTTGGGATTATTGTAAAGATTTTTGGAAAGGATGTTTGCAGACAGAACTTTGGACTATTAATAGAGATAAGTAGCTTATATTTTCTCTAGAAGTTTTTGTTGTTTGATTTTGTTAATAACATCATCAAATTGAAAACCGTGTTTGTTTTACTTCTACTTACCCATAACAATGGTCTCAAAACTGGAACCAAAAAGGGTTTTACATAAGCAGTACTTATGCGATATGAAGTACTTAGTCTTTACCAAATAAAAGTATTGACCAATGTCAAAATTTATTCGGACAAATTTACATCCCAAAATCAATAACACCCCCCCCCCCCCCCCCCCCCCGACTTCCTCTGATCTACCGATGAAGGGGCCTGTTTTACTAAACATTTTACGATCATTTGTTTTGTTAATCGAAAATCAAAGTTGCTCCTACAGTAGTAACTAAATATGGAAGTCTGTCATGCATCATCTCATTGGGATCGTCTTTTAAAGACGATTCCAATGAGATACTGCAGTGCAGAGTCTAACAATGAATGATAACACCAAATACGATTTGTGAATTTGATTTACGATTAATTTTGTCGTAAGTTGTTTAGTAAAACGGGCCCCATGGGTAAAATAATTTTTGTAAAATACCAGTACTTTCGAGAAAAAAAATATGACTTCCCACTTTGCATCGATACAATAATGATAAGTATAAAATGATCTGTTGACAGATTTAAACCTGTAAATTTGAATTTTTAATAAGATGGTGGAAAGACGATAAAGATAAAGCATTTCCCTCGGTTTTAGTTAAACAAAAGGTCATTATCAACAACAATCGAAAGAAACAGAAACCAGATTGAATATACTGTAAAACTTTGACCAATTTCCATCGGATTGGGCAATATGATAATTAATGTTGCCGCTATCCAGAGCGTAGATAAAGTTTTCCTCGGATTTGAACCAGATGATCCATCTTTTCTATCGAAGTTTACCAACGTCTAAAGTTGTTTGAGTTTACATCAAGAAATCAAATTTGCAAGGTTTTGGACGAATAAGAAATGCGGCCTTTAACATTTCTTAATATATCGCTAGGTTTGACCTATTTTTCAAGTTTTTAATCTTAGTTGACCTTAAAAATGATTTGTCCGAAATTTAACGAAAACAATTGTTCAAACTATTTTTCAGAATGATTGAAAATGAAATCTATGGTGTTGAAAAGGTAAAAGATGACGCACGAGACCGGACCTTTTATGACCACCAAACCTCATCATGAGAACTTAATCCTCAAATGAAATAAATCAACAAAACGAATATAAAAAAATAAATGAAATATATAGTTATACCCGGGTCTGGTAAGTGGTCACATGACAGATTCAGATTACATAACATCGTGTCATTACAGCACGCTGAACATTTGAGATGGTGCCCATCTCTCTTACCGATGATATAGTCTAAGGAGGTTGGACATGCCTGCAAATCAGACAGATATGTGACCCGTCACGCGAAAAGGGACCATCTGGGAACTCTTTAAGGTAAATATTTGAAAAAGAGATTGGGTCCAGTATAGGTCATCCAGAGGTCGCATTCCAAAATTTCTTTCACTGGAAGGTAAATTGTTCATTCTAGCTTCAGAAAATAAGCACATTGCGAAAGGTTTTGACCCTAGTCAGGCTGCGCAGTCCGCGCAGCCTGACTAGGGTCGACACTTTACGCACTACCCAGGTGGTCCTTTTTTCGCGTGACGGGTCACATATAGATACTGAGTACGTAGTTGGTTACTGGACAAACTCAGATTAAGTAACCTGTTGTTATTTCAGTCAACAGTATACACGTATATACATTTGATGTGGTAGACACTTCTCGTACCTTTGAAATAAAAATGGGTGGTTGGGCGTTTCAGATAGTGCGTATGTCGTGCCCGATCTTTGGAATGCATATCAATAAGAAGGGACAAGTTGTGAAGAGCTGATTTACCCAGATAAGAAGCGATATTTTATCGTTTTACGTTTGTTTGAATGAGATTTTACGCCTCTTTCAAAAATCTTACAGTCATGTGTCGGCGGCTTGAGCACCTAACAATGGATTCCTTGTATTGCCCACACCGGTACTACCATCACATCCTTTCTTAGCCTTCAGTTGCTATCCCTCATAGGTCTACGATTGTCAACCAGACAAAAAGTCGGAAGGAATGATTGAAGCCGTCGGGATTTGGACCCGGGTCAGTTTGAATGATAGTCCAACGCACTTTAACTGCGCTATTACGGTGGCTGATATTTTATCGAGAAAACAAACTTATTCGTGGATAAAATGATGCAAAAATATTAATTCAAGACAATTTGATAATAGACAAGCAATATTACTCTTAAAACCAGAAAATTTATAATTTATTGTATAAATACAACTATTTGGTACAGACCATGTTCTAAAGACTATTGCATCATTTCTAACAACTATACAGCAAATTGAAGTAATTTATCTCTTTATCTCATGATAATTTCTTTATCTCATGATAAATTTTGAGGAGGTTGGATACTCCTTCATTCAGAAGTATATATATGTTTTTTTGTTATTAAACTGATAACGAGTACATGGCGTTTTCATATAACAAAGTCTTGTTTTAATACAACAGGTTGAATATTGCGAAAATTCAACGTATCCGCTAATGTAATTGCCCATATTAGTATCGTTATTTTAAAAAAGCTTTGCGTTGAGCCCTGGAATTTTGAGATTGTGACCGTTTCTCAAGCAGGTGATATAATTTTTGGGTTGGACATGTATGTAGTTTCAGCATACTGCATATAGTATTAATATTGCTTGTAGATTGCAGAGCCCCTTTGAACAATGGCAAATAGAACATTTGAAAATTTGATACAGGTAATTAGACATACACGACTTGTCTCAGACAGGTTTTGGGAAGTGCTGTTTCACATTATTAGCTCTACTTGACGAAGCCGAGAGGGTCTATGGTCGTGGCTAGGAGTCCGTCGTGAGTACGGGCGTCCGTGCGTTAACTTTTTCTTCAAACATCTTCTCTGAAACGACTGGGCAGATTTCAATCAAACTTCAAAGGAATGATGCTTACAACATGCTCTCTCAGATTTGTTCGTATAATTCTGATCGGGGTGATGACATTTGTTCGACATGCTGTCGCGTCATTACAATCGTCCCATAAGATGAAATATATAAAAAAAATCTTCTTCTCTGAAACTACTGTTTAGATTTCAACCGAACTTCACAGGTTTGGTGCATTCGGAACACCACTCGGCCATTTCCGTGAACTGCAACAGACCTCGGATGGGTATGTAACAAAATCGTGCATTTTGTTGGGCGGAAACAGTGTAAGAAAAACTAGCACTGTAGATTTATATCTTTTACGGTAAAAAAAAAGGCTGAATAATCTTAATTTTTGAGAATGATCAATCAATCTCAAAAATTAAGATTTTTTACCGTTATTTAAGAATCTAAAGATATTTTTATAAGGATACGACGTTTTCTCGCCAGTGACTTGAACGAGTAGCGTTGCCGACGTCGAATGTTTTCACTCAAATTTTCGAGGGCTAACGCCATTTTAACTGACGTCATCGAGTTTTTCCATGGGTTTCCCGTATTTTTTAAAAATAGTCCGTCTATGTCCATCCGAGGTTGATCGTGAGATTGGCCGAGTGGTGTTCCGAATGAGGTTTGGTGCTTATAGCATCCTTTGTCAGATTTGTTAGCACAATTCTGATCGGGGTTACGACATGGGCTTCAAAAGCTGTCGCGTCACTGAAAAATGGTCCCATAAGGTGAAATATAAAAAATCTTCTTCTCTGATACTACTGTTCAGTTTCAACCAAGCTTCACAGAATGATACATAGAACATGGTCATTCAGATTTGTTCGTAAAATTCTGGTCGGGCTGTTGTCAGCGCTCAAGTTGCTTCGGCTTCACTCTAAAATTGTGAAATAACAAAAAATTCTTCTTCTTTGAAAATGCTGTTCAGAATTCAACTTAACTGAAAATTTTGTTCAGAATTCAACCTTACTGTACTTGAATGATGTTTAGAACATGTTGTTTCAGATTTGCTCACAAAATTCTGGTCGGGCTGATGACATGGATTCCATGGACTTCCGCTTTACGTAGAAATGAATTTGATGAAATATAATAACAACAAAATGGCCCTTAATTTAAATTTTATTGGTTCAGTGAATCTCATCCAAGTTCCTTTTTGGCAAAGTTTCATTTGCCCAATTGTTGAAGTAGAGATATTATTTTGATAATCTAAAGTGATAATAGACCCCGATCACCCACTCATTACTAAGGAGACTCAAAATAAGGCCCGCCCTGCCACGCCCATATCAATGGGCCGATCAAAATTTTGCGAAGAATGTTTGAAGAAGGTGTTCAAGGGAACATACTGGTGAAGTTTCATTGAAATTTGCCCAGTGATTCAGGAGGAGATGTCATTCAAAGATTTCGGGCTCCGATTAAGCCCCACCCGCCCCACTCGCCATTATTTAAGGGCCAATTAAAATTTCGTGAGCAATTTTTGAAAGGTTCACACTAGAAACATTCTGGTAGAGTTTCCTTGAAATCGACCAAGTGGTTCAGGAGGAGATGTTATACAAAGATTTCGGGCTCAAAGTAAGCCCCCCCCCCACCCCACCACCACAACAATGTTCATGGGCCAATCATAATTTGCGAAAAATTTCTGAAAGTTCACTCAATGATCATTCTGGTAAAGTTTAATTCAGAAAGACCCAGTGGTTCAGGAGAGATATCATTCAAAGATTTCTGGCCCCAAAGTTGCCCCGCCCTGCCACGCCCATTTTTATGGGCTCATCAAAATTTCGCGAAAAAAAATAGGAAGGGTTACCAAGGAACATGTCGTTCAAAGATTTTGGAGCAAAAATAAGCCCCGCCCTGCAACGCCTATATTTAAGGCCAATCAAAATTTCACGCACAATTTTTGAAAAGGGTCACCCAAGAAACATTTTGATGAAGTTTCATTGAAATCGGCCGAGTAGCTCTGGAGGAGATGTCCTTCAAAGATTTCTGGCCCCAAAGTTGCCCCGCCCTGCCACGCCCATATTTAAGGGCTAATCAAAATTTCGCGAAAAAAAAATAGAAAGGGTTACCAAGGAACATGTCGTTCAAAGATTTCGGGCTCATGATAATCCCCGCCCTGCCACGCCGATATTAATGGGCTTTTCAAATTCGCGAACAATTTTCGAAAAGAGTCCACCAAGGAACATTCTGGTAAAGTTTCATTGAAGTCGACCCAATGGTTCAGGAAGAGATGTCATTCAAAGATTTTGGGCTTCAAAAAAAACCCCCGCCTTGCAAAGCCCATAATTATGGACCAATCAGAATTTCGCAAACTATTTCTAAAAATAGTCACCTAAGGAACATTCTGGTAAAGTTTCATTGAAATCGACCCGGTGGTTCAGGAGAAGAAGAATAAGTTTGAAGAAAGTTGACGATGCACGACGCATGATGCATGACGGAGTCAGGGTGATCCTAAAAGCTCCCTTTTATCACGTTGTGCTCAGGTGAGCTAAAAATCATCTGTGAAATAACAGTTCAGAATTCAACAAAACTTCATTGGAATGATGTTTAAAACATGTTTTCTCTTGTTGGTGAAATTTTGATCGAGCTTATAACATTGTCTCCACGGGTATCCGAGTCACTGATAATTTGTTCCATATGATGAAATATAAAAAACCAAAATCTTCTTCTCTGAAAGTACTTTGAGGAACTCAAACAAACCTCACATGAATGGTGTTTACAACATGCTCTTTTAGATTTGTTCCTAAAATTCTGATCAGGCTGATAACATGGGCTTTACAGGCTGTCGCATCACTGAAAAATTGCCCCATATGATGAAATATAAACAAATCTTCTATGCTGAAACTACTAGATTTTTTCATGAAATTCTGATTGAGCAAATGACATAGGCTCTACAGGCTGCCGTGTCAAATATGGTCCAATTTGATGAAATATAAACAATCTTCTTCTCTGAAACTACTGTTCAGAATTCAACAAATCTTAACATGAATGATGCTTACAACATGCGCTTTCAGATTTGTTCATAAGATTCTGTAAGGGCTGATGATACGGGCTCTACGGGCTGCCACTGAAAAATGGTTCCATGTGATGAAATATAAACAAATCTTCTTCTCTGAAACTACTTTTCAGAATTCAACAAATCTTCACAGGAATGATGCGTAGAACATGCTCTTTTAGATTTGTTCGTAAAATTCTGATCGAGTTTATAACCTTGGCTCTATAGGTTGCCGCGTCACTGAAAAATGGTTCCATAAGATGAAATGTGAAAAAAACCTTCTTTTCTGAAACTACTGTTCAGAATTCAACCAAACTTCATTGGAATGATGATTAGAACATGATCTTTCTCTTTATGTACAATTCTAATCAGGCTGATGACATTGGCTCCAAGGGCTGTCGTGTCACTGAAAAATGTCCAAATAAAAAAAAGGGGCTGTCATGTAAAATTCCTTTTAAAAATGAATTCTTCATTTTTTGCGGATGGGTTTTCTTGGAATTTACATCAAATGGTCTTATCAACTTGCTATTGTTCATTGTACATGTTGTGGCTGTTTGATTCTTTGATGATGTGTAACAAATTAACTTGTTCTTAATATATAACTTTCTAAGGCATTTTAATAACACTGATCAAAGATTTTTCTGAGCAGAGTTTGCCATTGGAGTGAGACTGGGCCTCTTGTTTCCATAACAATGATTTCGTATTTCACCTTTTTATGGCCTCATACACACAGATTTGTTGAAAATGTTAACTTGTCTCTATAAGCGTCTAAGCACAAAGCGAAAAACCGATCCAAAATCTTCAATTTTTTTCACTGACACGAAACATTCCGCATTTGTATGTATACAATTGAAAGGCCCGTTTATTATGTTACACAGGACAGAATTATACAAACTAACCATTTATAGCTTGCCATGTATTTTCATTTCAACCAATGTCTCTTATAAGGTTACCATTCTATTCAGCTGCCGATCCATACATGCATCCCCCGATCATCAGTAGGTCTATTTACAGTTTTTTGTTTCTGTATTGCAGCCTCATATTACCTAGGAACTTCAAAAAAGTGTTGCCAATGATCCGAGTAAAAGATAGATTATTGCTCTAAGTTTGTTTCCTATATGAAAACTCACATGGGGTCTTGATGATTGGTTTTTGTATTTTTTTTTATCTTTAGTTGCGACGAAATTAATCTGTTTAACTCTAGAATAAATTATAGGCCTACTGTATGGAACTATTACCCGCACAAAGAATACAGAATATTTCGAATATCATTTTTCTTTGGCTATGTCTAAGTTTAGCCAATGAATTATCACATATTCTTTAATGCTTTTCGGTGGTTTATCGAGAAATAACGGTAGATTATCACTTGATAATCTCACCGCAAAAGCAGTGAAATTACCAAAAACTTATACCCTGCTTTTGTGCATTTAATCCTTTCTGACGTCATCTATGCGGGGCGAAATAAGTGACGTCACAATGAACGTTGCATAGCAATCACGCGCAAAATGACGCGCTTTACGAAAATATGTCCTAGAAATTTCACATTTTGTCTCATTTTTGCATTAAAGAAATAGAATAATCGTTTGTTTTTCGAGTAAGATCGATTAATATTTCATTTCGTGAAAAACAAAAGCTATATTTTCACTCGTGGCTCTGCCACTCGTGAAAATATAGCTTTTGTTGTTCACTCAATGAAATACAAATCGATCTTACACTTAAACAAACGATTATCCTCTATTTCTTAGAACCTCGACTATGCTTTACCTGGCCTGTAGTACAGCCATAATCAAAGTATTCGGAACTAGCAACCTCTACAAAATCAGTCTTGTAATTGTGCATGTAGCATTTCTGAAATTAGCAAGGAAAAGTCATCATCATCAAGAGCATCATCAATTACAACCAAAAGTCAAATATTTCTCAAACTATTTAGCAAGCAAAATAAAATTATATATAAAATACATATCAGCGTGTTTTCTCACGAAAATTACATCATAAGAAAGCCAAGTCATTAAAGTTTTTTGTCAAATCAACCATACACAGAAAATATACAGCCGCCTTTTATAACATGACGCCCTTTCGTGTTCAAATGACGTTGTGCTGTGTGTTCGGATACTACTTAGCATAACTCGTTATACTTACTACGTCATACATTGATATTTGTTTTAACACAGTACGCTTACATTTGGTGTCATGTAATAAAGTATTGCATTCTGATAATTATTTCTGCATTATTACCTCATTATTCGAACATTCGGTCATAAAGGTAGTACAGAGCTTGGTACCATCCGTGGCAATGGCCCTTTCCGAAAAAATGGGTACCTCCCTTTTTCTCTATAATTCGCTAGAGTGACTTCCATGACAATCATATTTGGCGTAAACTAATAAGGGCTTGCATTCTTATAACAATGTAGAAATATTACCTCATTATCCGCACACTCTGTGAGAAAGGTACAGGGCTCGGAACCATCCGCACCAATACAGGACGCACACATTTGACCTGCATCTAACGAAATTTCACATATTTATCAATTAGAAATATTTGTTAATATTCAGTTTACCTTTCTGCACTTACTGTAATGAAGAACGTTTTGATATAATAAACATTTGGGGTCACCGTCTCACTAATTTTCAATTTAATGATTATTTGTTTAAAATGGGAGATAATTCATAAATAAAGTTTAAATTGAAAAAAATATCATATGTGAACAAATAAATATGTATTGTATTGACTGGTAACGCTAGAAGTCGAGCAAAATCTCGTAAGCCCGTAGCTACAGTATGATAAGTTTGTTTGCATGGGGTTAAATGACAGTTTTTAACAATCTTACAGTCATTTCGCGGCGGCTGGAGCACCTAACAACATATTCCTGGTTCTTCTCACATCGGTATGATACCATTACATCCTTTCAATTCACCTCCAGCCGCTAGACACGACGAAGTCGAGTCCACTGTTGAATTACAGTGAATAACACTGTTTTTAGGCGGTTTGGCTATAACTACTTTTCTCTTCTTGTATCTAGTCTTTCGATAATATATTAGATGTGTTTTGAATGGGGTTTTACGCCGCTTTCAACAATCTTTCATTCATTTCGCGGCGGCTGGAATGCCTAACAATGCATTCATGGTATTTCTCTAGTACCGCTATTATATCCTTTCCTGGCCTCCTGCTGCTATATAGACATAGATCTACGATTTTCAACCCTTTGGTAAGAGACAAATAGTGCCGCCGTCGGGGATCGAACCCGGGACCTCTAGATTGACATTATAGTTCCGCAAGAAGGAGTGAGGTTCTAGAAACCGCTTTCTCCTATCATTTTCAATGTAAAATTGATCTTTGATCACTCACTTGAAATTGCGGGTCTATACGAGGCGCTACCAACTGCGCAATGACGGCGGTCCATGTTATATGTATATAACTTTAGTTAATCGTGCATCACATGATAAGGATAATGTATTGTTCATGAGTGCATGTAGTCATCCGATTGTGACATATCGATGGCTCGGTGCGAAACAGTTGTAACTGGCTTTATGTTTATAGGCAGTTATAACTGTTCGCGCTGAACCATCAATATAACCTTTCAATTGAACCCGCGCATCCTTACACAAATTTAATGGATTCGGATCATTGCTTTATGTTAGAAAATCATTTAAAATCAAGCATTCTTGATCAAATATACCCGACGTGTTAAGCACAGAAAGTGCATCTAACAAATTTCTTCTTCACTTCGATGCAGTATTTACACAGACCTGTAAATGACATGATTTATAGAAACTCCTAAGCTTTTTTTCAAATGAGTATATAATTTTATGCGCATTTACATATATATAAAAACAAAATCTCAATGGTGATAAGTGAATGCGCGCGTTCGTAACACGCCGGTTGACAAATAAAGGACCATTATGAGGCCTATGGCATCTTTCAGAACATCCCTGGCCCGCTATTTCCGTTGAACTAAATCCGACCGTTGGATCGGCGGAGAGGTGTTCTGCATGGACATTTATTTTGGCAGGACCCGAGGGTTCTACCTCAACAAATCGTGACCTTCGAGTTCACGTGCGCTATATGTGGGTCATAACACGGTCACGTTATTGACTCAAAAATTGTTAAAGCGCTCAGATTGTGTTGAGTGTAATATACATGTATATAATATTGTTCAATATATTTTGATGTATTTCTACGTAATTTTTAACCCTTTGCTGTTTAATCCCTTCTTTTTAAGTGCCTGTGATTTTATGATTGAGAAAACATTGTGAAAAAAGAAGAAATTGCTCCTGACAAGCAATTTCTTCTTTTTCCACACTATTTTCTACCCTACTGAATGGTTATTTTTCAAATTAAATCCACTTTAAATTTTCGTCTGCAAAACCTTTGAATTTGGACAAGTCCAAAATTTTCTAAAACAGGAAAGGGTTAAAACGTTATTTAATTATACTAGTGCACATATAAAAAAACAAAAGAAATAATGTGAATATAGATTAAACATTAATAGGAATATTTCTAAAATTATTTTGTCTTATAATTGAACAAATTGATTAGATTTTAAATCAAAGGGAAGTAACAAATATTTGAGTTATTTGGCAAAAACAATCGCCTCGGAGATTTTTTTTTTAATTTCAAACTTACATATTCAATGAAATAGGTTTTTAGCTCTACTGACCGGGGAGTCCTTACAGTTAAAACGTACCGGTTTTCCGTCTATCGTGCTTCCGTCTGTCCGTCCTATAACTTTTGCTTGTTAACGCTCTATCTAGAGTCCGAGGTTTTTATCCTGATCATTGCGTACTCAAACTTGTTTTCATTTGGGAATAAAACCAAATTTTGAGCCAACCAGAATGCATGTCAACTAAAATTGAACTATATAGAAATAAAACTAATCAATCATATGACAACTTACCTACAGAGCCAAGTATCAGGGTCCAAACTATGCTGAATAAAACTGTGGAAACAAATGGAAATAAAAACACGTATATTACTGTAGGCCAGGAAATATTAGTTTACAAGACAAGAACTAAGAACTTCAACAGCAGTTTTGACCCCTAAAAATCTATCACAGGCCCTAGTCCATTACATCTTGATTCTTCGTATGGAACCCTCGAGATAACAAGAGATGTTTGTCAAAGCATTTATGCTCCCTGTAAAAGTAGGTCAATAGCCTATTCTTTGTCAATCAACAAAGGGCAATAACTCACAAAATATGATGAGTAGAGTAATGGTTCTTGTGTACTGCACTTCTCTTTAATATGATCTATGCACCTGTGAAGTTTCATGATTCCAGCTTGAATACTTTTTGAGATATGCTCCGGACAAAAAACGGTCTACGGACGGACCGACCGACGGACCGACGGACCGACCGACCGACCGAAGCCTTATGCCCCATCTTCTTCGAAAGCAAACAAACAGACAAAAATGTAGAACATTCTTTTAGGACAATTATCAATATTATTTAAGTTTTTTTGACGTGTCAGGCAAAAACGGACCATCTGCATGAGAACCATGTGAACGAAATCTATCCCATCTTGCGAATCATCTGAATCTACAATAATCATTCTACATTCCTGTATAAAAATTCTTTTGAAAGCAATCCTTAAGTTGACCTCTACAAAAACCTATCTCTTTTTTTAAAATGTCTAATTAACCAATTTATTAAGTTTCTAGATGGTGCGATTGACAAAGAAGAAGAAGAAGAAGAAGAAGAAGAAGAAGAAGAAGAAGAAGAAGAAGAAGAAGAAGAAGAAGAAGAAAGAAGAAGAAGAAGAAGAAGAAGAAGAAGAAGAAGAAGAAGAAGAAGAAGAAGAAGAAGAAGAAGAAGAAGAAGAAGAAGAAGAAGAAGAAGAAGAAGAAATCATTTAAAGTTAATCTTAAAGACTAAATTAGAAATGTATAAATTGTCTAACCTTTCATATTTGAACTTTACAAAGATATGTGATAAGAATTGTGTTTGCGGAAGTGCGTAAGCTTATCTTTTAGCGAATAACAATGAATAACGATGCTTTATTCTCGCTTAATTTGAAAATAAAAAAATACACTGAACAAGTACTCTTATCTGTTTCGTTGAAAATATAGATAATATTATGTGTGATAATTACAACAATTTCACATGTGTACGAGGCACAAAATTTGAGCTGCTTAGACAGTCAGCCATAATGTGGACACATTTTCTTCGTCGAACGCCTAACGTAAATACCATGACTACACAACAAAAGTGGTGGCAACTCACTTGCCAACACTTTTGGTGTAAAATTACATTTTACACTTAGCAGAGACCCTACACTAAGCAAAGTGTTAATAAGCCGAAGAAGCAAGGGTTATCTTTCCAACAATAAAAAAGGAAATGATACACCTTGATAAAAACTAATCACCGCAACCCTGAACACGAGAGTCAATGTTCCGTTAAAACGTGGAAACGAAACACCGAAATATGTGCTTGAAAAAGTGCACGAGACACCGAAATATGTGCTTGAAAAAGTGCACGAGAAAAGGATTCTTTATTAAAGAAATAATAATAATAATAATAATAATAATAATAATAATAATAATAATAATAATAATAATAATAATAATAATAATAATAATAATAATAATAATAATAATAATAATACAAATAATAATAATAATAATAATAATAATAATAATAATAATAATAATAATAATAATAATAATAATAATAATAATAATAATAATAATAATAATAATAATATTAATTATAATAATAATAATAATAATGAAAATTATAATAATGGTGATAATGATATAAAGATTAAAGCTTTACGCAGGTGTGCAATTCTTGGAAATACCCTTTTTATGTACAAGAAAATAACGATTCCTGCTGAAAAACAACAACAAAAACATCTTAAAATAGATTGCAGAACACTTTCGCTTACGGCGGACTAAAAAAAGGGAAAATATAGCTTGTTCAACTGAAGTTATGTACTTCAAACCGTCGTAATAGTATTTTTACCGTCAACAATACTTATTCCAAGCTCACATTTTATTTGATATCTAGGACAACCTGTCTTGTAGGGATATTCGGGCTCCAGTCACGCCCCCTGATACCCGGAAATATAGATCTAGCCATTTCCTTTTAGAGTGAAAGTGAAAACGAACACAGCAGTATGATAAAGGATCACTTTATGCACTTTAGTGTACAAAACTAGAATTTATTTTAACTGATAAAATGGACAACATAAAATCGTTTACAGTTTTCCTATGTGTTTTGGCTAATATTTCTCTGAGAATAGGTAATTTACAATTAAATATTTCACTGATATTCATTTTCATTATGTTTGATTGACTGCTTATATTGTCTGTGTGTGTCGTCTGTTTGTTCATAGGTTCCTTTTACAAACCTTTAAACGAAAAACGATTGTAAGTCAAAATCGCAAATCGTACCAGGGGCCCGTTTTACTAAGCATCTTACGGTCATTTTTTGCGTACGTCAAAATTTTAAGTTGCTTCTAAATAAGTAACTAAAAATGGAATTCCGCCATGCATCATCTCATTGGAATCGTCTTCTAAAGACGATTCTGATGAGATATTGCAAGGCAGAATCTACCAATGAATGAAAACGCCAGGTACGATTTGTGATTTTGACTTACGATCAATTTTTTCGTAAGACGTTTAGTAAAACGGGCCCATGGTGTTTTCATTCATTGTTCGATTCTATCGCGCAATATCTCATTTGAATGACTGAGATGATGCATGGCAGAATTCCATATTTATTACATACTGTGGAAGCAACTCTAATTTTTGACTTACGCAAAACCCCATTTTTCCAAAGTTTGCGTTCAAGAGATCAAATATTTCTTCGTTTTTGTGTCTTATTTACAAGTGCTTCAGGATGTGAAAAAGCGATATTTTCACTCACTGCTTCATACTTAAGTGAAGTTTTTATTTTTCACTGAACGAAAATAAATCTATCATACACTATCTTCTAATGTAATATATACTACCGTTGTTACATATGAGCATCTGCGTGAGATTTCCAACAATTTCAAGTATTAGCAAAGCAAAGACTCTGACCAGCCTGTGCTTACGCACAGCCTGACCAGAGTCTTGACTCAGCGCTTAGTAGATAGATTAGGTCTCAAAGTATCTGTAGGCCACCAGGTAACTGTATATTTACAGTATATGGCTGTCAACGTTACTCAATGTTACACCTAACGAACGTTTCTAATTGTTGGAAATGTCACGCACAGGCTCATATCAAATTGTTTAGCTTAAGGAAATTCTCTTGCACACTTATTATGAATATACTCAACAGAAAGAGAAAGGATCCACTTTCCATTTTCCAAAATCTTGTCCCTTCTTCGATGACGCAGTATAAACTCACCAGACCACATCAATATGGTCACATGATGTAGACTACTAAGTGAAATTTTCAACTATAACTGAATGGTCAAAAGATTGAGTGCGTGAGTTGCCAATGTGTTTACAGCGCTTTGGTCTGTCATTCACATGTCATTTATATGCAAGCCTGGTGCTAATTTAGTGTTACGCAAGTAGAGACGAAATCTTTATTTTGTCTAAGTCCTCGTAAGTTACGCATGTGATCCTGTAATTCTTTAAATCTTTACAGCTTTGTGGTAAAGAAAATCAAACAAAAGTTTTGTTTAGTACCAAAAATTAGTAAAACGAGGAAAAGTAGAGCCTATTCGCAAGCATAATCAAAAGTCGTCATACATTGAGTAACTCTTCGAAGAGAAGAACACTAAAGACGTTTGTTGTTCATTTCAAGTAGTGAAGTATTATTACAGATAACAATATCGTGAAATTACAATTAATCTCGATCAAAACTATTCCTAATACTTCGTTGAGCTCTCCATTCATTCGTTCCAAACACTCACTCACCCCATTCAAAAACTCGCAAAACCAACTGAAAAAGATAGAATAAAATACGTCTTTCAAAACAAATAAAGCAAGAAAAAATCGCAATTTCACTGACATTATTCAAATTGTAAGAGTCTGATACATGTAGGTTCTTGAAGAAATAGGGATCTTATAATAGAACTTGTATGCATACTGTATGAAAGGGAAGTAACGAATATCGCATTTTTTTTTTAATCCTGAACAAAATTTTCGCTATTGGATTGCCACCCTTTGATTTCACTCAAAACTCGCTCCACACACTCATTGAATTTAATTCCAAAATCCTACAAAAATCATTCACCTTGTCGATTTTACGAATTTGTTAACTGTATTCAGCCTTTTCAACTCAAAAGGCCACTGTGATGACGTCACGTCGAATTCCCTCTTTGACACTGACGCTAATGCGCAGATGCTGCTTTTCTGCCACTAAAACGAAGCGTAATAAATATATAATACATACTTAGTGTTTTGTATGAATAAAAATATCTGACGAGGTTGGGAGAATTGATAATTGTCGAGGCTCTGCCGAGACAGTTATCAATTCTCACAACCAAGTTAGATATTTTTTTCATACAATACACTTAGTACGTATTATATTTATCTTATAACCTCTATTTGACTTGTTTTCGTCGATGTTTCTAACTGAAATGCGAGTTTCTTAAAATAACCGCATTATATTATTGTTCTAAAAATAACTATGTGATATCATAAAAAATATCATATGGGATGTTATCATACGGATATTTGTTCAGTTATAAGATAAAAGAAAGTCTTGAGGTAAAACGTAAAAAAATAACAACTAAACATTAGAAATTTTGGATGAGGGTTGTGGAGAAGGATTCATACCGATAAAATACGTAGGATTTGCTTTTCGCTTTTGTGTCCATTTGCTGCAGTGTCCAGAGGGGGTATAAGAAACCATCAAGTATCTCAATAATCCAGTTAATCTCATGCCCTATTATGCTATTTGACAAGTATTAAAATTAAAAGGAAAATGTACCATGTAAATTTCATTGCAATTCTGTGGTTTTTGAAAAGGATCCTACTGGCTAACTCTCATAATTGGGGAACGGCTCATTCAAATCTTATCAAACTTTTCAAATTAAATACCAAATGGCAAGGACTTTTTTTTTTAAAAAATATCCATTTATTCTATAAAGGCAGTTTTAAAGAAACAATACTTAAAGTTGGCATATTCTTTGCTACTTTGCTATATACCTATGCTCCTTGAGTTTCTTTTCTGTATATCTATATACATCTGGGAACTCTGTAAAAAAATATTTGAAAAGGAGATTGGGTTCAGCATAGGTAAACAGAGGTCGCGTTTGAAAAATTATTTCCCGGGAAGGTAGATTGATCATTCAAGATTTAGAAAAGCAGCCAAGTTAGGAAAGTTTAGACCCGAGTCAACCCGCGCACAGTCTGACTTAGATCGACACGTTACGCACTACCCAGATTGTCCCTTTCGCGTGACAGGTCACACAAATTAATTTACCGTCACTTTACACTACACGCTACATATTGCATGTTACTCGGTCGTCATCTATCTTTTATGTTATCAATTTCATAATATCATTTTTTTTTATTTTTGATTTTTTTTTTTTACAAAAAAATGATATTCATAATAGAACATGCAAGTTGAAGACCTGTGAAATGTTCTATATAAATTATAATCCTCAAATTGGAAGTAGATAAATGGAACAAGTCATTTTCCAAAACACTCCCATTTTCAAACATACCAGTTGGTCTCCTACTTAAAACACCTACGTTGTCTCATAGTTCGTGCCAGTAGGTTTAAATATATAATACTGAATACTTTTAAATGAGGAACTTTTCCAAGTTGATGTTTTATTTTATCTTATAACTATACTAATATCCGTGTGATGACATCCCATATGATATTTTAATGATATCACTTGGGTATTTTTAGAACAATGACAAAATGCTATAATTTTTTAGAAGCTTACATTTCTGTTAGAACATCGACGAAAACAAGGCAAATAGAGGTTATAAGAAAATTATAATACGTACTTAGTGATTTGTATGAAAAAATATTTAACTCGATTGTGGGAATTGATAATTGTCTCGGTAGAGCCTCGACAATTATCGATTCCCCCAACCTCGTTTGATTTTTTTTTTCATACAAAACACTAAGTAAGTATTATCATAATACAGATGGCTTTTTACTTGGTGCTCACACCACACCGTGTATGGATGACTGGGTGGCCTACAATGGCTCTTGCTACTTGTTTGGACATGGGAACCCAATGCCATTCTTCGAAGCACAGGTAAATACTTTATTATACTTTAATAAATGATATGTCTGGCTTGTAATTATTTGCACAAATAGAAAAGGATTAAGGCCATATGTACAGTGGATTTTCATAGATAAAATATAAACGATAATTCAAACTGTTCTGTAGACTGCAGCTTTACTAATACAGATTACAATAGCGATACAACATGACATCAAGATATCATTCTCCTCTCTCCCCCCTTTAGCGGCGTATTACCAGCCTAGACACAATGTCCATCAATCTAAGACCTCCTCTAATTCTCCTACCAAATATTAATTTTCTGATAGCAATCTACTCCTGGCCCCGTCTTCGTCGGCTCCAGGAAATATCTAATAATAATTTGCTCCCGTTACCTGCTAACATTACACATCTCCCTTTCTCAAGATGTATGCCGATCGAGGCATATCATCAAGACAAAGCAGTAATGTTATCGGTCATTTCCGAGGATAAAGACCTTTATGAAAATCACAAAATTACAGAATTATAGAATTATAGAACAAATATATATAAGACATATCAACACGTACACTTAATAACAGTCCTAGAAGTTTATATCTTAACGGTTGACTAACAAATTTTACCTCAACAATGCGTTGTCTAGAGCCATTGCCCTAGACTAACTAGTCCACTCAAATTTTGGTAGGACCCAAAACAAATTGTAACAAAAACAATGTTGTGTTTTTTGACATCCATAGACATACCCATTTAACATACATAAAGTAGGACGAAATCGGAAGATACGTATTTTGATTTTTTCGCGATTTTTATCATAGAATGTTCCCAACTAAACCTGTAAGGACTTGTTGACAGAAAACATGTTTAAATCTAAAGCAGAAGTTGTTGGTATACCAAAAGCCAAGTAGTGGATTGTAATAAGTTATTCGCTAATTGAAAATAGGTTATTCTTTGTTATTTTGTCGGTTTTAGAGATAATTTGTAAAACATCTTACCCCGTCCACTCACTTTAACATTGCAAAGTAGTAGAAAATGGTCGCTTTGGCAAAAAAGGCATTGGCTTCATAAAATAGGTCTGAAACCTTTTTAGCGAATAGAGAGAAGGGATAGTTTTTTGGGTTTTTTTGTAATGTTTCTGAGAATGGCTATCCATTTTTTAGTTCTCTATCCGAGTTTTTCTGAAGCATTAGAGGCATACATCTAAAAACAAAATAAAAAGTTTTCTCTTTTTTCAATACTTCGGTATGAAGCCTTCATCAAGATAATCAAATAAAAACAGTAAGCTTAATTTAATGAAGGACCATTATACGTTTTAAAAACGACAATACCTAGAGTTTTACTTCTTTATACTTTGAGGATATATTTCTAGCTAATTTGTCAAAGCTATATTTGCATTTTCAGATGTGATTAATGAAACAGTATTCATAGTAGTGATTAATGTAAGCCGTTCTCCTACACGAGTTTACAAATATAGGATATTGAATGAGAATTCATTGAATACCGATTTAATTAAACGAGTCATCAAGAACAGGTAAAAACGAGACTTCGCCGAGTTTTCATCTGTTTTAAATGAAGAGATTAATTAATTCGGTATTCTATGAGCACAAATATGACATTCTATTTATAAATTGAACCACTTTTTGCGAAAAATTGTCAAAAAATCTTGAAATTCAATATTCAAATATTCCGCGAAATTGATAACACCGATTGAAACTGACGTCACAATATATACATTATGACGTCATTTTCGCGGTTACAAAATAGCGTTGCTATTCGCTCTGAGCTCATTAGCAACAACAACAACAACAACAACAACAACAAAAAAAAAAAAAAAAAAGAAAAAAAAAAAAAAAAAAAAAAAAAAAAACAATGACACGTTTTAACGAAGTTTGAAGATTAAAACACTTTTAACCTATATCATGTAGTCGACTCGAAAAGAGTAATAGAGGTTCCTTTTTAGAATAATATCTTTATGAGAGCATACAGAAAGATTTCTCTTGTTCAAGTTTTTCGGTTGTAATTACTGTAACTGTTATTTCAGCACTACTGCGAACATTTTGAAGCAACTTTAGTGCATATTGAAGATGTCCACGAAAACCGATTTCTTATGGACTATTCGAGCAGATTGAAAGGTAATTTGATATAAAAAAGAAATTAAGAAACATGGTCCAGTCGAAATGTTTCCAAGGGATTTTAAAGACATAAAGGATGATCGATTGTTTTAGTAACAGATCGTTTTATATTTGATTGGGTGAACAACAAAAGCTATATTTCACTAGTGACGGAGTCAAAAGTGAAAATAGAGCCTTTTTAGTTCACGAAATGAAATATCAATTAATCTTACGATTATTCTATTTCTTAAATGCATAAAATGAGACAAAATGTCAAAATGATAAGACACATTTCCTTAAAAGGGCATCATTTTGCACGTGATTGCTATGCAACGTTCACGATGACATCACTTTTGGGGCTCTGCTTAGATGACTTCAGATAGTGGAAATGAACGAAAGCGGGGTATAAATTTTTGATAATTTCAATGAAATGTGGTGAGTTTATCAAAATAATTAGCTACCGTTATTCCGCGATAAACATCCGAAAAGCAATAAAGAATTTTTATATATATATATATTAATTTTTTTCAAATTTTCGTTCACTTGACCTTTATCAAGTAAACACACACATTGTGACATCATTTCTATCGATTCGACTAGTCAAATTGATTTTATTTGAGCCTTTGCTTGGCGTTTGGACAATTTCAAATGTTCGTCAAGCAAACACTCGCCCCAGATTGTCTTTGCTTCGCTCTTTAAAAATAGATAAGGTCTCAAAGTATCTCGAGTAGGACATTTTATGAGCCATTTTTATTGACTGCTTAATATTTTTCCTTCACCATGAGGTAAAATTTTCTGAAACTACTGTCATCATACATGCCTCATGTTAAATATTCATGTGTATACGTGTATATATATATCCTCGGTCATCTTGCCGAACCAAGGGTTACGAACGTTATACTTATCTTATCGAGAAGAAGCTTTCGATTCGATACCCATTGACTCGGGAAGATGATCCTCGGAATTCGTCGACGATAATGCACTTCTTTTTATTTCGGGTTTGTCGAATAATGAAATTTTGTTTGTTTGTTTGTTTGTTTGTGTAAATGGGTTTAACGCCACTGATGAAAAAATTCCATCCTAACGCAGCGGCTGGAGCGCTCTACAATCGATTCCTGGTATTTCTCGCACCACTTCTACTATTTCATTCTTTTCTAATCGAGTTGCAATTCTACATCTAAGTTCAGATTATTCACCCATTGGTTGGAGACAAATGTCAAGGGATTTATGCCGGCGCATAATTGAGGATCGGGAACCAGCTGTATATAAGATAATCATTTGGCGAACTTAATTCTTGTCCGCTTTCGGGTCGGGCGTAGACTGGTCTCACTGTCAATAATCAGAATAGCCTATTCTAGGCTATTCTAATGGATCGTATTTGGACCAGTCTAGAGCTGGTAGATTGCCGTCTTAGAAATACTCTGATATAGCGGGCAACAATATCCGCCCAGGGTCAAAAATAAGTTGGCCCAATATTGAAAATTATTAAACGGAAGCTAACTTCAGCCCATTAGGATTATTGTTTTAATAGGTAAAATTGAAACAACAAACCTGATTGATTGAAAATGACTTCCGGTCTATATTCGACTAAAAGTTATTTCTTTACACAACTGGGACCGGAAGTCAAATGCGCTATTAACTGCGCTAAGACGGCTAATTTTACAGCTGTTCATTTTTGGCTTGGTTTGACGGATGAGATGGTAGAGGGTGAGTGGAGATGGGTCGACACTGACACACCCCCTACATTCACTGGCTGGAGGCCGGGCCAACCCAACGGAGGATCCGAGGATTGTGGAGCAGTCGAGGACACAAATGAATGGGGAGATTATCCATGTGATGATAAGTTTCTACCCCTTTGTGAAATTAAGTAAGTTTATCATTGCGATTTTTAACATATGAAATCGAAACCGTTTAATTTACTGTAATGAACACGAATTCAATTAAGCAGCTAGACATAGCATGCGAGTTATATCATAAAAAGGTGATATTTTATAAATATACTTCTCAAAGTTTGATAAGCACCAAACTATTTTGCTGTCCTACATTTAAAAAAAATCGTGTTCGTGTTTAATATTGTTCAACAATCTATTGACAATATATCTAAAGTATGCATTACCAAATTTGACACGCGATTTTCTCGCGAGACTCGTGCAAAATGAGGAAGCCCGGTTTCTTACCTGTCCTTTCTCTTTTTCTACATGTACAGGTTTCGTGTAGATGCTTAGTTTCTGTTTTTCAGTACTTTATTCACTTTTAAGTCTTTTCTCATTGCTAATCCAAATGTCAGTCGACATTTATCTGTCAATCAATTGTGGCGTGCTGTAGGTATGGTGGAGTAAAGGGGTTCCCATCGTGATGTTGGCATGGTACTTGGGGTACACAATACTGTTGTAATCAGAGCTTGGGCACGATACCAACAGTATGGTACACATGTAAGGAGACATGGTAGAGGTAGGAGTAGACCTACCTCCGTTGAAGAAGAGCGTTCTTTTTTAAGTCAAGCCTGAAGGAACAGGTTTGCTACGGCAATGCAGCTACGTTCCGACCTTCAAAACGCCCCGAGAAGACCATGTATACGTATTCCGCTGTCCCGAGCTCATTGTCGTCGTCGGTTAACATGGGCATTGGACGACGTTGGCTGGCGCATAAGACATTGGCGCCCCGTGCTTTTCACGGATGAATCCAGGTATCATGGTTTAGGGTGGCATCAGCTGGGATGGACGGGCTGATTTTGTTATTTTAGAAAGAGGTATTCTGACGGCTCGTAGGTACATTGATGAAGTCCTCAATACCCACGTAAGATTTTACACTGGTGCTATTGGGGATGGATTCATTTAAATTGATGATAATGCCCGTTCACACACGGCCCGTATAGTCCAAGAGTATCGTCAAGAAGAGGACATTCCACGTCTGGCCGGCTCGCTAACCGAACTTAAATCCGATAGAGCATTATGTGGAATGAGCTACAGGTCCGAGTTTCAGCTCGCCAGGTCCAGCCAAGGACACTCTAGGAGCTCGGCCAGATCCTTAGAAAAGAAGTATGCAGAGGCGCTGTCAGGCTGTTATTATCAGTGCCAGCTCTCATATTCGTTATTGAACGAACTCTAATTGAAAAACACCTTTATTGGTCAAATTCGATTTTTTCAACTTTCAAGAAAACAGACCAATATCTAAGGTCTGCTGTTTGGTCTACATTTAAAGTCTTCTTATCACTATAAAGCTTTATTTTCTTCTTAAAATGATAAACTGATAACAATCTACCATTTTCCAACATTCTTATAATCAAATTTCATTTTTTCCCAATATTAAAGTATAAAAAAGTTTTGGTGCTTAGCAAATTTTGAGTAGTATATTATTACATTTAATGTTTAAATAAAACTGCGCCGGTCGAAGGCGCTCTGTCCGTCGTGCGTTTAAAACATCTTATCCAATACTTAGGTACCAATCGTTAATCAATCTTGTCTGAAATCTGCTGAGATGACTTTTCTCTAAAATTTTCTAGGAATTTGAATTGGCCGATAAATATTGGCGTGGTAGTACATGACAAATTTTCTCTTGATATTTTTAAAAATTTTCTCACAAACTGATCTACAAATTTCAAATACACTTCGTTGGGAAGTACCTTGGTAGATCCTAGTCATAAAATATCATACTACATGTATTTGATTGTCCCAAAAATATGGGCGTCGCAGGGCGTAGCCATATTTTACCATATAAAGTCATTATATTCTTCCCAAAACCTATTGGAAAATGTTAACCAAGCTCGGCTTGTTTTTGCCAGTACACGTATGATATAAGAAACAGTATAACACGTGGACAAGAGAAAAGTCATTTAGTCACGTTGAATAATCTTTATATCACCAACAATGTGTTACTGAAAACAATTATATTAGAATTCCAAAGAATCGTATGAAGACAAAATATAATCAAATTACAAATTTGGATATCGAAAGAAGAACATACACTCTTTGGACAAGTCTTGACAAATTTCATTTAAATTCTCATTCCTTTTTCGTTTTTCTCTCTTTTTTATGGGTGTTCATTTTTAATGAGCTTTATTTAATGTTATTTTACATGTAAAAATTTTTGAGGTTCATGTACAGAGGATTTTTGCCTTTGCTCTTATTTGAAGATATTTGAGCCTGTACGTGAGATTTTCAACAACTTCGTGTATGTACACAGCAAAGTCTGACCAGAGTCTTCACTACGCGCTTTGTAGATAGATAAGGTCTCAAAGTACTAGTACACCATCAGGTAACATTACATTTACAGTAGGTGGCTATCTACGCTGATCAATGTTTGTACCTCAAGTCAAGTCAAGTAATATTTATTTACAAAGTCGGTACAATACAACAATATAACATAAGCTCTAGTGAGCTTTTAACACCTCACGCATATTTAAAATTGTTGGAAATGTCACGCACAGGCTTATTTCTATTTTTTAGTCTCGGAATGGATGGAGCTGAAGTGGTGGGTTAATGAAGAGCATTTGAAATTATATGCTGAAAACCTGATAAAATACGTTTTAAAATCAATATAATGTGTCTTCTTGTGTTTTGACAATTAAATAATCGCGGAGAGAAGCTCGAGGCGCCCTACTTTAAAGTTTTTCATTAAATTTATGTAATATTTCTGGGAATTTATTGCTTTTTAAAAGAATGCGAAAACTTTATATACTACTAACATCATCACCTTTACAAATCAATTTTTCTTTTATATATATATATATATATATATATATATATATTTTTCAACGAGAACTTCCCACATGGCCCTACATCATGTGAAAATTTCAAGAGAATCAAATACTTAACAAGAATGAAAATCGACATAACATGTTTTCTATATTTTTTTTCATTTTACGGAGTAATATTACGATAAATTCTTTATGGCCCCTCATTCGTCCAGTGTTAATTACAAGAGGACGATGTATACTGCCGAAAGTTAGGGGTCGGCCTCTGATTTTTTTAACTGTCTTTCGACTCTTCTCCCTGACACTGTGTTGTGAAAAGAAATGCCATATGAATTTTT
This sequence comes from Fragum whitleyi, assembly GCA_948146395.1. NCBI lineage: Eukaryota > Metazoa > Mollusca > Bivalvia > Cardiida > Cardiidae > Fragum > Fragum whitleyi. The sequence goes on from OX411557.1 coordinate 18,608,302, forward strand.
CTCGATGGTTGTTTATCTCATGCACGTGCCTGATAATGTTTTATGAGAATTTCATGACATCAAAACCGTTTCTGTAAACTTGAAATACCGTGAAAACACCATACTTTCGGGAAATTGTTCTTTTCCCTTCTCTGAAGAAAAAATGTCGTTCTGCTTTATATTAGCGACATTAATTACCTTCCTTTAAAATGTGCATATATTTTCTAAAAATAGCTTCCATTTTTTCAAGATCTAATCAGACGTTTACAATTTCAATTAATTCATTGAAATCCTGATTTTTGTCCCAGCTATTTTTATTTTGTACGAAGTTGTTGTTATATATTTTTCATTGAGTTTGGAGCGTTTTTGAATGGTTTGAGTGAGTGTTTGGAATGAATGAATGAATGGAGCGCTGATTGAGCGATTCAGATGGTTTTGATTGAGATGAATGTCAATTTCACGATGAAACTAACTGTAACATTTCGATAAGTCAACAGACTGTGCCTCGCTGTTTAGGCTAGTTGGATTACATTCAACATTGGTTCGCGTTCCTCTTACAAAACAACTGTTTCGCACTGAGTCACCGATATGCCTTTTTTTTAAAAAATATCAGATCGATCCATCAGAAGATTGTGGAAAATTGTGGATTTTTGCTGCTTTCGTTTACCCGATCCGAGGAAATATTGGCTCATGTCGTTACGAAGTTGTCGTTCCTAAAATCCATACAGAGGAAGATTCGCCCAAATTATTTTCGGTCCTCGTCCTAAACTTGTTTAAGGTCAAAGGAATGTTTATTTTGATTCGGAACATCTTTATATTTATTCGAATATTTAAGCGTAATCCCCAAAGGCGACTACAAATTATTGAAAAGAAAGATTTCTTGGTATCAATACGCGAAGTTCGCAAGGACCGAGAACGATAGAAAATGACAAAATACATAATTTTAGGAATAAACAAGGGTTGTAGATAAGGTATTAAATAGAATGATCAACTTCTTATGACTGATATGAAAAATATTTCACTCGAATACGTCATTATGCTGTTATAAAATTCGTCCTTCGGACTCGGTTTTTAACGCCTTATAACGCATTCTCGTGAAATATATTCCAGTCAAAGGCAGTTGATTATCCTCTTTTAATGGTAGAGTGACGTCCCTTGTGACAGGTCGTAGAAGAAAATTTGATGAAATACTTCAAATAAACATTCAATATGATGCGAGAAGTCAAAATTTTCGATTGCATACAAACAAACCAACATGGGAGCTTTCACCTGATGCCACAAAAAGTATGATGATGCATTTTGTAGACCTTTTAGAAATTTTGAACGTTGAATCATATAGCCAAAGAAGGATTATTGAAGCGTAACAGTGTATTGAATCGGGTAGAATCGTGAGCATATATTTGATGTACATTCAGGAATGCGTATGTACGGGCTACAGTTACTTCAGTACTTTTATTAAGGCTCCAGATATGGGCGTGTCAGTCGAACAGTGGCGCAGTCGTATCGGCTGCTTTATACAACCGAGAGCATAATGAGCTTCATTTATACTATGCACGGTTTCAGTAAGACTAACGCTCGTTTCCCTCTGCATACGAATAGTATTATTCATTCTTTTGGCAATTGAAGGAATTTTGACCCCTCCACCGGTAGAACACACAAACCAACCAAGAACGCCAAGAGCAATAATAAACGGTTTCCGGTTGTTTGAGTCCGAAGTTGTTTGGACCCATGTGTATTTTGGGCCTTAAGTTGTTTTGGCCTAAGTTGTTTGGGCCCATACCACAAAGTTGTTTCGGCCTATGACGTCACGGGTTGATATTGGTAATTTTTTATTTTTGAAGATTATTGTTTTAGCGCATTCAATTTTGGTTTAAAACAATTGATGAAATAGTTTTCATTTGCTAATCTGACCGATAAATTTTCTTTTTCTGATTTGAAGAAAGGAAAATTTTGAAATTTAGGATTGTGGCAAGAACAATTACTCAGATGCTTAATTAAAGGGATTCGTCTGGTTGTAGGGTCACTATTTTGTTGTGCATATATAATTCACCTAGTTCTTAGATTGTCTCCAGTTTGTCTGATATAAAATTCCCCACAACCATTGCATGTTATTACATAAATAACGTTTTTGACGTCACATGTCATGTTTGAGTTTACTTTGAATATTTTACCATTGAAATTATATTAATCAATTTCAACAATGTGTTGGTAAGGGCTACAATTAGGTCTTCCATAGCGGCTTACTTTAAAGTTGGGATGTCGTTTATCAATAAACCTTGATCTTGTAAGTATTCTTTTAAGGTTTGAAAGTTGTCGTTTACTTTTAATCATATTGTGGCTAGACATTATGTTTTTCGTCGTTTCGTTAGAATTGAGAATATAAAGGTTATTATTCCAAGATGGGGAACATTTCACAGAACATTGGATTTTGGGTGGAGACAAATGGGCTGACACTTTCTTCATATTTAATGTGCGGTTGTAAAAGTGTATACCTTGGTATCTGTTTAGTTTTTTGAATTCCATCTTTAATAAATGTTATTGGATACTTCCTTGACAGGAAATTAACTTCGAGATCGTGTAGTCTTAGACGTTTTGTATCTTCATTTGATACAATTGTACGGATTCGTCGTGCCAAGTTCTAGGTAATACAAGTTTTGGTATGCTTGGGATGGCATGAATTAAAGTTTAAGTATTGTGCTATCTGTTTCTCTAAAGTATATGTCAGGAGTTATTTGTGTTCCGTTTTTAATTAAGAGTATGTCTACAAAAGGTAATCTTTTGAGTTTGATTCAATGGTAAATTTTATGTCTTGACGTAAGTTGTTAAGAATGTTTTGAATTATTATTAAATCGTGTTCCGATTTTGTCCAAAATATAAAACGGCCATTTATAAAGCTTTTCCATGCCCGTTTTATACACAACGCAAATTCATTGTTACAGGTTTCTTCGCATAATATGTATAGCTTTTTTTAAGGTAGCCTAATGCCAAAGTTGCGTAGGTTGGGGTAAAATTTTGCCCATAACTGTGCCTTTCACTTGCGTATACAATTTGTTATCAAAAAGAAAGTTGTTATTTTCTATAATCAATTTTGAGCCTTCGATTACAAATTGCTCGTTGAAGCGGTTATGTATTAATTCTGGATATTTGTCCAACCAGTAATTTAAAGCTTCTAACCATAGTTTATGCATAATATTTGCATATAAATTTGTTTTATCAAATGAAACCATTAAAGTTTGTACTGGTACGGAGTCTGGTATATACTTGAGGAAATCAATATCGTCTCGGACACAACTTTCAACATTTTTAATGAAAGTCTTTAAAAGAATATAAATTAATTTGCTTAAACGATTAGTTTCACGTGTTGGTCCGTCAATTATTGGTCTGAATTTCAGGTCATCTGGGTCTTGAATTCGACAAATTTGCTTTGGTGGTGTGTGCACGATTATTTAATAAGAGAACTTCGTTTGTCTTTTCCCAAATATCGACGTTAATTCTGAACTAAACATTAAAAATATACCGCTGAGATCGCTCTAACATTTAGTTTCTATACATACCGATATGCATGTACTTTTCTAAAAAGAAACGCCATTGTCCTTCTCCGCCTTTAAAATAAATACTCCTATCAAACAAACGGACATATTTCAACCAAAAATCAACTCCAAATATTCATTCAAAGTATTTTTGACCTAATTTAAATGCTCCTTCTATTTTAAATTGACGACAACAACAACACTGACAGTTTGTCCAGCTAAACTTTGTGTCAAAATGAAGCTCTTGGTGAGCACAAGCAGTTGCTCAACATCAGATGCCCATTTCAAATCATTATAGCCAAATGATTATTGAAAAAAGGTATTTTTGTCCAAAAGCAACAGCTTCAAAACGGCTGATGAAATTTCTCTGGATTTTAACGAAATATTGGCAAAATTTCTCACTTGGTACTATTACAACCGTTGGTATTAAATTCTGCCTCAAATTGCCTTTTGCAAACAATGAAATTCCCCTAATTTTGTCATCATACATGTCAAATAGTCTCTTTAGACTAAATGTAAGTGCTATGGGCCAGCAGAAGTCAAGCAAACACGGTTTACAATTTGACAATTTTATTAACAAAATCAAACAACAAAATCTTAAAGACAAACTTTAAGCTACTTATCTCTTTCAATTATCCAGAGTTTAGTCCGTCTGTAAATATCCTTTTCCAAAAATGTTTACAATAATATAATCAACTACTATAATCCAAAAGTTTTAAGTGTTTAATTATCCAATCCAATCCAATCATATATTTAAGTCACTACTTACAAATTCACACAAATCCAAATAAATCCTAGAATAGATATGTATCCAGCACATTAGAAGTTTGTCTCACCAAATCATCCACTGTTATATCAATTTATCTTATAACTATAGTTTAAACATATTTTATTGCCTCTATATTACATAATATGCAACACAATATTTACACAACAAATTCAAAAACAGGCAAAAGGGTCTGGCCACAAGTTCTGTCAACTTAGATTCAGCCATTCCCTTTTGGTTAACATACACATTTTGAAGCCTTTAATTTAATGCATAATTGATTTGATTAAAAATGAAGGGTTATCAAAGGCGACTCTGTTCCAGTCATGAAAGGGATCTCATGCGGGGCAATTTGTACATGTAATTTTGAAAAACTAGAAATTATAATGGTAACAATAGTAATAATAACTTATCTTAACTTAACTTAACTTATCTTATAACTATACAAATATATGTGTTATAACAACCCATATGATATTTTTTATGATATCACATAGTTATTTTTAGAACATTGATATTATGCAGTTATTTTTAGAAACTTGCATTTCAGTTAGAAACATCTACAAAAACGAGGCTAATAGAGGTTAGATATAATAGGGCTCGGCAGAGCCTCGACAATTTTCAATTCTCCCAACCTCGTTAGATATTTTTTTTTCATACAATACACTAGGTACGTATTATATATTTACATGCTTACAGAGAAAGTCAGCCATTTCAAGAATATTCTTAAAGAATAATCTAGTTAATTGAGTGAAAAGAAAAAAAAACATATGTCATACCTAAATTATATAAAATTGTATTTACTAACTAGAAACTTGGAGAATGAAAGATTATATTACTTGACCAATACATGCGTACCCGATATGAAATAATATGACCAACTAAACACACCCAGCCTCATAACATAAGATGTGATACAACATCAAGTCATATTTGAAGTATTTTACTGAGCTTTAATTTAAATTATAACTTGCTGAAGTTCATGTACAGAGAATTATACATTTAGCATTCTGTAAAATGGATGTTTGCCTTTGTTTGCTCTTACTTTGAAGATATTTTATTTTCCAGTCTCAGAATGGATGGAGCCGAAGTGGTGGGTTAATGAAGAGTTAATAAAATTATATACTTAAAACATGATAAAATACGTTTCAAAATCATTATAATTCTTCTTCGTGTGTTTTGACATAAAATTATCGCGGACAGAAGCTGGATGAGCCCTACTTTCAAGTTTTTCCTTAATTCTATGTAATATTTCTGGGAATTTATTGTTTTTTAAAAGATTGCGAAAACTTTATATACTACTAACATCATCACCTTTACAAATTAATTTTTCTTTTGGCCCCTATTTCCGCGTTTCCTTTTATATAAATGCGAATATTCCGTTTCAACAAGAACATTCCTCATGGCCCTACATCCTGTGAAAATTTCAAAGGATCAAATACATTACAAGAATGAAAATCGACATAACATTTTTTCTATAATTTTTTTTTTCAATTAACGGAGTAATATTACAATAAATTCTTTATGGCCTCTCAATCGTCCAGTGTTAATTACAAGAGGACGATGTATACTGCCGAAAAATTTTTGTAACTGTCTTTCGACTCTTCTCCCTGACACTGTGTTGTGAACAGAAATGCCATATGAATTTTTCTCGATGGTTGTTTATCTCATGCACGCGCCTGATAATGTTTTGTGAAAATTTCATGACATCAAAACCGTTTTCAGTAGCCATGAAATACCGTGAAAACACAATATTTTTTTTTAAAAAAAATTGTTCTTTTACCTTCTCTTAATAAGAAATGTTATTTCTGCTTTTTTTTTACTTCCTTACGTGCATACAATGGTTTTACTGAACAATTTAAACACGGAAAATCCCAGAGTGAAAGGTAATTGAGGACATCTTTTAAAGCCGTAATCAATGATGCAACAAATGACGAAACTGTCAATGCTTGATCGATGTAGGACTATGGGATGGTTGCAGAACGGCATTTCGGACAGGGACGTATCCAGACGTTTCGGGGTAAGCAACTCTGTAATTCAGAGACTCGCTGAACGATACAAGACGACTGGAAGTACAGATGAGTGACCTCAGTCGGGGAGAGCAAGGTGTACAGATCATAGAGATGATCGTTACCTCCGTGTTTAGCACTTTGTAACATGACCATTTCTCGCAGGACATTAATAGGCAACCTTAGGACCACTGGTACTGTAAAAAACATCGTGAAATTGACAAGATGAATGGTTTTGGAATGATTTTGGAATAACATTGACTGAGTTTGTGGAGCGAGTTTTGGATGAATTTAATGGGAAGTAATCCAATATAGCTAATTTTGTTCAGGATAAACAAAATTAGCGATATAAATTACCTCCCTTTAAACAATTTGCATATATGTTCTATAGATAGCGTCCTATTTCTCAAGATCTAATCAGACATTTCCAATTTCAATTAATTCAGTGTAGTCCTGATTTTTGTCAAAGTTATTTTTATTTTGAACGTAGTTGTTGTTGTTATTTCAGTAACCATTGAGCGTTTTTGAATGGTTTGAGTGAGTGTTTGGAATGAATGAATGGAGCGCTGATTGAGCGATTCAGATGGTTTTGATTGAGATGAATGTCAATTTCACGATGTAACTAGCTGTAACGTTTCGATAAGTCAACAGACTGTGACTCGCAGTTTAAGTGAGGTTTGATTACATTCAAGAAGGACTGTGGTTTGCGTTCCTCTTACACGACAACTGTTTCGCACTGAGCCACCGTTATGTATTTTTTTAAGCAGATGGATTCGTCAGAAGATTGTGGAAAATTTAGGATTTTACTGCTTTCGTATATCCGACAAAAAAAACCAAACAACCCCCCCAACAACAACAACAAAAAACCATAAAACAATAAAACAATCAAAAAACTGCCGAACTAAAGTTAAGGGCCGGAGAGAAAATGTTTGCTCACGTTTTAAAAAACATGGAAGCCGCCTCATCTTCTGTAATAATCTAATTTGACATTTCAACGTTCAAGAAATGGTTACAAATCCAACAACAAACACTCAATCCAGCCTAAGTTGATTCTAAATGCTTTCCTTCGGGGGATTTAGTGATCACAGACCGCACCATTCTTCAAACATGTCCATCTCGGTACCCAGTCGATTTCCAAAGAATCCCGGCGTTCCAATATTTACGTTGTTTACGAAGTTGTCGTTCCTAAGGAAGATTCGCTCAAATAATTTTCGTTCCTCGTCCTAAACTTGTATGAGGTCAAAAGAATGTTTATTTTGCTTCAGAGCATTTTATGTTTCTCCGAATTTTTAAGCATAATCCAAAATGGCGAATAGAAATTATTTAAAAGAAAATTTTCTTGGCATCATAACGCGAAGTTCGCAAGGACCGAGGACGATAGTAATAACAAAATACACAATTTTAGGTATAAAGAAGAGTTGTAGAGAATGTAATAAGTAGAATAATCAACTGGTTATGCCAGTAGTGTATTAGCATCCGTGTATTGTCAATCGAATACGTTATTATGCTGTTAAAAAATCGTCCTTGGGACACGTTTTTTAACGCCTCATAACGCATTCTCGTGAAATCCGTTTCATATCAGACAAAGGCAGTTGATTATCCTCTATTTATTCAATGAAATGAGCCTGTGCGTCACATTCCCAACATATTCACACGTAAGCGAGGCACAAACTTAGTGCAGATAAGATGACGACACAATGGAATAAAAATATATGCTGACCGCCCGAGGAGCAATTAAGACTTTATCTATATATAGAGTGCATAGTGAAGACTGATCAGAATTTGCTTTGTGCACATGTGAAATTGTTGGAAATTTTACGAACAGACTCAAATATTATTTCAATTTTGACATTTAGCGATCCGAGGTATGTCACATTCCCCATGACAGGTTTCGTTTTTCTTGAAATAAAAATGTTGATTCACACCACAAGGCCGTTCCCATGGTCGTGTGAAACATGTTATGTACTTTCTACAATCGTACGGGTGTCTTCCGTTACAGCCTTCTGTAATATTTGCTAAAGAACAGTAATCTTCTGAAAAGAAAATAGAGGACAAAATATTTTTTTCTCACAAAGCTCCCCTGATTTCTATAACGAATAGGCATCGGAGCTTTCCTTGTCCCACACTTGTGTAGGATCACGATCTAAATGACGTCATCGCGGACGCGTTTCAACGTACAAAACTGAAGTTCATGTTAGAAAAAGAATAAGTTTGATATTTTGTTTACGACAAGCTTATCAAAATCTCATCTAAAAAGAAAAGGGATAAGTAACATTTCTATTGTAAACGCGGCTAAGCTCATCATGTCTCAATCAAAATGTCTTGACAGATCGCATATCTCTTCGTACTTGAATAGAGAGTAATTTGTTAGTGGCTTGTGATATCACTAATAAGAATCCAATAGAAAAATCTGACTGGAAGAAATTTTATCACGGGGGGAATCAATTTCACTTTTTTGTTCGTATTAAATGCAAAAGGAATTTCGGGTACACCTTCAAATCTAGTGTTTAGAAAAAATCCTTCCCTTCCAGAATCCACAATCGCGTGTTGATTATTGAAGAATTAAGATATTTCAGAAATATTTTTTTTATTACAAGCATGTAATATTTGACGCCAAGCCGCCGTTTACAGCGAGTCAAAGAATTCCATCTAGCAACTACCGCATCTCATCTCGATTGTGCCGATTTTGTTTTGTGGAATACTTGGGAGAAATAAGTCTTCGATCATAGATATCTTTACGAATGTCAAAATTGTCGTATATTTGTGAAATATTTGTAAAACCTTTGCCACCAATCTTCGATGGCGAAGTCAAGATAAACATAGAATATTGTCATCTAAAAACAGATTGTGTGTTAATTAATATGCGTTATGAGGACCGATTGTCATTTTGGTTGCTTTTATTGAAGAGTAAACTACAATTGCCTTGGTACAGGGCTTAAACCTAACGCCATACGTGCGTAATTTGCCACATGCTTAGACAATTACCGTTTAAACTTCAATAAACACAAACAAGTCAGTCATCCTTTTAATTCTCATAAACACGATAAAAACGCATACACGAAGTGAGAAAGATAAAGAAAGAAAAAAAGATAGAAAACAAACAAACAAACAAACAAACAAACAAACAAACAAACAAACAAACAAACAAACAAACAAACAAACAAACAAACAAACAAACAAACAAACAAACAAACAAACAAACAAACAAACAAACAAACAAACAAACAAACAAACAAATAAAAACGTTTAAATTCGAAACCGATGTCTACTTGTAAGTCTCATTGATAAGAGATTGAATAATATCCAAATTGATTTATATCCCTAAAATAACATTCTAAATCCAGCACCCTATTCAATACATTTTTATCTATGGAATCATTTGAAACGCTCGGAAAGTATGGGGGGGGGGGAAGAAATAAGGCCCCGAAAACGGTCGAAACACCCGTCAACTACATTCAGATCGATTAAACATGTCATGGTTTATTGGCTGGTCCAAGCCAGAAATAGATATTAGCCTATGCGTGTCATTTCCATCTATTTGACATGTCATGAGTTGCAAACATTGAACTGTCTTGACAGACACACAGTGCAGAAAAAAGATTTCCTATCCGTCTGAGGATACTTTTAGACCTTATCTATCTAAAGAGTGCATAGTAAAGACTCTGGCCAAACTGCGCAGATGCACAGGCTGTCCAGAGTCTTTGCTTGGCGCACATTTGAAATTGTTGAAAATGTCACACACTGGCTCATATGTCTTAAAGATGGCTCATTTTGTGAAAGTTAAGTAATATTGAACATTCTTAAGCTCCGCCCCATCAGACCAAAAAATAATAATAAATCATACCTGGAACAACAAGTGCTGTGTAGACTTCTGATTCGTATAACTTTCCATTTGACAAGAAGCTACACTTATATGTGGTACCATTATGATTGATCAAAACTGGGTCGAACGTCTCTGCTTCGTAGAAAGTGATACCGTTGTCGTATGTTTTATTCGTCGATAGTGTATTCTTCGTTACTGGCTAGGAAATATAATCATTTGCATTTATCAGAATTTAGATGAGTGTCAATATTGAAATGCTACTAATTGTACATACATGTTTCATAGGCGTATCTAGGATTTTGAAATTTATACGCACTTAGAAGGCGATAACCAAAGAATATATAAGATGTCTACGTACTCAGAAGGCGACAACTAAAGAATATATAGGATAAAGGCCAAATGAGGACTAGAAAAAGGTTAATATTCTCCGTCCGTTCCCTTTTTATGATTTGAGCGTTGGTGAATAATCAAAACATCGCAACTACAGCTTGAATAAGCTGTAGTTTCGATGTTATGAACATTCATCTACGGTATTTTGTAACAGAGAATTTATTTCTTTTACGTACTTGCGTAAATTGCGTTATAGGAGCTTCGCCATGTGTTTTGTGTGACATGTGATTTCTGCGTCTTTTGAATTATTTCCTCGACCGTATCCTCGCCTTTTTTGCTTGCTGGGTGTAAAGTGTAATAGATTTTTCATAAATGCTAAGGGCCAATTTTAGGACTGAAAACATTTCTATTATACTTTTCACCTTGATTTTACTTGGTTCTTGTGCAAAAATTAACGAGTTGACCCATTCTTTAAGCTTAAATTATTTTAGAACAAAATCTGATCAGGTAATTTCAGAATAAAATTGACCACAACGCATGAAAGAGTCTACATTTATTGAAAACGCAGTTATTCATTCATGTGAAAAGTATTATGATCTGCCTTACGTCAAATCTATCCAATACTTTCTGGTACAGTGTAGGAGGCTGTCCACATCCAACAAAAGCTTCACATCGGACTTCTCCATATTTATCCTGGACAAGACCTCCTAGTTGATCGTGATCAATGCCAATTGTCGGCTTTCTCGGGTAACCTTATGAAAAGACCAGGAAAATGTTATCTTACATAGCTCGCATTGTGTTCTATTACGAACAGCCCTCAGAACTATCATTACCTTACTCATATGTTTAATCACATTCTTAAGGTAGTGGACCCGTAATAGGTCCGCAACGTGTAGGAAGTAATGAACTTTAAAAACCGAGGTTTCCTAATGATTTTCATTAGGAAACCTCGGTCAACATTGTGAAATGTCATGAGTTCAAAAAGGTTGCGGAACTATAACGGGTCTACTATCTTAATGACGCAATCACGACGTCATCTAACGCATGTAATCCTGGTATTCTTATCACCTGAACGTTCCAAAATAGGTTTATACGTACAAAACAAGTGTAAAAAAATATGTTATTCGATTTGATTTTGACAAGCTGATCTTAACCTTGTCAAGAACAGAAAAGATATCAACATTCGGATCATAAAGGCTCACTTTGTAAAATTTCCATTCTTTACTCGGCTAAGAACAGCTTGTCTCAAACAATATCTTATTATAGAAGCTACATAAGAGATTTTTTCCATAAACATATAAAACGGCCTTGATACTTTTTCAATGAATTATTTATATTAAAAACTTAGAATTAAGATACATTTAAATTATTAACGCATTTCTTTTAAGTTTTAGACACTAGCACTCTTACTCTAAAACTCTACACTCTGAAAGCATTTCAAAAACTAATTCCAATTATTCAAGTGCTCATCACCTTCATTGAAATAGCTCAAAGCACCAAATATTCTGATACAATCCATTCCAATAATTTGTTGGATCGCATGGATGTGGAAGGAGAGACTTATTGGTGAGTCAAATTGATGTTTTTATGCATGTATCATTATTACATTTTATAAAAGAGATGTGATAAAATAACTCAATTGAGCCAGTGCGTGACATTTACAACAATTTCACCTGTCTGCGAGGAACAAACATTAAGCAGCGTAATCAACGACACTATGCAATGAAAATATATGCTAACTGCCAGAAGAAGGATTAAGACACTTATCTCTTCTAAAGCGCAAAGCGAAGACTCTGGTCAGACTGTGCCGCTGCACAGGCTGGCCAGAAGCTTTGCTTTGCGTACATGTGAAATTATTGGAAATGTCACGCACTGGCTCAATTTTCGTCAAAAAAAGAAGACAAGGACAAACTATCCCAATCAAATTGTACATTACTAAATCAAGACATCAGGGAATCTGAAATCATTCCCCCTGTCGATAGCCGGTTCTCTAAAATATTACCAACAAGTTACTTGGTCTCGAGTCTGAAGATTTTCGGGTTGATTCTCGCTTCGTTAATAAAATCGCGAAATTGACATTTACCACAATAAAAAAACATTCTAAATCGCCCATTTAGCGCTCTCATTATTCATTCCAAACTCCAATCAATCAAAAATGATCCGAAATATTTAAAAAAAACAATTCGAAATCGTTCAAAATGATCAACATTTTATTGAAATTTATCAAGTTATTCCACAACTTTTTGGCTACTGTGGATTTTAAAGCGTCTGACGGGTACGCGTAGACACGCAAACGAAGACACACAAATCGAGGTTTCGGTGCAAGACTGTAGTAATTGTATATACATTGTACATACACTTACTACAGTCTTGCACTGAACCAACGAAATAGGAAGTACGTATAATTTTAAAGAGAGTTAATTAACTGACGCTAATGTTCTCTGATTCGGACGAAATGAGCAAAATTGTATCATATCCCTTAAATTTCACTGAAAACTCGCTCAATACACTCATTCAATATCATTCCTTATTCATTCAAAAATCATACAACTGGTCAATTACACGATGTACCCAACTGTAGCTTTTTTTTTAAATCTTGTAATGTAGTTTTAGCATTCAAGAACCAAACTCTTCTCACCAATCTCTCAAAGGAAATAAAAATTGACACAAATCTTACTTTTTACAGTAAAATTGGTTTCGTAGGAAGTGTTTCCCAATTGTATCACAAAGGTTCCCCAGTGGTAACACTTAACGATGGAAAATTCGAGATATAATAATGCTCCTGAACCTGTAGATGTTGCTCTCAAGATTAAACCAGATAGTCCAGCTGTTGGTATTGAACCATTGGTCTGGAAATAATAGATTATTTGCGCTTTGATTGTAATGTAAAATGAAATACAGTTAAACTTGTGTTAAGCGAGCACTTAAGGTACCATATTTATGGGAATGGCCGTTTAATACGAAATTCCATGATAAATGTGACAGTTCATTTTGATAGCATTTATAGATTGTCGGTCAAGTCGAACTGAATCCTATGATGTTCGAACCCATTAGAATCGTCTTATTGAGACGATTCTAATGGGTTCGAACAACACAAGACTTTGAAATAACTAATTTTTCTTTAAGAATGTCCTTTTTTCAGAGATTTGCTTACGGCGAGGGGCGTTTTACGGTGATCGCTTAATAAAGTTGGTCGCTCAATAGACGTGGTCGCTCGAGCAAAATTGACTGTACTCGGACAAAGTTAAACAAATTTTTTATATTTAAATTGCACAAATGTGTAAAACTGAAGAACACGTTTTTTTCATAATTTACCCAAACATAATTGTGAGTGTAACACAAACACATGCGTGCCATATTTGATGCTTAATTTTATTGTTAAACCTTTGAACGTTATTATGAATATATTTGTTATTTATAGGAATCACTATTTGAATTACGCTAGTTATTCAAGTCAGCTAATGGCGATGGAAATTGATTAAAATACTTACTATGATATCATTTATTTCTATAATTTCAGCAAGTACAATTTCGGATGTGGCATTACGGAAAGTTACAGACGCGTTAACACCTGTTGACGTAACACACTTTATATATCCGGCCTTTCCAGCATCAAACTCCAAATCACACGGGCATTGTTGTGTAGTTGCTGCAATATCACATACACCAAGAACGTTTTATTAATTCAATAGTGATTTTATATCATGCAATGCACTAATTTTGTCTCACTTTTGTGGGTTTATTACTCATATTTTGCTGTAAGAAAATTCTATTCATTTACATGACCAGCAAAAACCATCTTTCAGAGTAAAAACAATGAAAATGGCAATTTTCCTAATTTACAAACTTTGCCATTTCCAATGCTGCGTTTCTTTTGCATTCCTTATTTATTTTATTCTTTGCAAAATGACTCTTTCTCCTGATTAATACAATGTTGAATAACAAACAAAAGGTAATAAATCCAAAAGTGGAAAATTATCTGTGATCCATACCCCCAACAGTATTCTTTCATAGATCATCCTGAGGTGAATCCACTATAAAAATATGAAATGTTTGTTACTTTTGATCAGCTGGTAATATGCTTCCATACTCACGGTTTACATCGGCCCTTAATGTTTCATTGTCCATTCTATTGTTAAAGCTACAAATCTTTTGCTTCAATACACCTACATTTAACATGCATGTTTGATTACACGTTCTATTGGTAAAGCTACCAATATTTTACTTTTATACTTATGTTTAACTTTTGACATTGACCCCGTATGCTTTATTGTGCGTTCCATTTGTAAAGCCACCAATATGTTTTTTCTTTACCTACGATTAACTTTAAAAATTATCCTGCGTGTTTTGTACGCTTTATCGGTAAGCTACCAAAAGTTTGCTTCTATACTTACGGTTCACTTTGACATTGACCCTGTATGTTTCATTGTGTGTTCCGTTGATCAGAGTCACAAAGAAGGTTCCTATTGTGCTACAGTTCACCTCCTGGATTTCTATATCAATTGACAGACTTTCAGGCTGCCGAGATAGGGTGATTATCAATCCATTTATTGTAGTATTCTGAAAGGTTATTACATGGAGATTTAAGACTATGTTTGTTATCTATGGCAATCTTGTATTATTCTGAAAGATTATTACATGGAGATTTAAGACTATGTTTGTTATCTATGGCAATCTTTCTAAGTTAGCAACATTTTCTAAAATGATATTTTATTCATGAACGGAGAAAGGCGTTGACGTTCGAAATTGAAGACAAAAAATGCAGAAAATATAGACTAAAAATTTTAGATAAGAAATAGAAATACAGCAGACAATGATGTATTTGTATTTGATGAAGTCATTTTGTCTTTTGTCTTGTAACACAAAAATCAACCACAGTTCTTGAATCAAAGCACTGAAAGTACTGAAGGCGGACGTTTCTGGCATTTTAGTGAGAAGAACGAGGCGAAAAGGGAAATATTACATGTAAATGTATGATGAATGTAAAACGTTTCGACCAAAGTTCCGCTAGTTTCAATGTAAATCCAAACATTACAGAACTTCTACTAATTTTTGTTTAGCCTATGTTTACGGCTCACAATACGCGTTTAAATTAAAACCCAGATCGTCCCTTTTTGAATGGTGGGTCACATATATAATTAGAGGTATCACCGCTTCCTGATATTTTCACAATTAATCGACACACAGTATGCTTTAAGTACTTCTCCACACCTATTTTTTTTTTCAAGGAAAACTATTTCATGTGAATGCGAGGCGTAATTATCTTTTCTTTTTCGGGTTTTCTATCTGTTTCAATCTTTGAAGTTACAATTACGTTCCCTGATACATGATTATGTAAACATTATGGTGTTCGTAATTCGAAGTTTCAAAATTGTCTTTAATATCATATCATTAAAAATGTATTTTTTGTATTCATATTTTATTTTATATATTGTTTCATTATTATTAGCGACAATTTGAAATTAGTACAGATTACAGATGCCTGGCACCAAAGCATATTCTCTGACTGAAAATATAAGTAATGAGAACGTGAAAATTCATGTAAAAATAAGGAATTTTACAAATATATCACAGATTTTCATTTTCTTTTCTGTTGCTCATGATGCAATATCTGTGAAGTCATCGGCATGGTTCGAGAGTGCTAAACGTGCACGATAATGTGAAACAACTCAAAATTTTATTGTTACGTATAAATTAATCTTATCACACTTTTTGGATTGATTCAGTTTCACCTTGTCAAAAGTCAGATTCTTTGAAGTGTTGAATTAGAAACTACGTCAAAACGTAAAGCGGTACGTTTAACGTTATTTTGTTAACTCAGAGACTGAGGATAATTACTATTAATGTATTAAGTTTTCATGAGAAAATATTTGCAGCCTGATCACGACCTGCACCTCCTGCCAAAGCAGTCATATTCCAGACTCAGCATGAAAAGGGTTTGTGATTAATAAGTAACCTAAAGGAACATCCACAAAAAACACCAAACACCATTGATTAAAGAACAAATCATTTCTCGCAAATACAGCTGTTGTTTCAAAGTTAACGTTGATCATACAAAATATCTTAACGTATAAGTTCGCACTCGCTGTAACTTCTATTACATGAGTGACAGACAGAGAGATGTCAGCATTAGGTAACTAAGATATCGCAACAAGAGCTAATTCATTGTAAGATTCTAAATCTGACTGTCGCTTGTTGCATAAAGTTGAATTCTAAGGCGCATATGTTCTGTGAAGATTTCTTAGGAACATTAGGGATTCTAAATGGGGAAAAAAACGAACCTTCACTCAACAAATCGAAAATTGTTCAAAATGATGTTTTAGAAATCTTACTCAGCGGGATTTTTCATCTTCTCTAACGAACGCACCTTTGGTTATTAAATTGCTAAAGACGGTGAAAGAACTAAGGGTATAGCACAATGCAAATATATCGTCTGCTTCTATTTGTCAAACGCTACTATCAAATTTGGTCGCAGGAAAGTGTATTTGCTACAGGTTGACTCCCATAAACTGGGCTACAAGTAAAGATATTTACACGTAGATATTATCTCCCTTAGACCACGGAGAAACCAAATAGGAAAAAATTCCGCCTTGTCATTGCATAATATTCTTGCGCGAAAGTTTAGTACGCGTGGTCAAGCTTAAGGGCCTGATCTCTCATTTGAAAGGCTTTTTTGAATAATCTACAAACTTGATAGAATTCTTGTATGATGTCATTTCCAAAATGCACAGTTGTCTGACAGATACAAGTCTTCAAAAAGAGTAAATTGAACGATAGAGGGCACTTCGTTTTTGAATAGCTTTTTAACATCCGACTGGATTGTTCCCACGTAGTAACACTGGTGAACGTAAACGTCCACCAAAAAAGGAATAACATTATTCTAGTAAGGTGATTTTATTTAGCATTCTTCGATTGTCAGAAATATGACAAATGACAAGAAATGGTTATACAAGATGCGTTAATGGATGGAATACCAGCTTTATAAGTTTAGTGAAAATAAGTTCTTTTGTATTTTCATTTGTTTTATCGGGGTCCATGTTGCATAAACGTTATAACGAAGGCTTTGAAATGTGTAATTCTGGAAAAAGTGGCTCGGCAGTGAGGGTATGAAAAAATTATCTTTAAAACTTTCAGTTACAATATCCAAAAGTATTACGAAAAATGAATTTCTTTGCCAAACCAGCAAGTGAGATTACTAAAAATAAAGCTCTGCTTTCAATTTCATTCATTTGACGTGATCTAAGCTGGTCAATTAATTTTATCTTATAACTTTACAAATATCCGTGTGCTAACATCCCGTATGAAATTTTTTATGATATCACATAGTTATTTTTAGAACAATGATATAATGCAGTTATTTCTAGAAACTTGCATTTCTGCTAGAAACATCGACGGAAAGAAGACAAAAAGAGGTTAAAAGATAGATATAATACGTACTTAGCGTATTGTTAGCCTCGTTAGATTTTTTTTTTCATATAATACACTATATATTATATATATATAATTGTTACCTAGGATATAAAGCATTGATTTTCGTGTTACATCGACGAATCTTTCATTTCGTAAAAAAAGGCTTTCCTTTTACTCATTGCTATGCAACTCGTGAACAAATATTTTTTGTTGTCCACTCAATGAAGGTCACATTGATCTCACAATGAAAGACAAAAAATACCCTTTATATCTTACGAAGTTGCCATTTTCAAGTGTGTACGTCTCAGGCTCTTTCCCTTCTGATTGTAATAACAAAGCTGTAGCGTTATATAGGTTAAGGGTACATGTTGAATTCCAAGAGTTACTGTAATTACTAGAAGTTTGAGCGTCACAAGGATGTCCTTTATCTAAAATATATAGAGGATATTGAATGAGTGCTCATTGAATACTGAATTTATCAAACGAGTCATCTATAAACTAATAAAAATGAGGCTACGCCGAGTTTTTATCTGATTATAGATGACGAGTTTAATAAATTCGGTATTTTATGAGCACAAATTTTATATTCTATTTATAATATGGCCCGATGGCCCGAGTCTTTGCGTAATTCGTCAAAATTTTTGAATTTCAACATTTCATTTTTCCGCGAAACTAATAACGCCGTTTAAAAATGACATCCCAATATATATATACCATGATGTCATTTTCGCGGTTACAAAATAGCGTTGCTATTCGATCTGAGCTCATTTGCATAGTTATTCCACTAGTGTAATAATACCCGTGTAATAACATAATTATTCAAGGGGGTTATTTCACTCCCGCGACGTAGGTTATATATAAATGAGATTATTTCATAAGATAAAGGAATCGGGCATATACTCTGCCTCAGAGAAGGAAAAGCGGTTTTTAGGTACTGATATCTAGGCTCGAACAATAGCCGCCTCATTTCCTGATTAGAGCATTGTGCCAACAGTTTGTATTATTCGTATGAATATTATTGTACTTAAACAAAGATATGCGATCCGTATATGAATGAACTTCTTGGTGTTTTATCAGAACAACCCACAATTGAAGCCAAGGAATCCTCATTTTCAAATGATCAATTTCATTTAAATAGACACTGTGCCTTTTGATGGCGATCCGATGATTTGGAGCTTTCAAGACTTTTTATAAAATAAAGTTAATGTACTTCTAGCTATTTAGTATTGAAAATGTGGTCTTACCATTCCGAATTCCTTTATTTTTTGAGCAGAACCAATCTATAAAATAATAAAAAAATATATACCGAATGATATGTACAGAATACCGAAATCGTTTGTTTTGTTTTACATTAAAAATCAATTCATTATCAAATTCAATAAACATGCAGGGTGTGTAAAAAAAATATTGCTTTAATGAGAGTACAATATCATACCTATATTTCCCAGAAATTTGGATGTGTTATTCTATTCTCTTAATTTTGTGATTTTCTTATTCATTTATTCTCCTTTGCGATTGGTTGTAAATAATCGCTTCCCTAGCTCATCCAATCTGTAAACTTTAGGCGCGTCTAATCTCTAGGGTTAGTGTGCAGCCGACAATCTATAGCCTCCAGCACTTCTGTTCCGTTTATTATCATTATTATTATTATCTTTATCATCATTTTCATTTTTGCTTTGCTATCGTCTTTCATTGCCTGTTAAAATCGATCCTTGATTACCCGCTCAAATCTGTGCATCTTTAACTACATGAGATTTCTAAAGAAAAAATTGTAATGGCAAATGGAAATAGTTTTTCACCTCTGTAACAAGATAAACGAATGTAAACGCCGATGGCCACACACACTGCAAGTACCAGGACTACGGTAGGCAAAAGGATCCGCAACCAAGCTCTCTTTCTAGGGACCTTTTCTGTTCCCTTCGACTCCCTCTTTTGGCCGGGTAGTGGTGGTAACGGTCTCGGTTGTTTTGCTTCGCCTTGCTGGATGGCAGACAGAAATATATAGAGGATAATTCTTTGTTTCAGTGGAAGATTGATTTAAATGTAATTGGGAGAACAATAATAGCTATTATTTCACTCGTGGCAAAGCCACGAGTGAAAGTTTTAGCTTTTTTATTCATGAAATGAAAAATGTATTACATCGCTTTGCTCGAAGAAAGACAAAAGTATATAGGGAATAATTCTTTATTTCAGTGTAAGATCGATTTATTTGTAATTGGGAGAACCAAAAAGGCTATTACGAGTATTTTCACGAGTAGCAAAGTCACGAATGAAAGTTTAAACTTTGTTGTTCATGAAATGAAAAATCAATCGGCCTTACTCGAAAAACAAACGACTATTACTTTTATGCATAAATGAGACAAAATTTGAAAAATTTCTTAAATTGGGTCATTTTGCATGTGTTTGCTATGTAACGTTCATGATGACATCACTAAGGCTCCACTTAGATGACGTCAGATAGAATGGAATGAACGAAGGCGGGGTATAGGTTTTTGATTGGTTCACTAGTAAAGCGGGGGGTTGATCAAAATGATAATTTACAATAATTCCTAGATAAACCGCCGAAAATAATTAAAAAATAATTACTTTAAGTTGTGCTCATCAGCATTTGTGCATTCTGATTGGCCGAAAAGTTGGTCTAATAATGACGAAATGTTTTCATAAAAACTTCATGATATTGAATTATGAGAGATGAAGAGAGTATTCTTTTTAATTCACGGGGGTATGAATCTAAAGACACGTAGCAATACCATTCGCTTTTTCTTATTACCTAGTAGGATCAAATGTGGCGAATTTTGTATACCAATTAAAATTCATAGATAGAAACCTCAAAATCGAAGTAAAGTAAACGTATATTTTCCTCAGAAATACATGTACATCGCAAGCTTATAATGTTAAACTTCATGTATATTTAAAGAGTTTAAAGAAAAAATACCTTGTTGTTTCTTACGAATTGGTCTTTCATCCCATCATCATCGAGTATTCTGTGATAAATGCTTTCTTCCTAAAAGTAAAGATATAATTAAGGAGATGTAGTTAAGAGCACTGTGATCTTTAGAAGGTAATTGAGTTGGAATGATTTTCGAATGAAATGACATTCGGAAAATCGCCCGGACTTTTCCGTTAACATGGAAAGAACCTAGGACGTAAGTGTAATAATTTTGGGTCGTTTTCTTTGTAACGCTTGAAAAAAATCACATTTTGTTAATTCTCTCCGAACGTCTGTGGAGATCTTTTAGGCATATCATAATTTGATGACAAACACTGCGTTTTCTCATCAAATTTTAATACGCCCACTTTATTCTTTCGCTGAATTTGTTTTAATGCAACGTCATCCTTAGCGAGAAGGTTGATTACTCGCGAGGTCTATTTTGTAGAATAGCCGAGGGTGTCCGATTGATGAAATGAATGACTTAGATGATTCAGAATTATGAAATTAAAGGGGGTGATAGAATGTTGCAAATTTCGTTAAAAAAATCGGTTATAAACAGTTTCTTCTTCACAAAAATCAAATTTACACAATGTTCTATTTATATTTGAGAATCTTCGTGCCGAGTTCGCAGACCAATTAGACGCAATCCAGATTGGGTAGTTAAGAATGATTTTTAAATAGGTTGATTGCTGTATTTTCAGTTAATCTTCCGGTCATGTACCAGCAATTTCGGATCGCTTGAATGGTATCGCAGTCGACTTTTACAAAGGCGGCAGGTAATCTTCATGTATCACGGCTCTGATTTTTTATTTTTATTTCATGACTTTTGCGCGCCTTGCATTCCTGATTTAATAATTAATAAAAATACACCTTTGCGGAAGACGGTCATCATTTCGCCCATCTCGAAAATGTCTTCATAAGATCTTTTTCCGTACAGAAAACCCAAAATATGTTTAAAAATTATATTTCCATAGATTGTTTATCCCTGTTTTACTCTTGTGTGGTTAGTTTTTTGAAGTTTTTTATGTAAGTGAATAAAGCCTCGTTTTCGACTTGTAAGTTTACAGAGGGACTGGCTTCCAGTCTATAGACAATAAATTAAGTGCGCACCTGTCGGTTATATATAAGTAGAAACTTGACAGTAGAACCAGTCTAGATCCGCGCATACCTTTTAATGACATTAGATATTGGACTTACCTTTATTTCAGATTCAAACACGCTACCATTCGAAATGCTTTCTTTACGTGTCGAGTTTCCGTCCCTTGCATCACCAACTTTGTTGTCATATCCCTGTGAAAAGACAGAACTTCTTTAATGCTTTTCGGTGGTTTGTGGAGGAATAACAGTAGATTATTAGTTTGATAAACTCACCGCCTTACCAGTGAAAATATCAAAAATTTAAACCGCGATTTCGTTCATTTCACCCTATCTGACGTCATCTAAGCGAAGCCCCAAAAATGACGTTATCATTCATAATTATTCAAATATGCGACAAGCAGAGATTATGGCCATCTGCTGGTCATCTTTATAGTTAGACCAAATGCCTAACTAAACGCTTAGTCGATAGAAGTATCATAAGACAGTCATTGTGTAAATGTATTAAGTCAATTACCAGGTTTTTGTATAGCTATCGGATGACAGTGAGCTTATATAAAATCTAAAGCGAATAAGTAGAGGATATTGAATGAGTGGTCATGGAATACCGAATTCATTAAACGAGTTATCTATAAACGGATAAAAACGAGGCTGCGCCGAGTTTTTATCTGTTTAAAGATGACGAGTTTTTATAAAGTCTGTATTTTATGAGCACAAATTTTACATTCTATCTATGATATGACCCTCATTTTTACGAAATATTGCCAAAATTATTGAAATTCAATACTTCAATTTTCCGCGAAACTTATAACGTCGTTCAAAAACGACGTAAAAAAATATACATTATGACGTCATTTTAACGGTTACAAAATAGCGTTGCTATTCGCTCTGAGCTAATTTGCACAGTTATTCCACTAGTGTTATAACACCCGTGTAATATCAAAAATATTCAACGGGGTAATTTCACCCCCGCGACGTTGGTCATATTATAAAAAACCTTATATTATCAACGGGACAGTAGGCCCTGGGTCGCTCACCTGAGATAATACCTCTATAATCTAGATCTGTCAAAGCAACCCCAGTAAAAAAATTATTCATACATTAAATCATTTCGGCCCTATTATCTAAAATTCTTTCTTCTCTTGGGGATGAAATTGGCAATATTTTTTTAAAAACTTTTTTGCTGTCCTATAAGGATTTCTTTATTGATCTGTGATCTACCCCCTCCCCAGTACTCTGTCCTTGGTAGAAAAACATGGATTCCTTGATGTCTTTTCATAAATGTGTATATTAACTGATGATCTTTAACACATATAAAGGCTTCTGGTTTGGACAAAGAAATCTTAAGACTTTCACATAGCTCCGAAACTTACATACTCCCTTTGATGCTTTGCTCCTGGAAACCCAAACAGCCATAATTTTATTTATTTAAATAAAGGTACATGAATTGATAATTTAACCAAATATAACGATTGTTAGCCAATTTTAATTTACAACCTTTTAGTAACAATTTTGGAAAAATCCCAAAGAGTCCATTACTAACCTAACATTTCGCGAAGGCAATTGAATGACAGTTAGATATATTTTTGGTGAACGTTTGTTATCAACATTTGATGTTGGTGTGGTATGAACTCAATTTGGCTTAAAATTGCATTTTAAAGCTCAAGGGCGAATGTGCGAGGGTTGTTTGATAAATTCGCGGAATATCTTTCTTATTTTTCAGTCTTCGACAAAAGACCAGGAATTTTCATACAGACATAAAAAGAAATATTATAAATTTTGGTTTTTCATAATATTAAAATGTGCCTAACAAAAAACTTTTTTTGTCTCCATAGCAACCAAGGTACGCGAGGTTGCCTTTGGTCAGTTTTCAATCATTTGGACTCAGGATAATTGTAAAAAAAGTGCTTTAACTTCAAAACGGCGGGAATTCATCCAACGTTTGGTTAACGTTGTGACGTCATTTCCTGAAAAATTTGCCCCATCCAATCAATTTACAAAATTAATTGATCGCCCTGAGTAATATTGTGGGAAGTTTTGAACCATATCGGAGCATTTTTGATTGATTTTGTTTTTAACTTTTTAAAAAGTGTGTGCCGGAATGCTACAGTTTGAACGTTCCTCTGGAAATTTACAACATAGTTATTTCAGTGTGTTTCGTTTAAAATTGAAAACTATTGTCAAGAGGTGAAGGGGATGACGTGCAGAACTGTTGTTCAATACCGAAAGCAGAGGGCAACAGTTCATTAGTTTTTCACTATAAAACGAATAACCATTAAACAACTTTTTTTACCGATTAAGAGTAAATTTGTTTATCATATTTCAAAAACAAACATACAGAGAAGAATCGTTTATTTTAGGATAAAAATTCTATGAGCGCGTCTATCTGCAGGTTTATTACACGTGCAACGAAATGACGTCATTTTCGCAAACTGTCAACAGTTCGGCGTTAATTAATGAACAAGGATGATACTGTTCATCCTGTAGACTAGTCACGTGACGGATATTGTAATAATCAAGAAAAAGTTCGTTACAGTTGATTACATCGTGAAATTGACATTTAACTCAATCAAAACCATTCTAAATCACTCAGCGCTCCATTCATTCATTCCAGACACTCACTCAAACCATTCAAAAAAAACGCTCCAAACTTACTGAAAAACATTTAACAACAACTTCGTTCAAAATAATAATAGCTGGGGAAAAGTCGGGATTTCACTTATTTAATTGAAATTGTAAGCGTCCGATAGGTTCTTGAAGAAATAGAAAGCTATCTATAGAACTTGTATGCATATGTTATTAAAGGGAGGTAATATGTATTGCTAATTTTGTTCATCCTGAACAAAATTTGCAATACTCGATTACCTCCCATTAAATTCACTCAAAAGTTGCTCCACACATTCATTCAATTTCATTCCTATATCATTCCATAGACATTCACCTTGTCAATTTCACAATGTTGTTAACTGTAATATACATTTATCAGGTAATAATAGCTTTTGATCGGAGAGTTCAATGTTCAATTTCTTGATTTTAATGACGTAACGGGTCTGTTATTTGATTCACTATTAAAGTCCCATTGAGTCTAAAAAATATGGGATTCATTGAAAATTATTGAAAGTTATACATGGAGACCCAATGATTCATTTGAGATGCCATGGAAAAGTTTAAAAGTGACCATTTCCAATGACCACCCCCTGTTTGGTGGTCCACTGATTGATTGCAGGGGTGTGGAAATATGATTTATCTCCACTTGTCCCTGGACAAGTAAAAGCGGATTTTCTACTCGTCCAGGACCAAAATGAACTTGTACGCTAAAGAGTAAATAGAAAAATTTGAAAAAAAACATTGCCTTTTGATGAAGAAAATGCTGGTATCCAGCATTTTCTTCATTAAAAACAGTGTTTTCTACCCTATGATATGAACATTAGGATGATTTCTCTCTTAATTCTTTTAAGTAACATTCGAAGATTTACCCTGGTATTTACTTGTCCTTGGCTTAGAAAAATTTACTTGTCCTCAAGTAAAAAAGACCAAGTCGGACAAGTCGGGCATGGGAATTCCACACCCCTGGATTGCTTAATACAAGTTGTTTTGTAGCATAATACAAGAAAAATTTGTTTTCCCTTTGATTACAGCTAAGACAAGAGCCGTCAGAGACGGGCTATGCTCCCCGATTAAAGCATTGTCACAAAAACAAGAGCTTTCTTGGACATGGCCATCCCCCGCCGCAAAAGCTTGATAGTAAAATGAAGCCTAATAGATTAAGGATTCTTTTGTACTGTATGAGATTTACCTAATATAAAATCTAAGTATAAAAAATAACAAAGGACAATAACTCCAAAATTCAACAAAAGTTGCAGTTCTTAAGCACTGCACTTCTCCTCTACGAAATCTATCCACCCATAAGGTTTCAAGTTGATAGCTTTTATACTTAAGGTAAATCTAATCTAAGTATAAAAAATAACAAAGGGCTATAACTCTAAAATTATGTAAGCAAGAGTTGTAGTTCTTGTGCATAGCACTTCTCCTCCATGAGATCTATCCACCACTAAAGTATCAAGTTGATAGCTTTTATACTTAAGGAGGTATTCTCAAGAAAAAATCTAAGTATAAAAAATAACAAAGGGCAATAACTCTAAAATTATGAAATCAAGAGTTGCAGTTCTTGTGCACTGCACTTCTCCTCCATAAGATCTATCCACCCATTCATAAAGTTTCAAGTTGATAGCTATTATACTTTAGGTGATATACTCCAGAAAAAATCTAAGTATCAAAAATAACAAAGGGCAATAACTCCAAAATTATGAATGCAAGAGTTGTAGTTCATATGCACTGCACTTCTCCTGTAGGCATGAGATCTACCCATACATAAAGTTTCACGTTGATAGCTATTATACTCTAGGAGATGTGCTCCGAACAATATCTTAGTATCAAAAATAATAAAGGGCAATAATTCTCAAATTATGTAAGCACGAGTTGTAGTTCTTGTGCATAGCACTTCTCCTCCCTGAGATCTATCCACCCATTAAGTATCAAGTTGATAGCTATTATACTTTAGGAGATATGCTCCAGACAAAATCAAAGTATCAAAAATAACAAAGAACAATAACTCCAAAATTATGCAAGCAAGATTTGTAGTACTTGTGCATAGCACTTCTCCTCCAGGCATGAGATCTACCCATACATAAGTTTTAAGTTGATAGCTATTGTACTTTAGGAGATATGCTCCGTGGTCAGATTGCAAGGACTCAAATAAGGTGTTATCTTTCACAGCTAACATAAATGTAACAAACCTTAAAGCCCCTTTTTGCATGACATATTTTTAGACACAAATTTCAAATAGTTTATGGTAAAGGGCTTCTGATTTGCAACTCAAATGTGAAATTTCATCAAATTCTGAACAAAAGACTAGGAGAAATGAAAGAATAACTATATTTTACAAGCTAAGGTAAAGGTAACAAACATTTGGCCCCCTTTTTCCATGATATATGTTTTTACGTAAATTTCAAATTGTTAATGTTAAAGGGCATCTGATTTGCTACTCAAATACGAAATACCATTAAATTCTGACCATTAGACTAGGAGAAATTTGAGAAAAACTGTATTTTACCCTTAGTCCCCCTTTCCCTTGACGAGCCTCAATTCAAAAAAAAAAAAAAAAAAAAAAAAAAAAAACCGTCACAGATGCACCGACACTATTTCCTAGGAAGTTCACCTGATAAGTTTCAGTTGATTTGGCCCAAGGGTTATGGAGAAATCGCTGGGGACGGACGGACGGATGGACGGACGGACGGAATTACGGACGGACGGACAGACGAAGCGGCGGCTATATGCTCTCCGTGCGGCACGGAGAGCATAAAGAACTTATATCAAGATATTTATGAAAGGCAAGTCACAAAAAGTCTACTTACGTTACTAGATGAATCATGACTTGAATATCCCGAAGAAACGCTGCTTTCCATCTTGATTTGAGTGGTTCTATGATAAACAACAGTACCTAGTTTAATTTTAAAGCTTTCAATTCCCTACCTGGGAACTGTTTACTTAGTTTATGAGAATTTTCATTTTTGGGAGGGGCTAATCAATTCCGACGCCCTTAAATGGGTAAATTTAATGCATTCTTCAGAATATTCATCATTTTCTCATTACTTTTAAGGTTCATGTAAAGTGTTTAAGACCCAATATTAAGGGTACTTCATTAGCCAAGAAAAAGCAGTATGTTCAGGTATATTATATATCAAAATGAAGCTATTCGTGAGCACAAGCAGTTAGGCAACATAAGACCGTCATAGCTATAGCGGTATAGCCAAAACATTGTGGAAAAGGGTCATTTTGTACAGAACAAGCAACTGCATGACGGTTGCATAAAATTGCCCCGTATTTTAACAAAGTACAGTCTGAAGTACCATCTAGGTAGTGCTACAACCTAAGATATAAAACTCAGTCTCAAAAGGCTCTTTTGAAACAATCAATTTCCATTTATTTTGTCAACATACATGTCAAACCGGTTTGGTCTGTTTTCAAAATAGATGTTAGGTATGGTGCAACATCACACCATAACCTTGTGAAATATTTTCTGCGATTTATTTCGAATTATAGTTTTTTTAATTCCATGATCTACAATATTACTACATATTTATCATTCTGTGAAATTGAAATTGATATATTGCTAAACGATCTTACATGTATATAAACAATTAATGTCTATTTATGTTGTGATAACACACCATACCCTAAAAAGATCTACACGTTTACAAAATTAGAATGACATATATGACATATGGGTTTATAAAATAAGTCAAAATAAATTGCTTGCATAGCTACATTTTGGGCCGAATTTCATACCAATGGTTGTAGTAGTACCTGGGTTGTACTTTAGGCTATACTTTGTTAAAATATGAGCTAATTTTATCCAACAATCCTGCAGATGCTTGTTCTGTACGAAACGGCTTTTTTCCACAATGTTTTGGCTATATCGCTATAGCTATAACAGTCTTATGTTTTTCAACTGCTTGTACTCATAAATAGCTTCATTTTGATATATAATATTCCTGGACATACTGCTTTTTCTTGGCAAATGAACGCCCTTGAAATTTGGTCTAAAACACTAAAATAAATTGGTCGTCGCACGTATGGCGCATTGCGACACATGTAGGAATATCTTGGATTCGAGATGTTTATCAAATATTTTGACAAGATAGGACGAAACCTTTATTTACACTCAGTCCTGCATTCAGGATGTCAAAAACGTTGCAAACTGTTCGCAAATTATACCCTGCTTTGCACGCAAGTGTACATGCAAAGCGTGGTATAATTTGCAAACAGTTTATCACGTTCAATTTCCCTAAAAGTAGGGCTGGTGTATTTGAGGTTAATGTACATGTAAAGCAGCTATCAAGGCTATTATTCGAAATGACAACTGTTCATATTGAATCGATATTTCCACTTTTAAAAGTTGTTTCGTCCAATGCGTCCCAGTCTACGTTTAGAGTAAAAAATCGCTCTTTCGTAAATATCCTTTGAATATTTTTTCTTGATTTAGTCTTATGAAAGAGGAGTTACATAAGAATATAAATCAATCGACAAACGGTAGCTTTTTCGTGAAACGCATAATCTGCTGTATAAAGTAAAATATGAAAATGAGATTTTGGTCGCATAAAGGAGCAGTAAAGGAGCGGTATTCATCAAGTTAGACCTATATTTAGATCATCGCGTCATAAACATTTGCATTACCAAATATTGACAAATTCAAGCTTATCTTTGAGAATAAAAGTCTAGTTTTGGTGTACAAAGTCGTCTAGGTTCATTGTCTTGCGTTCCGAAATATTCGCGAACACTTTAATAACCAAAACTGATGTAACAAGGTTTTGGTTCCCCAACGGCTGCATGTGTTCACATTCGATATGCAGGGGAATCAAATTTAATTAATGGTTTATGATCCAGATATACAAGCGTTTGATAATTTCGGAACAACTTATGATAGAAACCAGATAACGTCAAAGTTAAATAACGCTCGACTAGTTAAAAAATGTCGGACAATACTAATTTGTAAAACGTGCTTCTAAAAGTAATTATGGGACAAGGAAGTGCTGCGTTAATTCTACTGTATCCAATTTCGATATTATTGATTATCTACTTATAAAATCAACCGTAATCTAAGATAATATAAAACCCAACTTATTTATAATAGACTGAAGGCTTATCTGATTCCTAACTCCCGATTTTGATATTGTTTTGCATAGTTATTCTATTGTACTTAAACGGTTTTAAGATACCCCAAAATTCGAGGTACTTGTTTACGTTTCTTCGCCTTATTCTTTAATCAATACACCAATCATTACACCGCTTTTTATCAACCTTTGTCATGCTTAATCAAAACTTTCTTAGTCAAAATTGCCTTTACATAAAACTGTTTAAATCACTGGATGGACTTATTTTGAGTCAGTTATCCTAATTATTTTCATTAAAAAAACCCCGTCTTTTTTCTATTACACAAATGCGAAGAAATTTGGGAAAAGCATGGAAGCATACACTTTAATAGTAAAGATTCAAGATAAGTTTTCCTTTTGCGCGTTCGTGCCTAACAATACACAAGTCTGTTTTCAGAATGTCATATTTTATATATCGTTTTCTCTACATTGAACTTATCTGACATAAATCTTTACAAAATAATCTTATTATACACATTTCTACATTTTTAGATGAATTTATGAAGGAAAGTTCATTTTTAATGTCCATCGAGCCGCCGTCATAGCACAGTTGGTAGCGCATCGGACTTTCAATCCAGAGGTCCCGGGTTCGATCCCCGACGGCGGCACTCATTCTTTCCGACTGTTTGTCTCTCACCAATGGGCTGATAATCGTAGACCTATGTGAGATAGCAGCTGGAGGCTAGGAAAGAATGTGATGGTTGTACTGGTGAGAAAAATACCAGGAATCCATTGTTAGGTGCTCCAGCCGCCGCGATATAACTGAAATAATGTTGAAGCCGGCGTTAAATTCCATTCAATCAATCAATCAACAAACGAAATCGAATCGACCAATGCATGGTTGAGAGGTAGTTTCTGTCGACACTCTGAAAACGACGGCTCAGAGTCGGAACTACACGCCTGAAATCAACATATCTTTTGAAAATGTTTCAAATCTAAACTTTCATATCGTGTTGTTGGAATTGGCAGCTGAACGATGATTTTTTCGAGTGCCTACAACACGGGATTTGCAAATCGGGTCGGATTATTCCTAGAAAAGCCATAATTTAGAAATAAAGTGAAACATATTCTGTTTCATAATCTGATTTTGACCTAACAAATCTCATTATCTTATTGCTTTGCAATAGTTAAACACAATGCGTCATGACGATGCCATGTAATGACGTGCAAAATGATTTTTTTAGGAAATAAGTCCTAAAAAGCCCTACATTTCTTCTAATTTTTTTATTACAGAAATAGATCAAAACTTTCTTTTTCGTGAAAATTCGATAGAAAGTTATAGGCTGGACTAAAAATAAGGCTTTTCTTCTTCACTCGATGAAAGATTAACTCTATATTTAAAAACATATCATGTTTTTATTTTTAAAGGATAGTCTTCACAAGGGACTCAATGCTACTGTAACTATGGGTTTTTCCAAATTTCGGAACTAGTTATGTTATCGTAAATAACGCCCAAACTATTGCTATGATGATATACTCGGCAATAACACGCTCTAGCGACTTCCTTAAGGATCTTGCTGTGTATGAAACGTACAAAACTAAACTTTAACGATACAAGAGAACTGTCAACTGTCAATAAGAAAATATCATTTTTACATTAAACAGGATTTCATTCAATCCTGAAATGTTGATTTTCATGTCAAATTGCCTTCTACCGTTTTTTAATTTACAAATAAATTTAAATATCTCAATTTGTATAATTAATTTTGAATCATCATTTGATTTTTGATATCTCCGAAAATGAATAGAGAAAGGAATTAACAATATGCCCATGGAGTACGCCGTACATAATAGGTTACTAACAGGAATAATAGGAAAAGCACCCTTCCCATTCCTGTCCGTCCAGACAGTTCTTAATAGATCGTAAAAGGTTGACATCAAGGCCGCTCCGTCCGACTTAAGTTTGAAACTGGTAGGCAAATAGTTTGGCGAAAACTATCCTCGGTAATCCAGTGACGCTCCTTTCCCATTCGGAAAATCGCTCGGACTTTTCCGTAAACTGGAAAGTACCTCGGACGTAAGTGTAGTAATTTTTGGTCATTTTTTTTCGGTAATTCGGCTCCTGGTGGTACTTTGGTAAATACGCTTGAAGAAAATGAGATCGCTTTCATGCTTTCCGATCATCTCTGGAGATATTTTTGGCATGTTATAATTTTATAATTAAAACGAAGTAAAATACGTTGATTTTATTTTTCGCAACGTCATTCTCAGTTATGTTTGTGACGTCATGTAAACCCACGAGCGATATGACGCGCTTTCATGGCTGCGCCCTTATTAACTTCGAGGTCCATTCCGGAGAATCGCCGAGGATTGGCTCCTTTCCGTAAACAACTTTTATCGATCCTAGACCATCTTGCTAAAGCAGTCCATTAAGCAGTCCAGAAAGTTAAAAAGCGTAATTAGAAGATTGCCTAACTGTCACCAGATACTTTAAAACCTTATCAATCTACAAATAGCAAAGTGAAGATTCTGGTCAGACTGTGCGAATGCACAGGCTGGCCAGAGGCCATGGTTTGCGCACATCGTAAATTGTTGAAAATGTCACGCACAGGCTCATTTGCGAATCATTTTCGGTTCAAATTCTAATTCCTTGTTCACGGATGTCACTAGACTGGGTACGATTAAAATATGCTACTTCATTTTTTTATAGGAATTTTCATTATCGCCACATGATAAAGAACTCCATTATCACGCCAAAATAAATAAATGATTTTGCGAAAAAAAAGTCTATAGAAATACTAAATCCAATCTTTATGGGCACTACTTTCGAAGCTATTAAAAACCTACTGGGTGTTCTTACATATTTTACACTGGTGAACGTTTTCGTTCACCAAAAAAGGCTGCGTACACCTATCATGCGGAATTGAAGCATCATTTTATTACAATAATTAAAAAATCAAATAAATGAATTTATAAGCGAACAGACAAAATAAATAAATAATTAATTAAATAAATAAATAAATAAATAAATAAATAAATAAATAAATAAATAAATAAATAAATAAATAAATAAATAAATAAATAAATAAATAAATAAATAAAATAATTAATGAATAAAAAATAAATAAATAAATAAATAAATAAATAAATAAATAAATAAATAAATAAATAAATAAATATAATGCTTCATACAACCATCTATTAATACAATAACCAAACATCCTTTTCATTCTTATATATGTACCTTTATTTTTTTCAACGACAAAATTAGGATTTCAGCACACATTTTAAGAAATTTATTTAAACGAAACTACATTTTGAGCAGCCATATTAAATAGCTTCGTTTTTTATACAATAAAAACAACAGCAACATAAAACCCCCTAAAGATGAATTATTCAAATATAGATAAGATTAACTTACATTACTTGTTGAGTCTTAACATATCGGCACTATCTATTATGCAAGAAGGAAGTGTTACTTAATACCTACCCATTTGAAGTTATTATTCTAACAGTTGACTGTGACCAAACTGTACAGTACGAGAACTGTTAAAGGTGTCATGTACACATAACGCAACGGCGGATCAAGGGTTTGAAGGGATGAAGGTTTGATGTTGGCCTACAGAATTCGAGTAAAATGTCCCATAGTATCCCTATCTATATAGATAGGGATACTTCCCATAGTATCCCTATCCTTTATTAGTTTCATATTTTATTTCCTGTTCCTGTGCTTCTAACTCTACAAAACAAGTATTTTTTTCAGAAGTTGAATTGAATGTAACTCCGAGAATGAAATTATTTGAATATATGTAGTTCCTTTGAACCCCTGAACCACCTCTGGATCTTTCACTGTAATGATGATTCTTTCAATTAACACCACTTCTAGATCTTTGTTGTTAATTAAAAATCGATTTAAGAGATGAAGAGAGATTATATTGATAAGATTTTATTTTCAACTTAAAACCTAACCGCATTGTATGAATACAGAAAATGGATTCATACATGAATGTTATTATGTTTTAAGTTTCATACAAACATGAAATCATCAAATACTCTGTTAAGTGTTGTCAATTATGAAGCAAATATCTTACGGGACTACTGTTTGTGGAAGCTAACAAAATAAGTGCGTATTAATGCGGAGTATTATTGACAAACATTTTACACCGTTTAGTGATACTGCACACAGGACTGATTTTAAGCCTCATTCCTATTTGGCCTAACTCTAATTTGAGCCTGTGCGTGTCATTTCCAACAATTTCACAGGTGCGTGAGGTACAAACTTTGAACAGTGTAGACAAAAACACAATGCAATAAGAATGTATGCTGATTGTCTTAGGAGCAATCAAGACCTTACATATCAAAATAGTTCATAGTGAAGACTGTGGTACGAAGCTTTACTTTGCGCACTTGCGAATTTGTTGGAAATGTCATGCACAGGTTCCCTTATAATTGAAGAAAACACCTTGCAAAATGAACAGTGTCTTTTAAAAGCGGCACTACTGTAGGAAATCGGAGATGCTTTGTGCTATTCGTATAATAACTCATTGAAAACTTTATGCCAAGTTATATTGCAGTGGCGTGCATTGTATTTTATCGTCGTTATTTATTTTATTGTTTTCTACAAAAGTGGCGTAAAGTTACAATACGTAAGTACAGTTTAAGCTTCGTTAAATAATCTAATGGTATATTTTACTATGAAATTCCTGATATCAAAATTTCACTAGCTATTGAATGTTTAATTAACTCATGTTTCAATTAATTTTCCTTTATTAATTATTTAATATAAAATTTAGATGTTAAATAGTGATAAATGACTTAATTAAGTGTGTGATATGTACCGGTAAAGAAAGATTTGCCATGAGGAAAGCAAAACGTTTACAAACGAGTAGAAATAGAACTCAATAAGCAAGTTTCCGTTAGACTTGCTCTACTTCTTAAATATTTAGCGATTGTTTATCATTCCATACGCAGTTGGACAAAGCCTAATAGATCGTAAAGAAACGATACCCGCTTTACGCGAGGGCATTAATGTAAGGCGACTTTAACTTTAACTTATTCTTCCTTCAAGGTAATGGTCATCAAAAGGTTTTTTAAATTAGTGGAAGGATCGAGTTCTGATGATATTAAAGCTGCGCCGTCTAAGTCACCCATGTGGAAGTACTCACACAAAATGGCGATTTTCAGTCTTCATTATAAATGAGGAATTTGATTGGTCAACCGATTTCTGATTTACAAAGCAGGGATATGTTAATTATTGTTGAAGATTGGCCATTTACGCCTTCAATTAAACATTTAGTTATGTTGAAGACACGGGTTTTAATAGGTAAAAAGAGCATGATGCAACGCTGAAAATATTTGATAGTTGGATATCATGGGTTCGATATTCGGGCTGAAACTAACAAACTTATTGTCTTTCGGGTGATACATTAAACTGCGGTCCTGTGTGACGTTGCTTTGCACCGAGCACGATGAATATCCATGGCGGATCTCAGCTGTATTTTCGTCATGTATCCTTGCACTATCCCCCGTAACAACTAACCGTCTTCCGGGGGCGTCGTTCATATGGGCATTTGCTACGGGAGCGGCGATAAATAACCGGAAAAAGAGATCCTGAATTATTTAAAATGTAAGTTCTTATTCTTGATCACAGTCATCTAGAAATAGAGGATAATCGTTTGTTTAAGTGTAATATCGATTTATATTTCATTGAGTGAACAACAAAAGTTATATTTTCACGAGTGGCAGAGCCACTAGTGAAAATATAGCTTTTGTTTTTCACGAAATGAAATATTTATCGATCTTACACGAAAAACAAACGATTATTCTATTTCTTTAATGCAAAAATGAGACAAAATGTGACATTTCTAGGACATATTTTCGTAAAGCGCGTCATTTTGCGCGTGATTGCTATTCAACGTTCATTGTGACGTCACTTACTTCACCCCGCATAGATGACGTCAGATAGGATGAAAAGCACCAAAGCAGGGTTTAAGTTTTTGATAATTCACTGCTATTAAGTGATAATCTACCGTTATTTCTCGATAAACCACCGGAAAGCATTAAAGAAATAATTTATAATTGTGACCCGTCGCGCGTAAAGGGACCATTTGGAAACTCTTTAAAATAGATATGTATGAAAGAAATTGGTTCTAGTACAGGTCGCATTTAAAAAATCCTTCATTGAATGGAAGATTGATTATTCTAGATTTAGAAAATAAGCACGGTGCAAAAAGTCCGCCCAGCCTGACTTGGGTCGACATTTTACGCACTACCCAGATGGTCTCATTTCGCGTGACGGGTCACATATTCTAATTTTAGTTATTTACATCAAGATTCATGCATTTCGTTTTTGAAAATTTGTTTGACGCCCAAATGGAGTTAATTTATTAAACGTAGTTTTTGTAAGCTTGTGCACAGCGAAGTTCAATAAGAACTCATTATTGAGAAATATTTACTTTTAAATTTGAATGTCTTTAATAATTAGATATGGAAAAGAGTGTTTTTTGTATTCGTTGAGTAATGAAACCAAAAACCTACACACACTTTTGTTTGAATCCGTTTCGCGTATTCTAAAATGTGATAAGGCTTTGAGTTTCATACCTGAATGAATCAAGGCAGTTAGATATATGTGACCCGTTACGTGACAAAGAATCATCTTGGAAATAAATATTGGAAAAGCGGCAATGATTCCAGTACAGGTCAACAAGAAGTAGAATGTGAAAATGTTCTAACACAGAAAAATAGATTCAGAAAATCGACTTAGTGGGAAAATATTCGACCTGAGTTAGCCTCCGCAGAAGAGTCGACGCTCACCCACCACCCAGCTGGTTCCTTTTGCGTCATGGCTCACATAGAATTTTAGTTATCAAATTTGGTTTATATTTTTTCTTTAACCCTTTGCTGTTTAATCCCTGCTTTTGACGTGCCTGTGATTTTATCATCGAGAAAACATTGTGAAAAAAGAAGAAATTGTTTCTGAGAAGCAATTTCTTCTTTTTCCACACTATTTTCAACCCTACTAAATGATTATTTTTCAAATTAAATACACTAGAAATTTTCGTCTGCAAAACTTTTGAAATTGGACAGGTCCAAAATTTTGTAAAACAGGAAAGGGTTAATACATTTGAAGATACTGAACATTACATAAGTGTACAGTTAATCTTGATAAAGAATACTTCGTCGGTGGGAGAAGAAAACCTTGGGACTCCAGCTTAAACAAGCTGTTAGCTACGAGGTTTTGACCCAACGAATTGTGACGTGCAAAAATTTAGGAGTGAACACTTTGACCTTGAACTTGATCGAAACTCCTGTAAGGATGGGGGGATCTAAACCTAGTAATTGTGCCAAACAGATTTGAAATACATTTGTAAACTAAAGGATAATGAACACAGACAAATATATTACGGACAGCGGGGAATTGAAATTTCAAAATTTTATTTTATACTTTTCTTGTTTTCTGACTGGAGAAAACTGTCTGAAAACTCCCATTCCGTCAGTGAGGCGATCAAAACTTTGTAAGTACAGCGTAAAATGAACTGTAGCCACGAGGTTTTGATTATATTCCTCTGTTGATTCTAATTTTTGATCAGCCCTTACTTGTCAAACGCAATTCATGAAAAATGATAGGTCACTCGCGATGTTATATTCCTGACTAACAGAACGGTCCAATCCCGAAGAGATTCTGCTGCAACGATTTATTCATTTTAACGCCTTTTTTTCGTTTCAATTTAGTGTAGTATTTTTTTTTCAACAAAGGTTTTACGCCCTCATCGATGAATATAGAGTCCAATGCAGTTCGACCCACTATGCATAGAGCTACAGGTAGATGGGGTATTTCGAATATTTGTTTAATATATTTTAATAATTTTTTAACAAATCACATGTTGTTGGCATTGGTTGGAATCGTCAAGCCGAGACAATTCGAATGAGTACCCACAGTATACGGTTTCAAAGAGAAATGAAGATTTAACGTTGGAATTACCCTCTTTTGTCAGTACTTTTATAAGCAGGAAGTTGAATATGAAATATGTTAATTTCGAAATATCACCTCGATCAAGCTGTGATTCACCCTTTCCCAGACGAATAGAAGAGACGAGACAAGTCAAGAATCAAACATTAATGCCCCGCCGTGCCTTAAAGCCAACAGGGAATTTTGTGACACATATAGTTTAGTTTAAACATATTATATTGCCACCATTTGAACATTGTTGTTATACATAATATTTCATATTACACAAATGATTATGACAAAAGGGTCTGGGTGAACAGATGTGACCCGTCAAGCGAAAAGTGGCTATCTGGGAGCTTCGTATAATCGAAAATCTACGGAGAGATTGGTTCCAGAACATGCCAACCTGAGATCGCATTAAAAACATTTTTTTTTCACATGAAGGCATTTTAATTATTCTAGATTCAGAAATTAGTTAAGAGCGAAAAGCTTCGACCCTAGTCAGTATGCGCAATCCGTCAGTCTGACAAATGTCGATATTTAACGCACCTCCCAGATGGTCCTTTTCGCATGACGAGTCAAATATTTCGTAAAAAAAAAGATCGCCCCAGTCACCATATATGTCGCTAAAGGAAATTTTTCAACGAATCCTCCTTTTTCCGTGACACAATAGAGTATCACAAAATGGAGACGATATGTGAATGGCCACATGATGTAAACAATTCTGTGCATGATTGAAGGACGAGTTGTGATTTCAAGAAATGGACGTACGGACAGCCAACAGATATTTTTGTTCAGAAAAACGAGTATTCGCCCCCTCCCTCATAAGCCCCGACAAATGACACATCTATGATTTTTTAACACATACTGCAATACGAGCCACTTTAACAGGGATTACCCCAAATTTACAATGCCTATCTGGCAAAGAGAAAAATATTCGCATACATATTTAAAACCCGCCAAACGTTGATTTTTTACAGACTAAATTTAAGGAGAAGAGCAAAATAGACCGATTAGTAAAAAGAGCGTCGGTCCCAAGGTCCAAAGTTCACATTCACTTACCTCAAGTGAATCAAGAAGCTTTAGATATTTTCAAGCTTTGAACCTTCGTTGATCCGTACCGGTAGAGATGCACGAGTATCTTCGCCCCTTGAAATTTCATCTGTCAGAAAGTTAAGTCAAATTAACCCCTTGACGTTGACACTCTTTTGCCCATGCTTCTTATGAACCCGATAATTTTAATGTGGAAGCCGATTTAAATAAACATTTCAAAACGTCAAACTTGAGAATACCCAACAAGCTAATATCAATTTGACAATTAACAGGTTTAGAAGTTTCAATTTTCAATGAGTTTCATAAAAGTCTTTTGGATAAGACTGGGCCAATGTTAACTTTACGAAGCTAGTAATACAAAAAGAATTTCCTTAGTTTAAGTTTTCAAACTGCGTAAGATGTTTTCGATCCTCTGTGCCTGTTTGGCGTACAATTGATAGGAATCAGCAGAAAATTCAAGATGTCTTTTCAATCCTGGATATCTTAAACTGGTTTATTACATTTGGAAGGCATTGAGTCTGCCAAATAATTCTATAAAAAATTTCTTTAAATTTCTTTGATTTTTTAGAACCATCTCATGGTTTCGTTAACGGCCATAATTTTGCAGCGTACCTATCAAATCACATCAAACTTTTCACTCTCAACTCCAAATGTTAGGGTGTGATTTGAGATATAGTCTATGAATATTCCATGTGCAGTTTTATAGAAATCACAAATATAAGTAGGCCTATACTTTTATCTTTGCTAGGTATACTTAATGAGCCTGTGTTTAACACTTTAATCGATTTTACATGTTCGCGAAGCAAAGCCTCTAGCCAGTCCGTGCATCCACTCAGTCTAGCCAGAGTCTTCATAATGCGATGTACAGACAGAAAGGTTCTGAAAACCCCTTCGACTGTTAGCGATGTTTTTGCGCCACAATACTTGTGTAATACCCATTTGTGAAGGTGTTTGAAATATACCACTTTTTTCGCCAAGCTAGCTATATTTGTTATAAGAAATATCTGTAAATCATATAAAACAAAACTACAAAAAAAAAAAAACAAAAAAAAAACACCATGGAGTATAAGAAATCGTACGAAGGATGAAAACTCTTTTTATTCCTTCGTTTATAATTCCCCATATACTTTGCATAT
This sequence comes from Fragum whitleyi, assembly GCA_948146395.1. NCBI lineage: Eukaryota > Metazoa > Mollusca > Bivalvia > Cardiida > Cardiidae > Fragum > Fragum whitleyi. The sequence continues at coordinate 18,647,965 of OX411557.1, forward strand.
TTCTCCTTATTAATCTTATGTCATTGCTATAAAGATAGGTTTCTTCAGGGGATTTTATAAAATTTTATAAGTAATCTAAATAATTAACATACGAAAATTGATAGTTTTTCATAAATTGTACATATCCAATTACAACCTCTGGTTGTTATGAGCTGGAACCAATCTTTGTTTTTCGATCTCTTGTTATCAACATGAATCTTGCGGACATCCTAAGGGTTAACATTTCCAGTCCAATTACAATTAACATCATCTGAAATTGACAAGGTGAATGGTTTTGGAATGAAATTGAAGAGTGCGATTAGCGATTATTGGGTGGAATTACAGGGAGGTATTCCAATATCACTAATTTTCTTCAGGATGAAAAAGTTAGTGACATTCATTATCTCCCTATTATTAAATAGACATTAAAGTTCCATAAATAGCTTCCTATTCATTCAAAATTAATCTGCCGCTTATATATCATTGCTGTCAGTGAAATCGCTATTTTTTTTCTTACTATTTGTTTTTATTTTAATTTTTGGTCTTATCTTTTAAGTGATTTTGCAGCGATTTTGAGTGTTTTGAGTGTTTGGAATGTATGAATCGAGCGCTGAGTGATCGATTCAGAATTGTTTTGATTGAGATGAATGTCAATTTTACTATGTAACTAATTTTATCTTATAACTATACAAATATCCGCTTGATAACATCCCGTATGATATTTTTTATGATATCACATAGTTATTTTTAGAACAATAATATAATGTGGCTATTTTTAGAAACTTGCATTTCAGTTAGAATCATCGACGAAAAGAAGACAAATAGAGGTTATAAGATAAATATAATACGTACTTTGTGTATTATATGAAAAAAATATCTAACTCGGTTGCGGGAATTGATAATTTTCTCGGCAGAGCCTCGACAATGATCAATTCTCCCAATCTCGTTAGATATTTTTTTTCATACAAAGTACTGAGCATGTATTATATATGTAACCAGGTCAAATTTGTCAGAATGATCTTTATGGAAACATCTCTTGGCGAGCTCTAAATTGGGCCATCTGGAGTTAAACAAGAGGCACGAGAAGCCCATCATCGTTCCACTGGTACTAAATGTCTGGCAGAATATGAAATTCACCAACATATTACATTTTAAGCATTAAGCGAAAGCATAATCTATTTGTAAATAGGTAATTATCAAGGGCAAAATAGGTTAATGCATTCAATTAAAAAAAATGTCTTATGTCAACAAACAACTTAACCCTTTCCTGTTTTACAAAATTTGGACCTGTCCAAATTCAAAGGTTTTGCAGACGAAAATTTAAAGTGAATTTAATTTGAAAAATAAACATTCAGTAGGGTAGAAAATAGTGTGGAAAAAAAAGAAATTGCTTGTCAGAAGCAATTTCTTCTTTTTTCACAATGTTTTCTCAATCACAAAATCACGGCCACGTAAAAAGCAGGGATAAAACAGCAAAGGGTTAATATAAAAGTCCTTCTACGGCACAGAATGATATTTCAAAGCACGCGTGTACAATGCTTGTATAGTCACATGATAAATTACATTTCGCGAAACTTTAATGAAATATGTCAATAAATGCTAATCATAAATAAATCTTAGAGAACATATCTTACGGTACAATCGTAAGATATTATGTTGAATTCTGACTAAGAGTCTAAGAGAAGAACTCTTTATATTTCACCACATGGGGCCATTTTTGGGGACCCAACTGCAGTTTCACCCGTGTTATGATATTAGTCGATCAGGATAAATTGAATGCATCTGAAAGAGCATATCCAAAGCATCAGATGAAGGATCATTGAATTGTGACCAGAAGTTTCATAGAAGGTTTTTATAAATAAATATATTTTACCATATGGGGTCATTTTTGTATGACTATACGGCCCGTTGCACACAAATTATAATCAATCGCGATTAACTGAGAAAAAATGTTATGGAGCATGTCCGAAGCATCATTTTGGTTGAAATCTGAATATTTTTTTATATTTTACCAAATGGGGCCATTTTTGGATGACAAACTTTACATTAACTGAAAAAACTCTATGAATATATATCATGTACCCTGAACATACGCTTTGCATGCGACCACGTCTTCGAGCGTCCTTCAATTGTTATATCAGCTTGTGGTGCTGATAAACTTTAAGCTATTGCAATGTAAATGCGAAACATTACGATGCATACGCTTTCACCCTTAAATATTCGTGTAATTAATAATAAAACCTGTAATTCCGATCTCTGCACGTTTTGATCCAAAGCGGATTAGAGTTCCGAGGATGCCTAACGGATGGATTGAGGATAAAAAGCAGTATAATGGATGGTATCTGATACGTATCGTTTGTTCCTCGTATTGTTTCGCATTTACGTCGTAAATGGTGGAAAGTTTATCCAATCTTCAAGTTTTGTACACCTCAAAACTTTCTGTGCGGACGAAATCATAATGGACGGACGCTCAACGGACGGGGAATAAGGAAAGCGTATGAAGAGGGTAAGAAACAGATGCTTGTAAAGATTTTCACATGCTTTACATCCCCAATGCATCTGTAAGTGCAGTGGGACTGGGCCAGATGACGGGTATATGGAAAGTATATAAAAAGGAAGTAATACAGATATTTAAACTTTAATGATTCGCATTGTATTCAAACATATGCCAACTGACACGCATTCGACAACTGTGCTATACTCCCCTCTTTCCGCTATTGGTGCACGTGACAAGTACATCCGGTTACACCATAGCAGCCGTTGTCCGATCTTAAATTCCAATGAATATTCACTCAGCGTCAATACTACACGTCTGTCGGAGGAATATATATATAATACATACTTAGTGTATTATATGAAAAAAAATATCTAACGAGGTTGGGAGAATTGAAAATTGTCGAGGCTCTGCCGAGACAATGATCAATTCTCACAACCGAGTTTGATATTTTTTCATACAATACACTAAGTACGTATTATATTTATCTTATAACCTCTATTTGTCTTGTTTTCGTCGATGTTTCTAACTGAAATGAAAGTTTCTAAAAATAACTGAATGATATCATTGTTCTAAAAATAACTATGTGATATCATAAAAAATATCATACGGGATGTTATCATACGGATATTTGTATAGTTATAAGATAAAAATTCGTTTTCTTCATGACATGCATTGTTTAATTCCCAAAGTGTAATGAAATACCTTTGATTCACATATTTGACTCTTTGTTCTACAGTATATCGTATATATGTTTTGATGACGTAACTTGTGTATTAGTCATAAATAAACTTCTGTTCTGTTCTCTCCTGTTCTGTTCTGTTCTGATCAGCAGGACAATGTTTTTGAATATATGATCATCAAATATAACACAAGCGCTTTCGAAACATAATATTTCTTCTTCAGAGGGTATTATATCAACCTATATGGAACTTCTGAAGAAAAAAAACCCAGTATGTTTTGAAAGATTACGGCACTGTTAGAGCAAATATATTTCTCATATTTTGGTTCCGGTTTACTTATTTATATACATACACACACACAAATTTACACAAAACATTATTTATAGAACGTGCATGCTTAATTGGAAAAAGAAGGTTATAAATTTCGTTTATTTGGTTCAAATTAAACGAATTTAGCTATATAGGATTACCTCCCTCTAATTTCATTCAAAACTTAGTCATTGCACTAATTTTATTTCATTCCGAAATCATTCCAATATCATTCAGCTTGTAAATTTTCGGCGTTCTAAATTGTATGAAACACATTTGTGAATATTCATCGTTTTCTTTTTCTTTTAAAGAAGTATGGCCGGGAGACGAGAAGATTTTTCATCCAACGGTACTACTGGATATGACGTTGCCAGAGTGGTATGTACATGAATAACATTTTTAGCTAACATCTTCTGTGATCGCACTCGTGAACCCTCGGCGATTCTACGGAATAGACCTCGGGAATAATAAGGGCGCAGCCATGAAAACGCGTCATATTGCACGCGGGTTTATATGACGTCACAAACATAACTAAGGATGACGTTGCAAAAAATAAAATCAACGTAAGGTTAGAATTGTGCATATTATAATTTGAAAACAAAGCGCAGTGTTTTACTGCGTTTTGCTTTCAAATTATAACATGCAAAATGAACTCCACAGACGATCGGAAAACGCCAAAGGAATATACTATTCTTCAAGCGTATTAACCAAAGTACCACCAGGAGCCGAATTACCGTAAAAATGACAAAAAATTACTTCACTTACGTCCGAGGTACTTTTCAGTTTACGGAAAAGTCCGAGCGATGTTCCGAATGCTGTGGTCGTCCAATGTCCGTCGTTCGTCGTCAAAAAATTCTTTCAACAATTTTCCCCCTAAAACACTAAGCCAATCTTGATGAAACTATACACTACGACTCTTGGATTAAACCTATTTATTCTACATCGATTGGGAAACAAGTTCTTACAACTTTGATTTATCCCTCTCGATTCTGCTTCCTGGAAAATTCACCAGTACTCGCGCCGAATGTGTGGGCCAATGAAAGAACCAAGATCGATAGCCGCTCCCGGGTATCGAACTCAGGACCTTTGGGTCAAGAGGCCGACGCTCTACCTCTAAACCTTAGACACCACTACAACTCTTGTATTAAGGTCTTGTGTAGTTTTTTAAGGTGACCGAAGTCCAATCCCAAAACCTGGCAATCATGGCAAGTTGCAACAAAAAAGGGGGTAGGGGTAAAAAAATCTTTAAAAATCTTCTCTGAAACTTGTCGTCAGACAGCTTTGATATTTGTTACAATGTAGCAACGTCTAGTGGAGCTCTTAAGAAGTTTGTTAATATCATACCCAAAAGGTAACATATTTTGTTTAAAAAATAATAACAATAAATGTCTTTAATGTACAGTAAACGAGCAGATCGCTGCTTGCAATCTAACATCCATATGAGCACTCGTTTATGATGAGATGACTGTTGACGCCATTTCTTTTAAACATTTTCTTATGAAATATCGACTAACCGCAAAGTTTGAAAGAAAAGAAGATATTGATAAAGTGCTATTCGGATACATGAATCTATTCACTACTTATGCAGGCAGTCACATATACAATGTACATATATTGCACAGACTGTCAGGTTCAATTGAAATTTTACAAAGCCTAATCGATTCAACTTTGTGAATGAGGACCGTCAATATTCAATCTTCTCACTATCATCTCACTTCTCAGTGCTATTGTTTAACGAAACGCCGCTTCCTTTGACAAAGTTCGATGAATAAATTCATTTGCTGGAAGAGTAGAAAAATGTAATTGAATATCAAAGTATGCGCATACATTGTTTTCTCTGTAAAACGAGACTTATCTGCAAATGTGTTTTGAATGGATACAAAAGGTGTAATTAAGCATGATTAATCTAACTATGCACTACTAAATTTGGTTGTTGAGCTTTTGCCACGTCTCATTTTCAACTAAGTATCATAGAGGAAGACATGCTTCTAAAATTTATAGGTGATTGAGTGTATATTTGATAAAAAGACACCACGAGAGATAAGAAAGAATATGTTTATGGAACTTTAAAAAACAACAACAATAATAACAACAACAACAACAACCCCGCAAAAAAACACACACACAAAAAAACCCTGACACAATCTTCTTAAAACAGTTTGTGTCTTCCTAGACCAATATGACGCATATAAATATAATACATGCTTAGTGTTTTGTATGAGAAAAAATATCTAACAAGGTTGGGAGAATTGATCATTGTCGAGGCTCTGCCGAGACAATTATCAATTCTCACAAACGAGTTAGATATTTTTTCATACAATACATTGAGTATGTATTGTATTTAACTTATAACCTCTATTTCTCTTGTTTTCGTCGATGTTTCTAACTGAAATGCAAGTTTCTAAAAATAACCACATTATATTATTGTTCTAAAAATAACTATGTGATATCATAAAAAATATAATACGGGATGTAATCACACGGATATTTGTATAGTTATGAGATAAAAATCAATAGTGTAGAATGAAATCATGAAATTATCTTGGAAAGATGTTGAGCAATATGAATGATGGTGTGAACCGGTTTGAAATATATCGTTTGTTTAGTGGAGACTGAATGAAACTGTTATTAAAACTCCTTTTATAAAACGGCGTCAATGCACTGGGTCAACTAAGCTTTTTGTAAGTAATTTCTGAGCACCCTTTCTTACTACACGAATTGCACCTTCTAATGATTAATGCTACAAGCAGTTCATATACACGAACGATATATGTTTTTTGTTTTTTTTTCCGCATAGAATTTCGAGATCTTTAGGTTTCGATACTATGTTTTAATAAGGTGTTGAACTTCGTGACTCATATATTTCAGAGCGTATCAGATGATACCGATGAACCCTCGGTAAACACAAATACTGATGGACCGGTGAGTTTTTACATAATATGTTCATGTATGTTACATTGATATTAAACTATATTTTGCAAGTCAAGTAAAAATTATTTTAGATTGCATTAAAGTGTCTTTTAGTCATCAATTTTTACATAGAAAACCATTATAGTGCCGTTCCAATTAATAGACAATATAGTTGCTTGTTTATCGATTATTGTTCGGTATTTTGACCATTTACGCAATAAGATTGTCAAATATTATGATAGTACTTTGGACCTTTAAACCCTCGGTTAATCGCAAACATCTTGTTTGTACTCTGTAAATGACACAATCGATGGTTTAAACCTACTTCTACCCAATGCAATATCTGGGTAAAATATGGCTGGCTATGAAGTGTTTGTCTATAAAAACGCCAGTGACGTTTCGGCTCGAACCACGGTCCTTCAGGTCACGAGTCGAGCGTCAATACTACTTGGCCACCTAAGAAGTAAAACATATAAACAGTTTAATCTTTTTCGCACTGAGCCATCGATTTCTGCCTTGCATTATGCTTTTTAGACAGTTTAAAAGAAACTTCTACGTAGCTTGAAAGGTCTTCATTACGTAACATTTTACTTTACATTTCAGGGCCATGAATATTTAGCGATGAGACCTAGTTTACAAGATGATGTTGTGAGTACAGTTGTGTTACATTAAGATGGTAGAGTATCATGAAACAGAACGGGGCGCTTCATATGGAAATGATATGTTGAAAATAAGGAACTGAATAACGAATTAAATTATCGATCTGACAAGTCTGCATAATAAGCAGAATTATTCAATTCCTAAGTTATTCACGTTTTTCTAAAGAATTATGAATAAACTCGTTATTTGAAATCATTTTTATTCAAGAAAATCGACATGTGATCCATGGGATTCAAGAATTCTAAATTTCTTAAAAAAATAATGATGAAAATAGTTAAAAACAACAACTGCAACAACAACAAGACAGATGATAAAAATGTTGGGCACAAATTCAGTTATTTCCGTCGCGTTTTAGAAACTCCTCTACCGATAAAATCAACTATACATTTTTTTTTGTTATGTTGAATAATTTGCAGATATGCAACAGCTGTGGTTTACTTCGGGACCGTTTTGGCTATCTTATACTGACGGCCGCATTAGGTGGTCAAACACAGCGGGACTACTATAGGCCTGTTCCCCCGCCACGACCTGGTGTAAGTCTAGCTTTATACTTAAAAGATGATTAGAGTGATTGTTGATTTTATAGAGGTATGAAAGTAAAGCCCAAATAACACAGTATGAATTTGCGAAGCGGATTCATATCTGAGAAACGAATCTTAATGGACTCTACTTAAATGAAATTAAATACAATTACATCTGTTGAATATAATGTAATAAATTTTATGTTAATATATTTTCCATTGATTAATTCCTCTTACGACTTCTTTTAGTTAAATATTATTCGTAATACACATGAAAATCAAGTTAATAGATGTAATCTTCATACGTGAGCTATGCAAAGCAATTTAAACATGTGCCAATTTCTTTCTTAACATGAATAAACTTATATTTCTATGGGAAGATTGAACTAAAACTTGATTTAACGATTAACTGCACCTCAGTAACACAAAAAGCTTGTATTTTAAAAATCGGGCTTAAGAAAAACATTTATTTGCACAAAACTTAATTTACCGCTATTCATTTTTCACTTATTTATTACAGGTTTCGCCGGTAATAGAGAATCAAAGTCCTGTAAGTCCTTTAAAACATTTCATCTCTTTAAATATCCGAAAGCACTTAAAACTGCTCTTTCACATTTCTTCATAGAAAAAATAGAAAACTGGTGCATTTTTCGATGTTTAAGAAACGCACATTGGTATGGCACTAACAACAACTCATTTCAAAGAATTTTAGCTTGAATGTTCGAAGTGGCAAGGTCAGTGGGGGACCCAGTCATTTATACCCAGTCTGTAAATTGCGAAATTGTTATTTTTCATGTATAATGTTTCATTTTTGGCATGAATCGATATGTAGTTTCCCATATAACAGGTGGAATTGCATGCGTAAAAAGTTGACAAAAATTAAGAATATTTCTTTAGGCGTTAGTAGTTCATTTATTTTTCAGAAAGGAATTCAGCTAAATTCAGGAATATCTGTCTTTTATTCCATGTCTTACCAGAACAAATCTTACTATTGTATAGTTTTTGATGAAGTCATAATTTCCGATTAATTTTACATCCCAATTTCCCAATCTGTGAAAGAGTAGCTTTAAGCATATTGTTTTGCACCTTTTATTAGATAAATGCTTTTCAGTACTTGTTATCTTATGAACTCACGGGCTTTTCCATCATGATTTTTTCATATAAATTCAATGATCTCTGATACGATACAAACAACAATATTCTATAATATTATCTATCCTAGAGAGCTTTTTTTTATTTTATATAAATTTACCATGTCGTCTTGATGTTTTGTATTTATTTTATTTTCATTTTCATTATTTGCAGGATTCATTCAAAGCTTCAAACGTAAGTCAAACTTGAACTTGGATTAATCATAAAACTTATAGATAGTGTATGACCTCTTAACCAGGATTTTGCCCTCCCCCAAAACTCATTTTGGCCCTCCAAAATTGACGAAGGGAGTCATTTTGGCCAACTGATTTCCCATTGTTATATACACTGTAAATAAAATTTATAGAAACTATCTTTAAAAACGAAAATTTATAATCATAAAGGCACTCTATTGTGTATGTTTATTCATTTCTATAGATTACTTTAAACTTTAATAGATCTATTAAATTTATATAGTTTACTCTTTACTCACCATTGAAAGAGTAATCTATACAATCAAGTTGATAACACAAACTTTAATTTGTGCAAATTATGTCCCTTTTCAAACGTAGAATTTAAGGAATACGAGTATACATTATTGGGTGTAAGCAGGACAATTTCTTAAACAGCCTAGTAACGAGTCGAGTGAAATTATGATCATGTCAGACATAACCTGTTCATTATTTTATTAATTATATTCCCTGTAGCTCTAATCTAAATGCTTTTATGATGTATTTTGTCATATTATATCGGACCCCTCCCTTGCGAATCGAGCGTAATGCTATCAAGAAATAAATATCTTTTAATTAATTTCTGCCACCATCTTCGATTACGCTTTCCAAATATGAAAGCATGATAAATAATCAACCATACCTCTGATTTGAAAGTTTGTTTCGAAATGAACAATTTATCATCTCTCCTTTCAGGGTCCAAGTCGAATATCTATCATCTTCATCTCATTTCTTATACTGCTCTTAGCAGGAAGTATTGGTGGCAATATTTATCAGTTCCTACAAAAATGTGAGTAAACAAGTAATCTTTTTTGGTTGAGGCAAACTCTTAGAAATGTAAACATGCCTCTTTTGAATTATTCATACGTTATAATTTTTTGTAACTGTTGGAAGAAAACATTTAAGCTTCACAAAACAGTAGTTAATATGTAAATGAGAAAATAATCTAGCGACTACAAGGCGGTACAAGACCAAGGCGTATAAGAAATTTTGTTTTAGGATAACTAATTGTTTAGGCAAATCGTGTGTAAGTTAGATATTTCAAATAATAAGTCCATGATTAAATTTCAAAATTATTATTATTGTACATCTATATAGATATCCGTGTGCTAACATCCAATATGATATTTTTTAGAACAATGACATAATGCGCTTATTTTAGAAACTTGAATTTCTGTTAGAAACATCGACGAGAACAAGGCAAATAGAGGTTATAAGATAAATAGAATACGTATTTGGTGTATTGTATGAAAAAATATCTAACTCGGTTATGGGATTTGATAAATGTCTCGGCACATTTTTTATACAAAACACTTAATACGTATTATAAATATGTATAAAATGTGAAGATGTTTCTGACTCCACAGCAAATCAAAGCAATAAAAATGTGCCCAGAAATAAAAAGAAATCGATAACAGCCAGAAACAGCATTATTCTTTACATCCTCTTTCAATGACTATTTTATACAATTTTAACACATCTATATTTATTCTCAATATAGCATCGGAAACAGAAGTTGTTCAAGCTGTAAAGACCCTGTGCCCCGATACTGTATCCCTGCAACCCGGACAGTCAGGCGAAATACGTTGCTCAATACAGTATTACAAAAACACATCATCTTTATCGATTGATATGTATTTCATTGGTGGTTACACAACTGATACACAAACATATCTTTCCCAGGAGACACTAACGCTACCATCAGGTAGTATTCAAAAGGAACTTCTCGACACAAAAGTAGACGTATCTGCAAATAATGATGGGAATTTGGAGATAGTGATCCAATATGATCAAGTGAAGTGTTGTCATCGAGGTTACGTATACGTCAATATTTCTGGAAGTTTAATGTTGACCATTGATGTGAATGTAGAAGGTAAATAAAAGCATTCTCATTAACAATCTGCATTGCGTTTAGGATGATTAAACGGTGCGAACAGTTTTCCAATTATACCCCGCTTTGCACGTGCACATGCGTGCAAAGCGAGGTATAATTGGCTAATGTTCGCATCGTTTTGTCGTCCTGAACGTAGGGTTGGTCTCGCATGTAGAGAAATAAAAAGAAACAAAAAAAAAATCTTTGCATTAAGAATTTCTTTTCTCTCATGGCGCCCCGTGTCGTCTATAACAGCCATTATAGATCCTTGCTTAACACATAAGCAAGGGTGTAGGATCACATTCTTAATGACGTAATCACGACGTCAATTAACACACATTCGTGTTTTTTGTCGTTTTGACCTTTTGGAAATTTATTTAAGCAGACAAAACTGGCGTTTTTTGTGAGAAAAGGGATCTATTTGGGAGAAGCTTGTCTTAAGCTCTTCTATAATAGTAGATTATCTATCAGCATAGGCGTACTAATAACGTTTCAATTCAGGAGGGAAGCACTAAGCCGCCGCTTTTTCATTCCATCCGTCGTTCCGTCTGTCCGAAAATTTCTCCATAACCCTTTGGCCATATTTATTCAAACTTCAGGTGTGAACTAGCCCGACGTATTATTCCCGCTTTTTGAATTTTTGACCTCGTCACAGAAAGAGGGGCCTTAATGTGACAATCAGTTTTCCCCGTGTCTAACGGTCAATATTTAATGAAATTTTATAATTTAGTAGCAAGTCATATTATATTGACTATAAACTATTCGAAAAATGCCTATAAAACGCGTCGTTGAAAAATCGACCTTAATATTGTTAGCTTTACGTACGCTCTCCGGTTCTTGAAAAAACTTAGACAGACCACCAATGTTGATTTGTTATAGATTTTGTCTTCATATTTCACAAGTGGATTCCTGTGACAAGACCTTACAGTTGCTACCAAGTTCAAGGTCAATTCAAATGGCCAGATAATACAAACTTTTTATATTGTCTATAAGTTTGGAACGGTAAATGATATAGGCTTTATGTTTTAAATGTTGATTACTTGTGACAAGACCTTTCAAGACCAAAATCAAGATCATCGGACAAGGTCAAAGTCATGTTGTTAAGGTCATTATTTTTCAAATATCTCCTTTTCAAATTGCCAAAATTACTTTCAATTTTAAATAAATATTGATCGAAAAGTGTTCCACCATTGTTCTTTTTTTTCATATTATGACTCAATAATGATGTACCATTCTAAAAAAAGGCTTTTTGTCATGTGGTTGTTATATTTTGAATATGTAGGACTCAAAAATAAATCGAACTAAATAAGACTACTCAAGTTAGAGTCTGCTTTTTTGTATGTAAGCATTTTCATTCATATCTTTATGACAAATAATACATGTTGGTCAAGATAAGATATTTAAGCCTTTACCTAATGGTTGGGTTTAAATTTCATCAAAAATAGTGTACTGTATTTATCTCTGGAAGATTGGTAGCAACGTAGTTCAAGCTTTGTGTGAAAAACCTAATGGATTCAGGCCTATAATGATTTTCATAATAAAGATTTCTTCTTAGCAGAGCTCTTTAACTATAGAAGCATTTTTGTCCAATTATGACATACATTTTTGAGAGAAAGCCTTATTCGGATAGCATATACCGCCTTCGACGGCTCTTGTCTAAGCAGTGAAACAAAGTTTAATTTTTGAGTATTTATTGAATGCAATGAATTAATGTGAAATTATTTCGTATTCTTTAGATAAAATTTGATTTGCACCAATTTCATGGTAATTTCTTATTTAAAATGCTAATATTCCAGTAAAAGTCATTCATTATTTCGAATATATCGTTTTGCTTTGGCTCCTTTCTGGATCTTTGAAGAGTATGATGGTTGATGTTTATGACGGAAGATTTGGTATGTTTAGAATAAAACCAATACACGTAAATGATAGTGAACACATACCACACATCATAATATGTTCCGAGATATTTATGTATCTTTATTGTTATATTTCAGTAAACATGCCATGCCAACAAAGTGTAATACATACAATTGGCGAGATAAATTCACTATTGTGCACTCGCTGCATCTGTGGAAACATTTCATCTCTATCACTGAATGGGACTGCTTGGTACTATAGTGGTCCTACATTCGCAATGGTTGTTCAACCGGAACGGATTTCCCAACACGAATATCATAACGAATCCATGGGCATAACTTCCTATGAATTGGAGTTTAACAGGACAGCGTGTTTCGATCACGGACTCTATATCTTAGAAACCATCGACAATGACAACCAAAAGACGCAATATAACTTCACAGTCCGAATTAATGGTGAGCATTTTTTAAGTTTTTTAACTCTTTGCTGTTTAACTTGCTTTTTACGTGCCTGTGATTTTATGATTGAGAAAACATTGTGAAAAAAGAAGAAATTGCTTCTGTCAAGCAATTTCTTCTTTTTCCACAATATTTTCTACCCTACTGAATGGTTATTTTTCAAATTAAATCCACTTTTAATTTTCGTCTGCAAAACCCTTGAATTTGGACAGGTCCAAAATTTTGTAACACAGGAAAGGGTTAATTGCCATTAAACTTCATCAATAAATCATTAATGGTTGCATAAAGAGCCTTTCTATTTAATCAATTATCTTTCAATTATTTGATGACAAAGCTCCAATTATAAACATGAAAGATACGCACTTTTTCAACTAAAATTGGTTGGATTCAACTAACACATTTAGAACATTTTAGAACATTTTTCTGATTCACGCTTCTAGACACTTCTCAATTGCAATCGATTTTTTTAATTGATTTATTCAAGGGTATGACCAGAACAGTCCAAATGAGTCTCAAGAAACAGTAACATTACTGACGATCAGACGCATCAGTATAGAAATATGCATCGATAATACACCGATGGCCTTTCTCTACGGCCATAGTCTCGTGTACTCTTTTACCGGGAATGACGATACAGTTGAATTTCTTCGAGCTGAAAATATTTCGGTAAATATTAAAAATATGATGTTTTGTTTGAATATTGATACAATGCCTGCCATTAACCGAAAAGTTTTTATCTCGTAAGTTTTTCAGTTCTCCCATTATCCTTTTCTCTCTTTTAAATTATGCGATCAAAGTAGCTGAGATGGTTTTTTGTTAGACTGTTTTGTCATTACATTAGCTTCATCTATGTTGCTATTGGATAATTGTGATCATTCGATGTCCATGTGGTTGTTTTGTGTCTATCAGGATTTTAAAATATCTATTTGAGAACTTCGTGTTCTTGATAAATTTTAACAGGGTTGATCATTGGATGAAACTCTTACAGTATTCAAAGAATCTCTATCTACGAAATACTCTAATTGTCACGGAAATAATTTTTTAGAAAAGAATATTTTTTTGTCTTTCCTGAACTAAAAAGCCGCATTTATTCAAACTGTACAGCAAAAAAACTGTTGTTTTATATCAATTTATCTTTATGATAATTTAAACGATTCCCATGGGACCAAAAGAGCCTCACTAAAAGGGTAGAGAACTTGTATTTGAGGGACTTCGAAAAGCGTTGTCTTTAAATCGTTCTCGTCATTTACATTTGCTATTGAACATATCTAAAAGTTTTTTTTTACCAAGATTGTTTAAATCTTTGTAAAGCTTAGGGACCAAGGATTCATAATTTTAAAAGATGCGCACTTTTACCTTCAAACAGACTTTAATGCCTTTTAAACGGTTATGGTATATAACAGCCGGATTGTTCTCTACCAATTCTGTTAAAATATCTTCGAATTCTCAAGTTTTGTAACTTATTGAAATGAAAGGTCTATTTACTTCCTAATCAATGTCTAGTATTACCAGCATATTTAATGTTTTTTACAGAAATAAGTTCTTTAAAACTATGCACGTTGTGTCAAAATGGCCATGTCATATGAAGTACTGAAAACATTTTTCTAAATCACATTCATTCTCGGCTCAAAGCTAAATTATGAGGTATACTATATTTCGGTTGTATTTTTCTATTTTGATTCCTGAAACTTCGTTACTACTTAGTCCCAGAGATACCAAATGACATAATTAGAGCCGAAAGTTATTTGAGCATAAGATAACCTGATATTTACTTGTTGATTCCACAAATCTTTGTTTAGGTTAGTGGACTGTGGTCAATGTCCTTCTTTGCATGATAAGTATACCCATTCTAAATATATAATACGTACTTAGAATTTTGTCTGACAAATATCTTTCGAGGGGAATTAATAATTGTCGAGGCTATGCCGAGACAATTATCAATTCCGACAACCGAGTTAGATATTTTTCATAAAATACAACAGGTACGATTTATATTTATCTTATAACCTCTGTTTGCATGACACACAAAAATAAAAATGCAACTGTTTAACACATACTATAACTTCTGTTCAAAAATGAATAGGTCAGCGATCAATTTCGACTGGGTAGTATTGGTGTGATAGCAGCTGGCCAGCAAAATATGGAACTTGGATCTCATTCGCAAAGATCTCTTCAGGTAAGCTTATTTGTATTTTTTTAAAATTCCAAATAAAAGAAAATTAACATTTGGAGAAAACTTTTTAATCGGATTATAGCTTGACTAGGTTTCAGCTCTTCATGGATGATGGCCAAAAATTGTCAAATTGATAATCGAACACGTTATAGGAAAAAAATATATTTTCTCGCGACTTTCATTGTCTTCTAAAACGAACTGCAATGAAAGGTACACCTGACTTACTCTTGAGATGGATCGAACTCTTTAAATAATGGTTTTGTTTCATTTCTGACAATTTACGCGATATAACCTAAGCGGAACGTTATGCGCGATGATTGTCAGAATATAAACTATGATTGTTTTACCGATCGACCATTTTTCAACAAATAACTAAAGATCCGGTGTGTTGGCGTCAATCAATGATGTCAGATATTTTTTTGTGTGTAATGCATTCTTTAATCAAATCGCCGTAAACAACAAAGGGGAGGAGAAAATTTAATCATCATCGAGCTTTCATTAATACTTCGCCATTTGGCAAGACGGTTTCAGAGGATAAATCATCCCTACGTCGCGTTTGGCTCTTAATATCTCGTAGTTGCAGCTATTGTAATGTATTATGTACTTTATATTCTATTTAGCAAACTTTTTGCGTGAGATATTTCCTTCTAAAAGAACTTTATTTGTGAGAAGAAACGAGTTATTTAAAGCGTGATGTTCATTTTCATTTTTCAAAATGTAATTCATTAGGAAACTGAAATGACGCACTGAAAGCCGTTTTTACAATGTCACTGACCGTACGTTTTCTATATATTTCTATCATATGGGCGTACAAAATGGAGTTAAAGTACTATTCTTGGTTAAGATTATCTTGTCTCAACAAAATTTCATGACAGATCCTATATATCTTATTTTTCCTAGATCAGAACAACCTATTCTTATGGTGTTACTCGATTTGACCTAGATTTCAACAAGGTACAATGTTTTCACGGAGGACAATATCTATTCTTCAGAAATGGATCTGTACTGTATAACCTCACTGTCACACCCGACGGTAAGTTAACTGTTCAATATAGCAATAATCGATAAAGCCGTGCTTAAGCCGCAGTTTATCGACATACCAAATTGATATACCCTAGACATATTTTATTGTGAACACAGACAAACAATCAAGAGGAAAGAGTAGATGAAAAACTTATTTGGTGTCTCACCTGAAATGAAATATGCTGAACAGAAACACCAAGAAGAAGAAACTATTCATTTATTGTGGGGATGCAGTGACTTTATAATACAATACAATACACATAGTTTATTGCTTTAAGGCCGTAGGCCCAATACAAATTACAAATCATACACAACACAATAATTTATAACAGTTGTTGTTTTAATTACATACCCAGAAGATTTGGTCTTACATAAATTAAACAATACGATATAACTAAATGCCTTTTTTGTTATCATATTAAGTATTAACAATCTTTTAAACAGGTTTAAAGGATTTCAGTCATATACTTACTAACGTTTTATATAGTTGGCACTTGAAAACGCTATTTGAAAGTTAGTAAACGATTGAAGCAAACGTTTTTTCACCAACAATATTTTCCCTCAAAATGAGTTTATCTAAATAGCAAAATGAGTTAGGAAGGACCAACGAAAAGCGATGTGCCAAGATGGTTACATGTTTTAACTCTTTTGATTTTAGTAAGTTTGTTGCATATCTAAAAAGGTTCATGTCAACATTCCTTGTTCAATTCAATTATTTTGCAGTTTGCTTTCCCTTGAAAAGTATGAAGTTAAACTTTGTTTATACACCTTAGAGCTTTTCAACTCTTTTAGGAACGGGGCTTATCAGATATTGAGGCAGTAATTTATACGTATTTTTTTTATAAAATAGGACTATCATTTGCACTATCTTTCTTATCTATGACTGCAACATGAATGAACAAGTGACAATTGGTGCTTCAACAAGCGTTTTGCATGAATTCGCTTTGACAAAGGTCTGTCCATGACCATCCATAAAACATTTCAAATGAACAAAAAGCGCTGTCAATTGCTGGGCTTTTCAAAACAAAAAAGTATATTTTACACGTTTGAAACTGACGCTATGTTGTTTTGAAAAAAACCTTAAATAACTGTATCGTTTTATCTAGTGTGAGCATTTTATATTTCTTCATTACAATGTTTGATATTTCTTAATTACGCTTTATTTGGTCTCTTGAAAGTTGAATTGAAATACCTACCCGATGTAAACAGGTAAATGTTGCTTACAAAAAATGATAACCTTTATTAAGCATTGACATTTATTTCTTTAATAACATAGATATTTTAGAAAGAACACAAACGGAAATATACCAGAAATCAGAGGTTACAGGTTTTGTTGAAACCTACAACATAACAATGGAATGTGCTGCAAGAGTTGGGTGTACAAAGCGCCCGTATTTGATGAATCCAGAGATCGGGTCAAACACCACATACGATTATAGTTTAATGGACGTTAACGCAGACGACACCATGGATCTATTCATTGCGACAATAAACACGACTGTCGTAAACATATCGATGACGCTAAATGATACCAGCTTTAACTGTAAGGTTACCGAGGATGACGTCACACAGGAACAAACCTATCAGATATATGTTTTGGAAGGTATTCTGACTTTGGTACAATTATAAACATAACATGATCGATTTTAATACAATAACTGAAAGTAATACATGTAGGTTAAAGAAATTACTTTGTTTCTTACGATCGCCTTTTACACAAAAAGTATTTCGTTATAATATACTGATTCTAAATAAATTCAAAGAATTGGATATTTGACTCGTAGAATAAAGCAGCATAAACAAGCAACATATAATTGGTTGGATATATGTCAAGAAAGAGGATATTGTAATGCCCAATTGTTTAATTGAAATATATTCTTAATGACAAATGCTGTCTTGTACGTTGAGATGAATTGATAAAATTTAGTTATAATTCCTAGAAAAAACTTAAACTTCAGGTTTCTTTTCTCTTCAGGTACATTTTGCGACTCACGACCAAAGAACTGCGAGTATTTCTACCCTTACCAAACGCTACAGACTTGCAAACAGTGGGTCTCCTGTCTCGATGACAGACCAAGAGTGAAGTTTTGTGACTTTAATAATCTTTACTATCACAAGACGGATGGACAATGTGAAGGCAGATGTGAGATAGGGTGCCCTTGGAATCTTTGATCATCAAATTTGTTTGATACGAATCTGTACTGAGCGACCTGGATATTTCTAAAACTACATGTAATTATCAAAACTCGTAAATACTCGAATTCTTAAAAAATAGATTTTGAGATCGATCAATGTACGGCGTCCGTCCGTCCGTCCGATTATGAATAAATATCGAATTTCACAAAGATGATTCTTTCATACAATACTTTATAGGACTGAATCACATGAAGATATCCGATAAATAGCAACTCAGTAATGAATACAATACATTTCCCTACCGAATGATATTTAAATTAGATACTCAAATTGACTTTTTTAATTCGACAATTCGCTTTTATCTAGGGATCATGTTCTTTCATTTGCATATGGCTTAATTCCACTTTCAACATTATTGCAGTTTCATCGCTGTGTCAGGTGCACCTACCTATGGTTTACCGTCGTTTTATCAACAGTACAACCAAAAATTTCATTTGAGTCAGCAGCTGCTCATCCAACAAAAGCCTACTTCATATCATCAAGCAACCATTGGTGTGGGACAATGACTCTTGTCACATTGCCTTTGGTCAAATGTCAGATAAAAGTTGACCGAGTTGAGGTTCAAACTCATGGCCCCTTGGTTGACAACCCAATAGGTACCACTGAGATAACCGGGCGTTGCTTTTTGGATCATGAACAAGATAACTAAAAAATGTCATCGCCAAATGTTCATATATCCCAAACCTTGAAATAAGCCCTATGTTGTCAGGTCTCGGATTAAGAAATGAACAGGAAAAATTCTACTGCCAAAGTGCAGGACAAAGAACGTGGATATTAAGTATATCTATTTTTTTTAAAAAAATCCCAAAATGTAAACAGCGTTTTCCGTGAGTTGTGAAAGCCTGAATTGGAAAAATTAATAATGATGAACCGGTTAAAGGCTTTCTTTTCCAAACTACAATTAAGTCTAAACCGTTAATCTCTTATCCATAGAAAAAACATAAAATCAAACTACTAGAAATTGCTTTTAGGTAAAATTAAGGTTATGTTCAAGGGTTTCTTTACTACAAAAAGATAATAAGGAAAGATTCTTTTAGAAACTTTTCCACAAAAAGTTATACCTTAAACAGTAATTAACTACACGTAAAATTGACAATTTCTCCTTTTATGTATACTGAACCACAAAAGAAATCATCGCACTGGAACAGTTCTAATTATACAGAAATCATTTGGTGAAAAGGCTTATGCTTAAACTTTCAATGGACAGATATTTTACTATTACATTTTTATTATAACTATACAGATATATGTATGTGTTATTTATATGATATCACATGGACATTTTAAGAACAATGACAAAATGCGGTTACTTTTAGAAATTTGCTTTTCTGCAAGTTACATCGTTGAAGACAAGGCGAATAGAAGAATTTAGATGAATATAATTCGTACTCAGTGTATTGTATGAAATGATATCTCACTCGGTTGTGGGAATTTATACATTTCTCGACTCCCCAAATCTCGTGAGCTTTTTTTCATACAAAGCACTAAGTACGTTATAAAAATCCTAAACTATTGCAAATGTAGAGATTTACTTTTTTCTACATGTCTAAACAATGCGTCGTTTTTTGTGCTTTAATATAATAAAACGGTATTTTAAAGGTGCTCTTTCACAGTTTTTCAATGAAAAATACAAAACTCGTTCTTAGATTTGGAAATGTGTGTATTTTAGACGATTAATAATAGTCCAAAAGCATTGGCACTAAAAGCGACTTATTTCAATAATTTTGAAACTTATTTTTTCGAAGCGGCAAGATCAGTGAGGGATCCAGTCTATTAATTTCCAGTCTATAAATGTCAAAATTGTTCTTTTCCGTGATATAATCTGTCATTTTTGCTTGTACTGATATGAACTTTCCAGCAGTTAAATACTTTCACCTTAATCTTTGATTGAATTAGACAAACATACAGAATGCACATGCATAAATAGTTGGCTCGAAATTGAAGAATTACTTTTTAGGCGTTAGTAGATGCTATATTTTTCAGAATGAATTTTGGTAAATTCAGGAATATCGGTCTTTCTTTCCACGCATTACCAGATTGAATCTTATTATTTTAAAGGCTTCAAAATGATGAGATTGTTACTTTCGATCGATCGTACGAAAATTTTCAAAAATCACATTTTCCCAATCTGTGAAAGAGCAGCTTTAAATTTACAATCCCTTAATGTCTCAAAACGTTTCAGCTACTGTCATCTTAAACCTTTGGATATAAAGTTTTCATAATTTGTTGTTTTGTATGCCAGTGTTTAATTCAACAATTGTCCATGTCATTAAAGTAATTACAAGTTGTTCATAGATATAACAGCCATTTGATGTTTGAGGCCAATAAATAACACCGACGGAAGAGAATCTTTGAAATCTACCACTGACATTATCAGATGAGCAATATAGCACCACCAGACCCCTCTTCTATTATTTTCCGTTTGTAAAAAATACGTTGTATGTAAATAAATTTAATTTGGTTTGTCTATTTCAGTTAACATATTCTATCTTTTTATTGTTAGTGGCTCGACTGATTTTGAAACAAAAAGTAAGGTTATTGTCATCACCTTGCCGTCGTTGGCGTATGCGTCATTGGTGAAAAAAGCTTACGCAACAATTTTAAACCTTTTTCAGATCGTTGGTGTTAATCAAGATATCGACTTGAAACTTAGCATTCACCATCACAGGAGCCTTCCAGGGGCTTTGAAGGGGGAATAACTTTGAAGCTTTTGTTTTGGAATCATCCCCTTTTCTACTTAGATTTTTAGCTCACCTGAGCACGAAGTGCTCAAGGGAGCTATTGTGATCGATCGTTGTCCGGCGTCCGTCTGTCCATCTGTCCGTCTGTCCATCTGTCCGTCTGTCCGTCTGTCCGTCACGGCGTCAACTTTTTCTTTAAACGACATCTCCTCCTAAACTTATAGGTCAAAATCAACCAAACTTGGCAGAAATATTCCTTGGGTGGTCCCTCATGAAAATTGCTCAAATGGAAAGGATCCGTGCCATATCACGGGAAAAGGGGCCTTAATGACAAATTTCTTGTTTTCACTCTAGAAGCCACAAATATGGTCCAATCTTCATGAAACTTGGTCAGAATGTTTGTTAGGTCATGAGGATGAAGTCTATTGAAAATGGGAAGGATCCGTGCCATTTCACAGAAAAAGGCGCCTTAATGACAATTTTATCAACAATATCTTTAAACGACATCTCCTCCTAAACTTATGGGTCAAAATCAACCAAACTTGGCAGAAATATTCCTTGGGTGGTCCCTTATGAAAATTGCTCAAATGGAAAGGATCCGTGCCATATCACGGGAAAAGGGGCCTTAATGACAAATTTCTTGTTTTCATTCTAGAAGCCACAAATTTGGTCCAAATTTCATGAAACTTTGTCAGAATGTTTGTTAGGTCATGAGGATGAAGTCTATTGAAAATGGGAAGGATCCGGGTCATTTCACAGAAAAAGGCGCCTTAATGACAATTTTGTCAACAATATCTTTAAACGACATCTCCTCCTAAACTTATGGGTCAAAATCAACCAAACTTGGCAGAAATATTGCTTGGGTGGTCCCTTATGAAAATTGCTCAAATGGAAAGGGTCCGTGCCATATCACGGGAAAAGGGGCCTTAATGACAAATTTCTTGTTTTCACTCTAGAAGCCACAGATATGGTCCAAATTTCATGAAACTTTGTCAGAATGTTTGTTAGGTCATGAGGATGAAGTCTTTTGAAAATGGGAAGGATCCGTGCCATTTCATAGAAAAAGGCGCCTTAATGACAGTTTTGTCAACAATATCTTTAAACGACATCTCCTCCTAAACTTATGGGTCAAAATCAACCAAACTTGGCAGAAATATTCCTTGGGTGGTCCCTTATGAAAATTGCTCAAATGGAAAGGATCTGTGCCATTTCACGAGAAATGGGGCCTTAATGACAAATTTCTTGTTTTCACTCTAGAAGCCACAAATATGGTTCAATCTTCATGAAACTTGGTCAGAATGTTTGTTAGGTCATGAGGACGAAGTCTATTGAAAATGGGAAGGATCCGTGCCATTTCACAGAAAAAGGTGCCTTAATGACAATTTTGTCAACACTATCTTTAAACAACATCTCCTCCTTAACTTATGGGTCAAAATCAACCAAATTTTGCAGAAATATTCCTTGGGTGGTCCCTTATGAAAATTGCTCAAAAGGAAAGGGTCCGTGTCATATCACGGGAAAAGGGGCCTTAATGACAAATTTCTTGTTTTCACTCTAGAAGCCACAAATATGGTCCAATCTTCATGAAACTTGGTCAGAATGCTTGTTAGGTCATGAGGATGAAGTCTATTGAAAATAGGAAGGATCCGTGCCATATCACGGAAAAAGGCGCCTTAATGACAATTTTGTCAACAATATCTTTAAATGACATCTCCTCCTAAACTTATGGGTTAAAATCAACCAGACTTTGCAGAAATATTCCTTGGTTGGTCCCTTATGAAAATTGCTCAAATGGAAAGGGTCCGTGCCATATCACGGGAAAAGGGGCCTTAATGACAAATTTCTTGTTTTCACTCTAGAAGCCACAAATATGGTCCAAATTTCATGAAACTTGGTCAGAATGTTTGTTAGGTCATGAGGATGAAGTCTATTGAAAATGGGAAGGATCTGTGCCATTTCACAGGAAAAGGCGTCTGAATTACATTTTTTTTGTTTACTCTCTAGAAGCCACAAATATGGTCCAATCATCATGAAACTTTGTCAGAATGTTTGTTAGGTCATGAGGATGAACTCATTTGAAAATGGGAAGTATACATGCCATATCACGGGAAAAGGGGCCTTAATGACAATTTTCTTGTAAGAGCTCCAAACGCCACAAATATAGTCCAATCTTCATGAAACTTGATCAAAATGTTTGCCAGGTCACAAGAATGAACTCTGTTGAAAATGGGAAGGTATATGCCATATCATAGTAAATGGAGTCTTAATGATAATTTACTTAAAATATCAGGTGAGCGATTTAGGGCCCTCAGGGTCCTCTTGTTTATATTATGTAGTTACTGCAGTCGACCGTTTACATCTCTAGGCGGTGCTCCTCTTTTTCGTTGTCCTAGCTTGACCCTTTTGCTTTAATTGTTTTTGACTATACAATTCTTGCCTTCACATTTTTCCATAACTATAAAATCCCATTAAATTTTTTTGTCACGATTTTCATATTTCAAGTTTCCAGCTAACCTGTGGAATAAATACCTTTTGGATTTTTTAGAAACTTCACACTATTTGGCGCTTAGTAGGAAAGACAGTAATAGTTTACAACAGGTATAAAACCCTGCACTTCTTTAATCTGGCATTTAATTTCTTTTATTTCGTGTACATGCATTTGTGTTTTTTGCAAAATTGGAAAAAAACGCCCCCCCCCCCCAAGACTTTCAGTTTACATTAGCGATGTTTTCGAAAAAACAAAAAAAAGGAATGCACGAAATGCTAAGTGGTATGAAAAATGGAAGAAAAAAAAGGATTTTTTGTCACACTAAGTCATCTTATTTGTAAGATGTACCTAGACACATAGTACACATAGTATTCGGTCTCAGTTATCAAGCAAAACAGCTCCATGGTCAACCGAAACAGTCTTTTATATTCCACCAATTTTTTTCTGCTTTTTTACCACCCAATGCCTAAGTCACAGCATACGCTCGTATGTAGTTGTCTCATGTCTTTAAATATAATCAATGAAAGGAATATATTGCCGAAACTGTGCAGGATAGTACGTTGGTAAGATACCGTTCTGATACTTCCGGGCTTGGCTTAAACCTCGTCTTGACACAAACAAATGAAATACAAATTAATGTATCAAATTTATTCAACTCAATATATCAAACTATTAACGAATTATTTGTTAATCTCATCTCTTTAATCTGTTCATAATTATACATTCTCACATTGCCAATCACCCTCGGAGCCCAGGCGTTAAGCATTATGTTACTCCATGAGCCTTTGGACAATATACTGGCGAAACTTAGTTTCTATGAAAATTTAGGATAATTGTATTAACCTTGATAAGCCAATAAAGATAACCATAATCACAGAGTATAACGTGCCACGTCGACACCAGAAGGTTCATGGACACCTGATCGATTTTTTTAGATAAGCAAAATGAGCGAGTTCTAGCACTAGGAGTGAGTAGCTTTGTTTGTTTTTAGGTCTGTCACTATTTTTTTGTCATACAACCTGACTACTTCATTTGTTGCATTTGTATAAGAGCATTTATAGATCCTCTCTACACGAATACCAAATTTCTCGGCGAAAGATCAACATTAAGAGAAGATAGAGGAAAATATGATAACAAGACACCCTGTGAATTTTCAGTGATTGGAAATCGACACCGGAGTTTACTGTTTATACCCTTTTACTGCCCCTAGATCTATTGATGTAAGAGTCTCTCAGACGGCGGGTTCCACTTTCGTAATGGTTTATTGAAATGAAATCGAGAAGCATGTGACTGAAAATAAACTGATTTTCGGAAATTCCCCTCTTGTTGACAAATTACAACACAGATATTTATTACTGAAAATACTACCAGGTTTTCAAATAAGAAATAATCAAATTTTATATCTACTTCAAGATTTAGCTTTGATTTGGGAATTTCATATTCTCATTATGAGAAAAAATAGTAGTTTTCGTCATTGGGAACAGGTCCGTTTACTGGAACCTTTCAAAGAAGGAAGAAAACGCTGACGGTTATTTCATGGTGTTCCGTGTAACAGTGAAAACTAATGTTCCGAGATGGAGGGGTTGACGGCCTGATCTGATGCCCAATGCCGAAGGCAGGGGGCAACAGTTCGGAACGTCATCTCCGACCCCTTGCTTACTGTGCATGGATGAAAAGGTTCATACTATGGACCGGTCAAATGACAGATATGATAATTAACTCTTAAACAATTTAAAATGGTTAATAATTAATAACATAGGAGGTCAGGTATTTATATTAACTGTTTCATCTGCGCACATCTAATGTTCCGAGGTGGAGGGGATGACGGCCTTAACTGTTATCCAATGCCGAAGGCAGATGGCAACAGTTCGGAATGCCATCCCCGACCCCGTGCTTACTGTGCATGAATGAAAAGGTTCATACTTACTATTGACCAGTCACATGACGGATAGGATTATCAACTCTTAAACAATTTATAATGGATAATTGTTATTAACATAGGAGGTCGGGTATAAATATGAACTGTTTTATCTACGCACATCTCACGCCAAACCATCGCTCGCTTACGAAAATAACGTCATTTTGTAGTCTGACGCTTTTAGTGATTTTGTCTGAAAATTTACCTTTCTTTTTATAATACGAATTTGAACGAAAAACATATTTAAAAATTATCGATCAGATGATAATTTTATTTTTTGTGTTACAATATTAAACTTTTTCCCTCGATGTTGGGGATGACATACTGAAGTGTTGCCCTCTACCTTCGCCATCAGCCAACATTTCAGAATGTCACCCTATCCGCCCCGGAACAATAGGTTTCTCTACTACATAAAACACCATGATATAATTGTATTCCGTTTACGTTAAAACGGGTACGGCAAAATTGGCTCAATCATTTAGGGCACAGCGCTGTTTTTGACATTTTGTATACAGTTTACAGTGGATGAATTTTATCAGATGATGTTATACCCTTATTCGCTTAGTAAATAAAATATGTAAGAAACAGGATACATAAAAAAACAGGTATGATACTACAAGAAAACAAGAGGTCCAGAATGGCTCTAAGCCACGCAGCTGAAATTTATTGGTCCAGTGGATCTCTCCCAAGTAACTTTCGGGGAAAGTGTCATTCACATTTGCCTAGTTTTTGAAGAGGAGATGTTATTCCTAGAATTCAAAGTGAAGATATACCCTAACTACCCATTTGTTATTGAAGAAATTTTAAAGATTACCTGCTCAAAATAAGCCCCACCCTGTCACGCCCATATTAATGGACAAATCAAATTGAGCGAACAATGTTTGAAGAGAGTCACCAAAGCAACATTCTGGTAAAGTTTTATCAAAATCGGCTCAGTGGTTCAAAAGGAGATGGCGATCAAAGCTTTTGGGCCCTACCAGGCCCATATTTATTGACCAATCAATATCTCTCTATATTGAAAAGCGTTCTCCAAGAAACATTCTGGTAAAGTTTCCGCCCAGTGCTTCTGTCGCTCAAAGATTTTAGACTTAAAATGAGTCCCAATCTGCCAGGCCCATAATTATTGGCCAATTAAATTTTCGCGAACATTGTTCTGAGAAGGACACCAAAGGAACATTCTGGTAAAGTTGCATTGAAATCGGCTCAGTAATTCAGGAGGAGATGTCGTTCAACGATTGCAGGCTGAAAATGAGTCCCGCCCTGCCACGTCCATATATATAATTCAATCAGAATTTTGCAAATAATTTTTGAAGAGGGTTAGCCAAGGCACATTCTATTATAGTTTGATTGAAATCGGTCGAGTAGTTCAGGAGGAGATGTCGTTACAAGATTTAAAAGTGAAAAATACCCCACCCTGCAACCCCCATTATTCAGTGCAAATCAGAACTTTACGAACAATTTTGAAAAGGGGTCACCCAAAGAACATTTTTGGCAAAGTTAAATCGGCCAAGTGGTTCAGGAGATGATGAAGTTTTTTAAGATTGTTGACGATGAACGACGGACGACGCATGTCCCACTACGGTCTTAGGGTGACCATACTAGCTCCCCGTGAGCACTTCTTGCTCATGTGAGCTAATGAAAAGGGGGAAAGAAAGAGCCGTATTGTGATGCAAAGCACGCAAACAATCGCTTCAGGTAAAAGGTTGAAAAGAACACAGATGTTTGTAGGCCTGTAGAAAAGCTAATATATATATATTTAAAGGGAGAAAAAACAGAGAAGATATTGTAATTTGTACAATATTGTAATATATATATATATATATATATATATATATATATATATATATATATATATATATATATATATATATATATATATATATATATATATATATATATATATATATATATATATATATATATATATATATATATATATATATATATATATATATATATATATATATATATATAAAGGGAGAAAAAACAGAGAAGATATTGTAATTTGCCTTCTATATGGTTGTATTTGTATAATTTACAAAGTTTTATTGAGAAAAAATAGAATATAATTCTACCGGTTTCACCATTAAATGGATTATCAGGAATGACGTTAGTAACAAATACAAC